>PVLA01002095.1:279553-294371 GCA_004027455.1 Hydrochoerus hydrochaeris | reverse complement strand
TCCTCTTTTTCTTTTGTTGGCCTAGCTCTGCTGGTTGGAACCCCTAGTATAGCCTTTCATCTTTAGTTATTTTTAATTTAATTTAAATACTTACCAGTACAATTATTTAAATACAGGGCAAGCAAAAATTGCATATGCTTTTCATTCATTTTTATAGGTTAATATAACGGGAAATAGCAAAATGACAATTTTATCAAATTTATTCAAAACCTAACTGACGGCTTGAAATGACACCGGGCAGAGCGACACTTGGGATAGTCGGTACCTAAACCCGCCTGCTGCTGAGTGCTGGGTAAATTGTTAGGTGGGTAGTTGAATTTTTATTTTAGACAGGGTCTCACTATGCTTCCCAGGCCGGCCTCGAACTCCTGGTTCCACGTAATCCTCATCCCTCAGCCTCTCCAGTAATCTTGAGTGGAACCAGTGATAACAAGATTCCTTACCTTATTCCATTTAAAGAGAGTAAAAGGTTTTACTGAGATATAATTACTATATGATGCGATTCATTCATCAAAGTGTGCAGTTCAGTGCTTCTTTAGTGTTCACCCATCACCAGAATTGACTTGGTCACTCCTGGCCCTTTGGGAGTCACCACTTTCCTGGGTCTCCCTGGGTGGAGGACATTTGACCACCACCACTGTGGATGTTCACACACGTGGGCCACATGCTGGGTCGGTGTCCTGTCCTCCCCATCCGTGGTCTGGGGGCAAAGCTTCAGGTCTCACAGTGGCATTTACGGTAGTTTTTCAAGTCAGCCTTTACCAGTGAAAGGGAATTTTTTTCTTGTCCTGGTTTTTTATTTTAAAAAATCCTAAATGTGGACGGAGAGTTTTGTTAACATGTTCTGCAGCTGTTAAAATAGCTACACGTGTAGTTTTCCTTTCTCAGTGTATGAATACGATGAATGATATTGGCTTTTTAAAATGTTAAACCGAATTCTCATTCTTGAAATAAATCCAGATTAGATGTGACATGTTACCCTTTTAATAGACTGCTGGATTTATTTGCTCGTATTTTCTTTATGGTTTTAATAGGTCTGGTCATGAGAAGATCAATCTATGATTCTCTTTTCTTGTCTCTCTCTCTTTTTTTCTACCTTTCCTTCCTCCCTTCTTTCCTCCTTCCTGGGATTTAAACCCAGGGTCTTTATGTTCAACTACATCCCGGTTCTTTTTGTTGGCTTATTTATTTATTTATTTATTCAATTTTGAAACAGAGGCTTATTAAGTCACTGAATTACCCAGGCTGGGCTTGAACTCGCAGCTTTCCTGCCTCTGTCTCTCAAAGCGCTGGGATTACAGGTGTGTGCCACCAGCCTTGCATCTTTTCTTTATTTGTCCATATATTTTTCCTGGTATACATCTACAGCATGCGACATTTACATTTCAGGTGGAGTTGGTACAGGGACGCAGCACATCTATCTCCCTGCTTTTTTTCATCTTCTTCTCCTCACTTCCTCCCTCTCAGTCTCCTTCCCATCTGAGAATAATCTACCCTTCAACTTCCCATTATCTATCTTTTGTTTTGCTCTTTATTTTTAACTTGAGTTTGTCATGTAAGAGAAACCATAGTGTAACCTTCATTTTGCGTAACATCACAGTCTCAAGGTGCATCCATTTTCCTACAACTGACCCAACTTTATCCTTATTATGGTGGTTACACACTGTTGTTTAGATGACAGCAGCAGGGACAGAAGCATGTCTGTGTTCCCTAAGGAGCCCCCTGGAGGTGTCTTCCCCCCGAAGGTGCTTCTTGTGTGGTTGGTCAAGTCCTTGGACAAGGAGCGAACCCTGGACACAGAGGGTGGCTGTGTACTAAGCCGGTAGCTGCTTCACCTGCTCAGACTCAGGGTCTCCTTGGTCTCTGTGGGCAGTTCCACAACTGCTTCTGCTTGGGGGTCTCCCAGGAGCAGCCATCACAGGGCAGCTGTGTCTGGCGCCAATCAGGCGATGTTGTTGCACGTCTACTGCTGCGATGGGGTGGGAGCCAAGGCCCCCTCTCCACTTGGCTTCTCCCGCATGAGCTCAGGGCAGGCTTGGGTGGGGCCTGGGTTCCCCAGGGAGAGGAGACTGTCCCAGTGCAAGACTCAGACCAGCACGGGCAGCGGCTCCTTCCTGCTGCTGGGCCCTGGGAGAGGCCCCTCTGCAGAGTCTGCAGACTGACCTGGGCCCTGCACCCTTATCGCTGGCCTTGCGCTGGGCTGCAGAGGTCATGGGACTTCATTCTGCAGCCACTGAACCTCCACAGATTCCGAATATCCCCAGCAGCAGGGGCTGGCAGGCTGAGGCGAGCACAGACTCTCGCTCAGGAGCTGGTCACCTGCTCCCAGAGTGTACAGAAGCTGGGGGGCGGGGTACCCACTGTGGAGTGGAAGAAGACTTCCTAGAGCTGCTGGAGCCAGGCTTGAAGGATGTGTAGCAGCTCAGGCTGAAAGGAGGTATGATGAAGCTTCGTGATTAGGTCACCACGGGCATAGTCTTGGCTCATCACCTGTGACATGAGGGTCATAAGGCTCATGTGTATAGTCATACTATTATCATATCCCTGTGCTCAGCATGCCCAAGTATCCAGAAAATGCTGGCATTGTGGGGAGGTCAGGATGCAAGGCTGGGATGTGGCCTGGGAGCTGGTTAGGGGTGGAGGGTCCTGTGTCCTGCAGACTTTGGCCTGCTTCTAGGGGTGCATATGCTTGGAGGACAGGAAACCCAAAGAATAGAGCATGGTTGCCCCTCATGGACAGGCCACAGTGTCTGCCTTAGCCCATTTGTGCCTAGCTAATGCCAGAAGGTAAGTTGCTTTAGTTAACTTTCTGTTACAGTGCTAAAATACCCGATATACTCAACTTACAAGAAGGAAAGATTTGTTTTGGCTCACGATTGCAGGGGATTCAGTCCATGGTTGCTTGGTCCTGTTGTTTGGGATCCATGGCCTCAATCCATTATGCACTGTTCCCTTCACGATGGTCAGGAAGCAAAGAAGGAGGAGGAAGAGGGATGGATCCCAACATCTCCTTCAAGACCATGCCTCCAGTGACCTAACTTCTGCCCATAGTTTCTCACCTCTTAAAGCTCCCTTCCCCCCAGTGGCTTCACAAGCTGGGGGCCAAGACCAAAGCTATAGAGGGGTGGGAAATCTAGCACTTAGGACTTGCGAGAAAGCTTGGTGAGGAACATGTCTGGGCTTCAGTGTGGGGCTGCCTCAGGGTCACCGTTGTCCTTCCCACTCTGTGTCAGTTCTGTTTCTTTGGTTGTCTCTGCTGTCACACACTGGCACCTGCTGTTCTGGAGGTTAGTTCTTTTGGATGCTGTGGGTCTGTCTTTCCTGCTAATTGATGGGTCCTAGCATGTGGGGAACAAGCTAAAGGTTTTTTGGGGTACAGTGGGAGGCAGGGATTCTGCAGCCCTGGGAGGGGACTGAGCTCCCTGATACCTGCCTGCCTAGAATCATGTCCTAGTGCTATGCTGCTCTGTGGGCTCTTTTGATTTGGGGGCTGCTCATATGACCTACAAAGGGTCCAAGCAGGAAAAGGACATCCACGCTGGTCCTGAGACTGCCTCAGTGCCGTGTTGTTGAATGTTAATCAGAACTGGCTCCTGCCAATGACATGTGCTAAGTGAATCAGTGAAAGTTGAGATGGTGAGCTTAATGTAGCAGGTGGAATTAAGGCAGCAGTAAGAATGAGAGTCATTGGTACTGAATGAACCTGCCAAATGATCCTGAGGATTTTTGGCACCAATCAGATGAGTGAATTGTTGTGATCCCAGTTTTTCTCTCCATGGGGTGCTAAGTGGCCTGGGCAGTGATGCCAAGGAGCTACAAAGTGCAAAATTGTCAGGAAGGGCAACTTCTCCCTCCTGTCCTTTCTCGAGATCCTCGCAGAGCATTTGCTTTGTACCAGAATGGAACAGCTTGGGCTCAGGGCATGGGAGTGGTGTAGGAGGAGGCCATTTACAATGAGTTTGGCAGCAAAGAGATCACAAAAGCAAATGTAGCTTGTGCTGCAAAGGCCCAAAGACCACAGACAGGAGCAGGAGGTAGCACTTCGGGGTCTCTTGGTGAAGGGCAGTGTGACAGAGATGATCTGGCTGTACAGTGTATCCGGGCGTTATGAGCTGGGGTTGCAGCAGCAGCTGAAAGCATGTTCCGAATTGCAGGCTCAGTTATGTTTCTCATTGCAGAGACAAAATATCCAACACCCGAAGTTAAAGGGCAAAAGGTTTATTTAGCTCACAGTTTGTAGAGGTTTCAGTCCACCATCGGATGGCTCCAAGGGAGGATGGTTCAGGTGGCAGAGGGACAACAGTTCTTGGTTGTGGAAGACAGCAAAAGCAAAAAGAACAAAGGGGAAGGCAGGACTCTTAAAGTCTCTTATATCATATGCAGGCTACCCGCCCTAGGGTGGGTGTAGTGCTCACACCTTTACCTTAGCCGGAACTACGCCAAACCAATCAGTGGACTGATTTGCCAGTCACACACCTTTAATCCCAGCACCACACATTCTGGATCCAGCCATGGGGGGAGGACTTTTTCAGATCTCCTAAAAAGCCCCACCTCCATGACTCAAGACTCTGTGGAGACAGCTAGACCCAAACTTTAACCTAGGCCCCTGAGCGCTCAGGTATGGGCCCAAAGACTCACAGAATATATACACCCTTTCATTTATTCATTGGTTTATTTTGTTATCTTATACATCCATGCATTCATTTTCTGGTTTGACTTCTTGGTTTAACCCGGATTTCAAGAAGGAAACAGGGCCCCCTCAGTTCCGGCCACCCCTACCACGAGCCCTCATCTACCGCATAATGGGAATGCACACTGGGTAGAGCGAGACAGAACTAACTTAATTTTTCCTGTCAGTCTCTGTAGTAGATCAATTAAGCTGCCAAGGAGATCAAATACTTCAGACTGTATTTATTACATTAAGTATTTATGTTCAAGCCAAGCCTTTAAAGCATGATGTCATAGAGGAATGGAGGCCGATTAGATCAATTCAGCAGAATTTGCTGTAACTTAATGGAAATCTAATTGTGTGTTTTAATTTAGTGTCCAGGAGATAGTATGTCCTCCCAACAAACTATTCTCAGGCTGCATATAAGGGTCAGATGACTCTGTCATGGATTTTGGTGGTGGTACGAGTTGGTTGGGTTACATAGGTATCATGGTAGCCTTCTGGGGTGGGGGTGGTTCATAGGCCTGGATTAGTCAGTGTGGCATCACTGTGACAAAATCTCCAAGACAGAGAGCTTATAAGGAGAAAAGGTTTATTTCTGCTCACAGTTTTAGAGATTTCAGTCCATGATCAGCAGGCTGTTTCTTTTGGGCCTGTGAGGCAGAAACAGTGTGGTAGAAAGTGTGTGATGGAGCAAAGCCACTCACCTCCTGTAGGATATAATGTGGGGGGAGGGGCTAGGTTCCAATATCCTAGTCCCTAGGGACAGTCACTCAAGCCCCACCCCCAGCAACCTCTCTTCTATCAGGCCCCACCTCTTAAAGGTTCCAACAGCTCTCAGTGGTCCCTTCAGCAGGGACCAAGCTTTCACCCTGTGGGCTGTGAGTAGACACTGAAAATCCAAACCATAACGGATCTAGTGGGTGCTCTGGGGGAATTTCATGGCTTGTCCTCCACTCCATGTCTGTGTTAACAGCAGGCACAGCTGTTAGCTTCTTCACTGGTTTTACCCTTGGCACCTTGAGAGGGTCTCTGTCCCAAAGGAGAATGTTGGTCCCCATCGGCTGAGTGGAGGAGCCAGGGAAGCACAAGTCCTAAGAAGGGCACTTTTTAATGACAGTAATATATGGGCAGTTTAGAAAAAAGAGAGTACAGTAAGATACAAATAAAAAGTCACAACAGCCAGAATCAACCGTTAGCTTTTGGTATTGGTGCATCTTTTAAAATCTTACTTTTAAATATATGTATTTACGTACATATCTCTGATGAACATACATTTTATAACTTAGTTATAAAATAAAACTTTAGACTTTAAGTTTGTATTTTGTATTTATAAGGAAATTTACACATGTAGTAAGTCTGTGTGTCTCCTCAATACCAAATGAGTATGGATATGGATCTACACATACATATGTACATATACGTGTATGTTCCATGCATGTGGTCAATCCAACCAACCACAGATGGAAAACCCGTGATGAAGTATTATGTCTGTACTGGATGTGTGCAGACGTTTTTCTTGTCATTGTTTCTTAAAAAAATACAAGTATTGACGTAGCATGGACGTGGCATTAGGTATTACAAGTAAAAGCACACAGTAGGATGCATAGATTACACACAAATATCATGCAATTTTATGTAAGTAGGGGTTTGGGAGCTGATCTGTGGGTACTGAGGGATGGATATATATGTATGTAATATATATATGCATATATATGTGTGTGTATGTGAGTGTGTACATGAGTGTGTGTGTGTTTCAGATTTACAAGATGTGATCACATTACAGGGTGAATGTTAAAATTTTTAAAGGTTTGCTCTAGTAAAAGACATCTTGCTGTGAATCTCCGCCCTTCACTTTGGACACACTCATCGCCCGTTCTTGCCACTTTCTGAAGCAGCTCCGGAGTCTTAGGCTGTGAACATCGTTAGGAGGTATGATAAAAAAAATTCTGGAGAATGCTGCTGCCAGGTGCCGCCTTGGGGGAAGGCAGGCTCTGGAAACATGACGGAGCCCTCATCTGCCTTGTTCGCTGGATCTGGCAACGTGTGATTTCTGACTCCTCCCCAAAGTGAAAATGACCATGAGAGATTAACATTTCAAATAGGTTCAGGACACTGAGGTCACCGCAGCTGCCTAGCTAAAGATACTCAGGGACAAGGGCCTCAGGCCTGCTTTCGAAAGCGGCTAGAATGTTGGGCTGAGTGCGTTCACATGGGAAGGAAGGGTTTTGAGGGTAATTGATGACAATGCGTCTTTTGCTGTAATAATTTTTTAAAAATATGTAAACATTCACTGTATTTTTCGGTCACACTGCTGTCTGGCTGTTCATCCGTCCATCCGTCCGTCCATCCATCCATCCATCCATCCCTATGGATATGTGTCATCCTATTACATTTGGGGCTGTGGTGACAGCACACCATACATGGAAGGGCTTATAAGCGGCCGCAGTTTATTTCTCACTGATCTGGTCACTGGTCTCCAAGGTCAGGGTGCTGGCTGGGTCACAGATGGTGTCTCCTTGCTGTGCTGAATCTGGCAGGACAACCAGGCGACTCTCTGTAGTCTCTTTTATAAAGGTCCTCATGGCCTAATCCCTTCCCCAAACCCCCTACCTCTCCATTCCTCCACCTTGGAAATGAAAATTTTAGCATTCCAACTGGAGGAATCCAGCTTCCAGCCCGTGCTCCATATGAGAGCACCGCAGGCGCGTACGCCAAAACGGGATCATGCTGACTTCCTGTTTCTTAACCTGCTTTCCAAACCTGGTATTTTGCAATCTCTCTGCTGTGGTGTTGTCTCCTCATAATGTCCTGTTTAGGTGACTGCAGCTTATCCAGCCAGCGTCTTGTTATTGGGCCACAGTCGGTAGCTTGTCATTATATCTCACATGGGGCTACTTCCTAGCTACTTTAATGTGTGCCTTTCATGATTATAGATTTTTTGATAGATTAAAAACATAACCCAAACACCCCCCTACTCCCTGCCAGAGCCTCAAGTCTGGGAACCCAATAATTACGAAGTGGGACGTGGAACATTTATCTGGCTTCCTCCTCAGCGGTCTCTTGTGCCGGGCATGCTCTTGCTCATATGTGGAGGACTCACTGAGGAGCAGACCCAGCTGGGAGGAGGCGTGGGAAATGTCCCTGAGCAGGAAGGCGCAGTGCCCAGAGCTAGTTCTCTGCATGGACAGCACTTTTTTGCTGGTCTGGTCCATCTGGGCGCCCTTAAGAAGTGCAGAACGAGTTGGGGTCTCCAGGGCTCGGTGACTTGAGCTGAATGTTGAAATAAACTGTGACTTGAGTCACCTTTTAATTGGCGTGGCTTCCATCAGCAGTGGTAGCTTGAGGATTGGGGGCCAGGTGCTCTGTGGTTTTTGTCCCAAAGGCAGGTGTACCAGCTTGCAGAGCTCAAGTGCTCTCTGCATTTTCAACTGACACTTTGGGCTTAGTGGGATGCAGTATTATCATGAGTTGCTGAGAACCCCTCAGTCCCTCAAGGGCTCACGAAGGTGGTGGGTCCACATTGCCGTGGGCAGGTGGCAGGTGGAGACAACTGGTGCTGTGAGATGGCAGGGAAAGCAGGAGTCAGAGGTGTCTCTTGATGGCATGCCCATCACAGAGAGGAGAAAGCCTTCCCCCTCCTTTCCCCTGAGGGTTCTTCCCCTACGCAGGCCAGCTTTGCCTGTGTGGATCACTGCGAGCTCCTTTGAGGTCACATGAGCCACACCTGCAAAGGACAGTTGGCTACTTGGGTGCAGATTGTTGTCGACTGTATTCCTTGCCCTGGGAAATATCAGCTTGTTGGAGTCAATCTCTTCTGTTTCCAGACCCAGGCCTCCATCCTTGCCCTCACCCAAGCAGAGGGATGAACTTTTGGTGGCCTCTGGGACTTCCCCGCCATGGCCAGTGGCTTCTTGCTGAAGCTTCAACACCAGAGTCCCTGGCAAGCCATGGCCCCTCTGATGGGCACATTGGTTGCTGTCTGGATGTGGATGCAGAGGACTCAGGAGGCCTCGAGAGCCGTGATCTTGGTGGTCAAGACCATGGCATGTCCTTCAGTGCCTGACTTGGCAGTGGGGTGGGCCCAAGGGACCCTGGGGGTCTTCAGTGGCTGTAGGAGCCAGGCAAGAAGCTTTGTATATTGCTTAACTTCCTGAGCCACTTTGGCCGGAACTCCCTTTGACCCTAGTAGGCTTCTTTTTTTAAACCCTTATTGTATTTTTTAAAGTATGTGTAACATAAGTTTTACCATCTTAAGCACTTGAAGCGTATGTTTCATTATAAAGTGCATAGCTGGCCCTTCGGCCTGAGGTTCAGTATCTCTGGATCCAAACAGCTGTGTACAGAAGATATTTGAGAAAACTGCAGCGCGTGGCAGCCTAGGGTTGCCTGGACCCTTCTTGACCTCTCAGATGTGCCTGGTCACCTCCATTCGTCTCTTTCTAGTACTCATTTATGATTAGAGTTCTATTTCTGAGTTTAGGGGAATTTCATGTTGGCTGTAGAAATGTGAAAAAAGGTCTGAATAGATGCAGAGAGGAAAATACAAATCTTCGGCAGCCCCCACCCAAGAGGAACCCAGCCTTAATACTCCAGTGTCCCCCTCCAGGGTTCTCCAGCAAGTACCCTTCAGAAGGGCATGGAGGGGCCAGGAGCCTGGGGATCCCCACCCTCAGGAAGGCCGCTGGCTCCAGGGTCTGGTGCCCAAGGGAGCAGTGACACAGTCAGGACCCAGGGTGGAGCCACACATGCCCAGGCTGGCAGCGCAGGGCTTCGGAGCAGGTCAGCATCCCATGCACTTGGCCTCGGCCCTCTGTCTCGTAATCCTCTTGGTGTCTGCTCCCTGCTGTGTGGCTGTTGTGTCAAACTGAGGCACTTACCCCTCCCATGGCACCCAGGCCACTGAGCGCCGGTCCCACCTCCACTGGTTGTCATGGTGATGAGACCTGATGGTAAGTGGTGGCTTCTTTTCACCCCATAGTAGAAGCAGAACGATGGAAGAAGGGAAAGATCATCAAACTGCCCCTGGGGAGGGAGGGTGGGTTTGTCCCAGCTGTCCCTGATGGCTGAGCTCTGGAGGTACCCTGCTGGCTCATTTCTTCTGGCTTTGTCCCCAGAGTGGCTGCAAAGGGGATTCCACATCGCAGCAGGCAGGGTGGTACAGGGAGTTGGGGACCTGGGACCTTGTTCTTGGTGCAGACCTGGACCCTGGATCAAGGCTTCTGAGAGGCTGTGGTTGAGTCGGGGGTCAACTAGGGTGCTGAGCCTGGCCATGCATCCAAACTGTCACCTCATTCTCAGAGCTTGCTCCACCTAACCTCAAGCCACACCTGACGGGCCTGAGCAGCAGATGCTTAGACCCATGTGGGTCAGTACCGTGTCCTGACAGCTTCATAGAGATTGACAAAGCAACTTTACAAACTGAACGTTTTGTTCACTGTAACGGAGCTATGTCCTTTCTTGTGGGCTTTGCTTGGCTTCTTTAATCTGGGGCCACCCACCCTCATTTCATATTCCACATGGAATTTGGTGTACTGGTTGCAAAATCCAGCTCCATAAAGGCACGGCACTCTTGGAAGCTCTGTGGCATGGTCTCGTGCCAAAGCTAGGAACAGTTCCAACCAGCAGCTTGCAAGATATCTCACAGGTGTCACTGACTACTCTGTACATTTAGAGTACCCGGGCAGTGCCCCTCAGTGAGTGCTCAGGGAGTGTGGGATGCTTTGCAGTACCCTTGTCATCATGATTTGTGACACGGTGTTATCCCGTTTTATAGCTGTGCAGCCCGAAGCTGAGGGTGGCCAAGGTCCCAGCCTGAATCCACATGGCCAGGTTGGGGAGTGGGGTCAGCCAGATGTCCTGGCATCGTGGGGACCTGTGGGGCTCTCAGCAGATCACTGGGGTTGTGTGGGAAGTTTGGGGATCCTAAGAACTTCCTTCTCTCTCTGGACCCGAAACACAATCCATGTGCCATGTCCAGCCTTCAAACAGAGTCAGAGCAGGACTGTGACAGCCTGTTGTCTCTCCTTCCTGCAGGTGGCCCGCTCTGCTCCTGCTGTGTCCCAGACCCCATGGGACTGTCCTTCCTGCCCACCTATGGCTGCCAGAGCAACCGCACGGCCAGTGTGGCGGCCCTGCGCATGAAGGCCCGGGAGCACTCGGAGGCTGTGCTGCAGTCAGCCAACCTCCTGCCGCCCGCCAGCAGCAGCCCCAGCCCCGCCACCAAGCCAGCTCCCCCCGATGGTGTCCAGGACAAGACAGCGTCTGCCAAGGACCAGAGCGAGGGCGAGCCGGGCGTATGAGCCAGCAGGGCCCCGCCACTTCTGTCCTCCCTGCCTGCCGCTTTTCCCTGCCTTGGCCCTGGGGACCCTCGACAGTAAGGACAGCCTGCAGCCGACCTCTGTGGGGGCCCAGGAGGGGAAATCAAGGCCAGCAGCTCTCTGGGTGCCTGGAGAGTCCCTCTGGGGTCCCGCTGGTGGGCTGTGTTGTCCTGGCCTCTTAAGTGATAGGTCTCCACAGGCCAAGGTGGCACTGGAGTGGCCTTTGTGGTGACACCTCTTGGGGGAATCTTGGAGGAAACTAGATGGACTCTCACCACCAGCCCTCCCATCCCCTTCCTAGGTGGGCATCCTTGGCCCCTTCTGTCAGCCCAGTCTTGGGGTGTAGGTTGTCCTTGAGAGACGCCCAGGGCTGTCTCCCTGTCGTGCAATGGAACAGTCTGTCACATTGTTTGAGAACCTTGGAACTGGGCAAAAGCCACCAACTGTGCTTCCCTGGGCTGAGGAGAGCAGCAAACCCTGTCCTCTATGGGAGTGTAGACTCGGAGTGGGCAGGACGGGGCAGGGGTGGGCGGGAAAGGGTCCCGGAACACAGCCTTCCCTGGGTGCGTGGTTCTCGGCTCTCACGGGCACTGCCCCTGGCTCTGGAAGCCTCCCAGCTGACTCTGGGGTGCAGGGCATGTTTGGCCTCCAGCACTGAAGCACCCTGGAGGCCGCATCTGTCCCCCAAAGAGACCTGGAGGTGGGTGGAGTGACCAACTACAGAGCAGCTGGCTGGCCCAAGAAAGGGGGAGACCGGAACGAGAAGGAGCCCAGGACACCTCTGAAAGCTGCTGGCATCTGGTTCACCACGTTTCCTGGAATTTCTGGTGCCACCTGTGGAAGCTTGTAACCAAGAGGGGCAGGAAACACAGCGATGGTGTCACGTCACTGGAGTGTGCAGAGACGGAGCCAGGCAGGCAGCGGCTTCCTCCTGGGTGGGCACTGTGCCTGCCTTCCAAGGGGCCGAATCTCATGGAGAGTTCTGTTGCCGTCCAGCGGGGCTATCTTCCCTCGTGTGGATGGTGACCTTGAAGACATCAAGGGAAAAAGTGCAATAGCGTGAGCCCTGTCCTCGCCTGGTGCCCGGAGGGTCACAATCCGGTGGCTTTTGCCTATGGTGTTCCATTGCCAACAGTTACTGCTTTTATGATGGTCCTTTTGCTTTCAGTTACTATAGTCAGAAGGTTCTACTTCCACACCCCTGCCCTCTCTTTCTCCTCCCTGGACCCCCGGCCCGCTCTAATCCTCCTACCTGCACCGTGCCTCGTCCCTGATTCCCGCAAAGCTGTTGATAAAACACGTTGTCTCCTTTAAAAAAAAAAAAAAAAAAAAACCAGGTCCTTCCTCCTGCTGTATTTTGCTTGTTGAGTACAAAGATGAAACGATTTGCCAAAAAGCGGCAAAGAGGCTTCCGTTCCCTGTAATTACGAATGTTTGGTTGAGCGATGTAAGTTCCAGCCCTTATGCACACTAACTCTTCAATCTAATTGTTTGATTAAACTCGTATTTCCTCCAGAAAGGTACATAAATAAGTGAACTGTTGGGCAAATTAAGAATAGTTAACAGCATTGCATCCGAAAAGTACTTACGCTGATTAAATTTTGTGTCCTTGAGGACTTTCAGGAAATTACTTTTGATCGTCAATAACACAATTAAGTAAACTACACACACATTAGCATGAATAATTGATAAGAAATTATGTATTACCACGAAGCACTGATTTAATAATTCATGATGCGACACTCTAGTGACTGCGCAGAACTGGGTAACATCGGAAAGTCTGCCTGACGTTACGGAAAGGGAAGAAACAAGCCCGGACCTCTACAGAGATATAGAGTACTTAGTTTTGTTGTACAAAAGCAAAAAAAAAAAGTAACCGATGCATGCTGTAGCTTCTGTTTGTTTAAATACCCAAATAAATTTAGAGGAGTTTCCAGAGAGCCACGCAGCCCAGGTCCTGTCTTTGTTCTTCCCGGCTGGGTGGGGTCTGTGCCTCCAGCGCCCCGGCACAAACCAGAAGCTTTCGGAAACTTCCAGGCAGGGGGATCTTCGAGGCCTTGGCTCAGGAACCTTTTAGCAGATGCTGGGACAAAGCACAGGCCCCTGTGCAAGCCAGCGCCCCGCCCGCAGGTGCCCACGGCTGCAGGAGCCAGGCCTGCCTGTGAATGGATGGACGCGGCCTTGCCAGACCCTTGGGCCCCTCCCCGGCCAAGGTCCCTTTTGAGAAGCCATCAGCGGGGTTCTGTGTGCTCCCCCCTCTGCAGAAGTCCACGGTGTGACTATAGAAGGGCAGCAGGGCTTCAGGCTGGGAAGGAGGCTCAGGTCCCGGGGATGGATGGATTGATTAACTATTATTATTCATTTATTAGTTGGAGCACTCCGAAGAATGCTATTAATGTACTCCGGGCTCAGGCACAGTGGCAGCGTGGTTCAGGTGGGCGGGCTGGGAGGAGAAGCAGCAGTGGGGGTGACAGGGGGTCTACATGTGTGGGCCTCAGAGCTGCCCCCTGGCTGGGGGACACTGGAGGACTCACACGCGTCCTCTATCCCCCCGCTGGCTCTTGTTTTAGGGACACTGTGCCTGGACTCTCAGCTGGCTGGGATGGGCTTCTTTCGACTCTGCCACTGTCTCAAAGCCTGGGAATCAGCTCAGCTCAGGTGACCTTGTTCAGTCCCACAATGCACATACACCTTGAGCATCCCGAATTGGAAAATCTGATGTCCAAAAGGCTCCAAAATCCAAAGCTTTGTAAGCACCATCATGACGCCATAGTGGAAAGTTCCACACTGTGAACCTTACGTTTCATGCACAAAAGGATTACAAATTCCTTCAGGCTGAGTACATATATGGAAATACACAAATTTTTATGGTTAAGTTTGGGGCTTATCCTCATGATATCCCTTTCTATATGTGCAAACATTCCAGAATCTGGAATGTTCTGAAGTCTGAAGCACTTCCCGTCCCAAGCATTTTGGGAAAGGGGAGGTCTGCAACCTCTATGACTGTTCTCATTTCACTGAGAGGGCAACTGAGGTCAGGAAGGTTGGGTAGCTTTTCCCAACCTCCAACGTGAGGGAGCTCAAACCCCTGCCAGCCACAGGGCCAGTGACTCACACATGAACTGTTGAAAGTTACCGTCCTGTCTCTCAGGCCCCAGAGAGCAGAGACTATGCAGGCCACTTGGTCCTGCATGACTGACAGATGCCAAGGGTGTACCCGTGTGCCCTCTGCCTGGGGCTCTGGGAGGGGAGAACAGACCACCCAGAGCCCTGTCGAATCTACTCGGCACTTCTCTGCCTCGAGCCAGAGGCTGACAGGGTGGTCAGCCTGGTCCATTTGACCTTCCACTGGGCCAGTCCACCTGGCCTTCTGGTGTGTGTTCATCCATGCCTGAGCAGGCCAAGAGGGGACTGCCAAGGAGATGGTGCCTGTCTAGCATTCCAGGCCCCTCAGAGGGTTTCCTAGATGGGCCATCAAGAAGGGGCTGGAAATTCACCCAACCTACTTAATAGAGAGCTCTGATGCTTCGTCAGGAAGAGGGAAACCTCTGTTGTACTACTTTGCTTTGTGATGCTGGGGATCCAGTCCAGAGCCTCAGGTGTGCTAGGCAAGTCCTCTACTGCTGACTATGTCCCAGTCCTGAGGGGAAACGGAGAAACCAGCCTCACATACAGCAAAGCCTTGAAGACCCCCAATGACAGGAAAGACAGGATGGAGTCACAGGGATGCCAATGACTGCATGTCCGGCTGCCTAAGGTTGGGGGGAACCTGCACACAATCTGAAGCTGGGGGACCCTCCTTAGCCCATCCTTTCCCCCACCCTCCCCC
>PVLA01002095.1:258210-279453 GCA_004027455.1 Hydrochoerus hydrochaeris | reverse complement strand
AGGTGGCTGAAAAGCTGGGCCCACTGCCATGAGGGTGGTCACTGTGTTCCAGGAAGACAGAGATGGGGAGGGACCCAGACTGGTCACTAAGAAAAGCAGCCACACAGCTCCATCCTGGGCCTCACCTGGGACATGGCCAAGCACTTTGTACGGCAGCTGCTGTGAACTTGTGCACAGACATACAAGGCAGGTGTGTCCACTGCGCTCCCAGCTCAGACCTGGGGCGCATGAGCCTTGTTCACAGGGACGACAAATCTCTCATCTCTGAGTTTGGACCCAGGGCCCCAGTACCTGAGCTATCTGGGTGGGGGCGGGTGGCAATGTGCAGACTGGGGGCCGGCAGTGGGGTCCGCAGTCTGTGCCCAGGAGCAGCACCCTCTTCCCTCCTGGCAAAGCAGGCTGGTGGGGGTCTGCTGTCCGTCCCTGCAGGGGACAGTGTGAGGGGCGGGATCCTGACCCTCTCCCGGGAGGGCATTACACATCGGCCCTGTGCTCTGCCCAGATGGGGACGAACAAGGAAGCCACCTTTCTGAGCCACCTCTAGACAAACCAAGGTGTCTTGGTGGCAAGCAGCAGCACCCACAGGGTCGCCTCTGCCCTCTGAATGCCTGGGACTTCAGCCTGACCCGGCTCTGAGGCGTCCGGGCCGAGGAGGCTCCCCAGGCTCTCCTCCTCTGCGGAGAGCCTCTTCCCTCTGTGCTGGGTGCATATCGACAGCCCCCGTACCATGACACCCCAACAGGGCTGCAGCGCTACACGGGGCTGGACTTCTCCCGGCCTCCTCTCTGTCTCTGTGATGGGGATAACCCTGGTGTCAAGTGCACCGGGCCGCGGCAGTGATGCCTGTGACAGCAGGAGGACAAGATCACCGGCTGTGCCCTGCTGCCTGAGGCTGCCTCCTGCTGCCTCCATGTGGCCTGGCAAAATGCGCTCTAGGGTTGGGAGGAGGCCACTCCAGGAAGTGGATCTTGAGGACCCCACCCCTGCCCCCAGGGCTTTGCGATACCCCCCCTGCTGGGGCAGGGAGAGGGGCTAAGTGATCGCGTAATGGCCACATCTGTCAGCGCTGGCCAAATGGCTTTTCCAGGAGGCAGAGAGCTAATGGTCCCGCAGCCTGGAGGAGCTGGTCCTAAGTGGAGCACTTTATCTACGGGGACAGAAGCGCCGCACAGCTGGGACTAGAAGAACAGCTGCTCTGCCCGCCACCTGGATCAGTGCCTGCCCCAGGCTGCCCTTGCACATGCCCTGGAGGGACAGCCTGAGGTGTCCAGCGCAGGAGGAGGGGGCAGCTGGGTGTCCCCCGCCCTGGCCTTGAATCCGGGATCCCGCACTGCCCATGGCTGTTGGTGTTTCTCATGTCCCCTGCCTCTTTTTTTTTTTTTTGTCCCCTGCCTCTTTTAGCCTCAGTTTCTCCATCTGCTAGGTGGCCACAATGAGAGCATTTTGGAGGGCGGTTAAGGGCAATATGTCATTTCCTGTAATAATTTTTTAAAAAAAATATTTAAACATTCACTGCATTCTTTGGATCTCATAGTTTGTAAGAGCAGCACAGTGTTCCCGTGCACTTTGCACCCACCTTTCCTCTGGGATAACTTTTTGGGGGTCAGAGCCAGGGCCTTGCGCACCTTAGGCAAATGCGCTGTATCCCCATCCCTTTTGCTCTGAGGCTGGAGCCCTCCGTAGGCTGGGAAGGAACACAAGGTCTTTCTGCCTCAGCTATCTGAGAGCCAGGGAGCCACTGCCCAGCCCCACAGCAAACCAGAGCAGGCACGGTGTGGGGACCCAAGTGGAGGCAGGAAACCTGCTGCAAATCTGGGTACACAACTGCTCCGTCACCCACAGAAACTCTCATGCATGCCAGTTGCTGCTGTCCAGAGTCGCAAGGAGAATGATTACACACAGGACGCATAATTTATAGTAGTATTGTATGCTAGTCACCCAGAGTCGAGCGCAAGAAGTTCAGAAAATCTGTCCACAATATCCAAGGCCTAGAGAATCCGGCCGAGAGCCTGGATCCATGGCAATGACCTGCATGAGTCCAGCTGAAAACCCAGAGCCCATGACAACGACTCATGCAAGTCTAATTCACAGATCTGTGCTGGGAAGGCCCAAGGGTCAGCGGTGGAAGCTAGAAAGTCTGCGCCAGCAGGATGAAGGATCTGTGCCAGCAGGCCGAGGGTTCCGTATTGGAGCCAAAAGTGACGCTCAGAATAAGGACCAGGGCTCTCCTGAAAAGTTCCACAGCCATCCACAGGGACAATGAGGTCCGAGCTCCTCTGATGATGAGAACAGCTGAATTCGTATCAGGAAGCCAGCATGATAAGCTTTTTCTGGAGACTGAACAGCACACATCTTCCCCTCCAGAGCCAGGAAGTGATGCTCAAAGTAAGGACCAGGGCTCCCCTAAAGTGAACTACAGCCATTCTGGGCAACAAGGTCAGGAGCTCCCCTGACGATAACAGCTGAGTTCATATCAGGGCAGCCAGCATGACAAGCTCCTCCAGGAGAACCAGCGGCTCCGAACAATACTCGGGAGAATCTACAAGGCTGCTCTTCCTCCCTGGGTCTCCTTTGTACGCTGGGGCGACAGTCCCCAGGTGGCCATCCACGCTCAGCACCATGCTGATTCAGTCCAGCTGGGGTTTAAGTGGACCTCCAGTTACCAGTCCACCACACCAGTCCTGGGCAGCTACTGATCCATCTCAATCCTTATTTTGAGCCCATGATGTACATGGGATTACACAGAAGCTATAGTTTTTTTTCCCCTTAAGACAGCATTAAACATGATTTGTTAAAATACTAAATACAGGGAGTTAACATAACTCTACAGAAGGTCAGTTAGTCAGCCTGCTGCCGTCACAGAGTACCACAGGCTGGGTGGCTTAATCAGCAGACATGGACTTCTCAGTTTGGGGTCCGCGAGTCTAAGGTCAGGGCACCATTTGGGCTGGTTCATGGGAGGGTTTATTGCAGCTGGCAGGTGGCCACCTTCTTCTGTGTCCACAGGTGGCCTTTACCCTCATGTGTGTAGCTGGGGAGGAGGCGGATCAGAGGGAGAGGGTGTGGGGCACGTGACAGAAACATCCCGGGTGCCTCTCTTTATAAGAACAAGGGTCCTGGGGGATCAGTGTCCCTCCTCCACACTGTGTCACTCCTTAGAGGAGTCACCTCTAATCATGACTACACCGAGGGTCAGGGCCTCAGTGTCCACACACTGTCAGTCCACAATCTTCTAAAGTGAAAGTAAACCGAACATTCACTGTAGTGTTTGATCTTCCCCCACTGATCGAACATTTAAGGCAATTTCTGTCTCATCCACCTCATTCACCAGATCTGGCTCTTTTTGAAAGTCAAAATGAACACGAAAGTAAAATTTTGAGTGGATTCAGGACACCAAGGCAGCCAGCCAAGGCAGCACAACTGAAGACTTTCACAAAAGAGGACCCCAGAACTGCTCTCAGAACTTCTTTTTAAACCTCCCAATCCAGTCAATTAACCTACAGGACAATTACGAGACAGAGGAAGTTGTATTATTTTTTTAATTTGTGCAATTGTATCACACACACAAGGAAAGCTATGATCTTAGCCATTTCTAAGTGTACAGTTCAGCTGGGTTAAGACTACTCACGCTGTGGGGTGATCATGGCCAACGTCCATCTTCAGAAGTTTCCATCTTGTGAAACTGACACTCTGTCCCCATCAAATGACAGCTCTCCACTTGACCTCCCCCAGTTCCTGGAAACCACCCTTCTACTTCCGGTTTCCGTGAATTTGATGCCTGGAGGAACCTTACCTAAGTGAGCTCATACAGAGCTTGTTCCTGCGCCTGGCTTATTCCACTGAGCATAATGTCTCTACGGCTTGTCCATATGCTCACACAGGTCATATCTCCTTCTTTTTGAAGACAGAATAAGTTGCATTGAATGTATAGATCACATTTTATGTGTGCACGGATCTGTCAGTAGGTACTTGGTTTGCAACTAGCTTTTGGCTGTTGAGGATAAAGGCTGTTCACACACTGCTGTGTAAATATCTGCTCAAGCCCCTCCTTCAGTTCTTTCATATATACCCAGAGGTGGGATTGTGGGGTCAGGTGATGGTTCTATTTTTATTTTAATTTTTCAGGAATGGCCATTCCATTTCCTACACCAGCTCATTTTCAGCTCCATTGACAGTGCGCAAGGGTTCCGACCTCTCCACATCTTCACCAACATTGTCGTTTAAGTATTTTTAGCACCAGTTTCAGTGGGTGCGGAGTGCCCTGTTACTGTGGCTTGGACTGGTATTTCCCAGATGAAGTGTGAAGTCCCGCATCTTTTTCCGTGCTTGTTAGAGGAAACTGCTTTCAAGGTGGAGAAAGTTTAGCTGATGGGGACTGTGCTGATGGAGCAGAAAAACGCGAGAGTGACTTCGGTGAAATGAGTGCCATCTTACTAACTTTTGGGGGTGATTCACTAAGAGGCGATGGCATGCCAGCCTACTCATCTTGGCAGAGGACTCTGTGCAAGCGAAGCCTCGCACAGGGTCTTGGGATCTTCCCTGTGCTTGGATCCCTGCCCTCCCCTCCTCAGGTGAGAGAGGTGTTGTTGGGGGCCCTTTCTCCTCACCTCTTCTTCCAGAGCTGCCCCTTCTGCCTGGGTCCAGCATCCCCTTATCTGTACAGAGATGCAACATTTCCCTTCAAACAAATGCCAGCTTTATGGATGCACTGGTTTTTCCTCTAAATATGTATTTTGGGGAGAGTTCCATTTGGTTCTCCTTCTGGAATGTTCCGCGGCTCATGCTCACTTGCAGCACCTTTCTATGGCACTGGCCTCTAGAAACACCCTTCCTGTTCCTTTCCAGAACCGACCAACGATCTTCAGTTGTTCATCCCTTACAGGTGGGTATCACGGGGCAGGCAGAGGCCACGGAACCACGTGCCTAATGATTGGTGTTTTGTCCTGCTTCAGTTCTGATGAGCGACTCAGTGTCCTCTTTCCACTGTTTTTTAAAGATAACCAAGACCAGTGTCCAGGGTAACACAACACTGCTGTCAGTATTGATACTAACATGCTGACCGCTCAGTGAAGTGTCTGCTCACTGGCTGACGCTGGTAGGATATTGAGTAGGGATGCCAGCAAAATATGTGGGAAATTCTGTCCGTGGGAGAAGCGGTATATTTATATTGAGAGTCATTGTATGCAAAGAAATGCTACCTGTCTGAGGCGATGATGATCATTGTGTATCATGTGTTGCAATATCATACTGGATGCCATAAATAGGAGTCGTCATTGTGTGCTAATTAAATATTCAAATAAGACCATTCAAAAAAAAGTTGATGTAGTTCCAAAGGCATGGTCCATTGGAGGATGGGGTGGCGGGGAGGCGTGGGTAGCACAGGTACAGTTTGTACCCTGGTAGGGGTGGGAGAAGTATGGGAAGCCAAAGGCTGCAGGCTTGACATGGTTATGACTCACTGGTGCCACCTGTGTGTGTAAGTGCTGCCCGATGCTTCTCATCTGTTAGCTCCCGTGTTGGGTTCACGTGTGAGGCTGGAGTCTTAGTTCCATTTTGTGCTGCTGGTTTTTAAAGAACAGCAATATTTTGGCTCACGGTTCCGCAGACTGGGAGGTAAGTTCATGGCTGAGGAGCCCCATCTGGCTATAATATAACATGCTGGGGGAAAAAAAGCTACTTTCCAACAAGCCCTCACCAAGAGGATGTTGGCGTGAGGGCTTTCACCCCGCCAACCTTGTCACTTCTTATAGGTTCCCTGTCAATACTGCTGGGCTGACATGAAGTTTCTCTTGCTGGAATCTAGCCCTAACCCTAACCATCACAGCTGCAATTATTTTATTTTTCTCAATGTATCCATGAAATAACTGGGCTCCTGGACTGAGTGACTTATCAAGTGTCCAGTGTCGACTGCATAGCTGACCAGTGTTCTCCTGGGTCTGTGCCCCAGGCCCCGCCCCTTACTTCCTGCATCCTGGCTGCAGCAGAGAGATGGTCCTCTGTGGGCCCCAAGGTTCAGGAGCCCCTTGCCTTGCTGGCTGGAGAGGTACCCTGCTGTCCACAGTGTGGATGGTCCACATGGGGACCTGGGCCTTTTCCTGTCCCCCCAGGGAGACAGCAGACCAGGCACCCCAGGACAGAGTGGGTGGAGTGGCCACACTGTATCATCAGCAGCAGAAACACAGTGCCATTGTGAGGGAGAAACGGATCCGTCAGGTAACAGCTCCTGAACATAATTCATTTGAATGGAAATGTGAGTTGGTTTGAAGACAGAGTACTGAGTACATTGAGGTACTGAGAGTGCTGGGCCCAGTCCTTCTCCTCCCTCTTCCCCCTTTTACCTCCTTTGGCTCTCAGCTACAGTCCCTACCTCTCAGCCCCCATGTCCCCCAACTCTGTCCCCTGTATGCACAGTGGATGTGACAGGCAGCTTGGAAGATGAGCCCCATGACCCTGCGTCTTGTGGAGCCCTGTCCCCTGCACTGTGGACTGCAGAGGGTCACTCAGAGCTGCTGGCTGTGACCCTGAGGTCAGGCCACATGTAAAGGCTTCAGCATCCATCTTGGGTGCTGGCTCTGTGGGCTGCTGCCCCAGTGGGAAGTCAGCTGTCCTGTCCCCAGGCAGGAACAAGGGGCCTCAGGCCCACAGCCCAGAGAATCAGAGGCCACACAGTTGGCCCAGAAGTGTCCCTTTCCCGGCAGTCTTCAGGTGAGACCCAGGCCAACAGCCTTCTACCAGCTTCACAATAACCCACAAGCACCTAGCTCAGCTGCTAACCCCTGACCCACAGAAGCTTCCAGATACTCAGCATTCCTTGTTTTCAGCTGCTAAGTTTTAGCCGTGGTGACTGGGAAGGAGACTTGGGCCTGGTATGAGCTGTAGCAGGGTCCTTGGGTCCCGCCTGACTCCCCATGTGCACTTTCCAATCCTGGAGACTTCCCTGATGGTGGGGTGGGGAGCCGGGGCCCTGTCCCTTTATCCTGGCTGAGCTCAGGGCCAATTTTATTAATAATCCATGCCTGGTGCGGGTGTCTGCACAGGGTCCATCTCTCAAGCCTAATTGTCCTGTCGGGCACGCCTCCCATAGATCCATCTCCCGTCCCTGGGCTTTATTTAGCAGTTTTATTGCCGGCAATTAGTAAAGGCATCAGCCGGAGTCCCTCTTTATGGGGAAGATTCATCTCTGTTTACTCAGTGGGCGAACTCAGAGGGAGGGGCTTGGGGCAGGGCCTGGCCCCCCTGTGCCCTGAACCTGGGGCCTCCTATGCCAAGCACTGGGCCTGCCCTCCTGGCTGGGCCCAGTGCCCCTCGGACTTGGCTCTGCCTCAGTGTCCTCAGGAGGCCTGCACAGCCCTTGTACCCCATCCATGGGACTTAGAATGCTGACCCCCTATGGGTTTCCCTCCCCACTGTCCCCCAGCCCTGTCTCTTGGCACTGAATTCTCAGGAAGCCTTTGGGGGCTGGGAGGCCACCCCTTTAACAGTCTGGGGGAGACCCAGTGCTGTGGTCACCACATAGCCTAGGAGTCCCCATCACGCCACCTCCGGCTGCTACTGCCCACTCCAGATGCTGGGATGGAGCTTCCGACTCTGGTGATGCTGATTTTCTGACCTGTGACTCTGGGTGACAGTTACACAGACTGTGGGTGTGAGGTACAGAGCTCTGGTCACTCCGTCTCACCTGGCTCAGGGCACCTGCCCCAGCATGTCCATCCCTGGTCTGCAGGCCCTGATGATGCCTGACACCACGTGAGGAGAGTGAGTCCCTGGGACGCTGACCTGGCCACACCTGGTAACACACTGTCCCTCCCTGGTCCCCCCACGTCCTCTGGACTCCTTCTGCTCCCTGCCCCTTCCTGATCTTTTTCCTCCTTGAGCTGCAGCACAGACACCATCTTCCCCTGTGCCCAGTAGCACCATGGACTCTGGTGGAGGCCCACTGGGATGTCGCCTTGTCCTGCCTGTCCACGGTGCTCCCTGGTGAACCACGTCAGCATCAGTGGCTTGGGACACCACGGTCCAGTGCCAGTCTGGGGAAGGGTGGGTGTGCGCATTGGGACCGGTGTGGCTGGTGGCTCCAGGTCCTGGTTCCCTCTGTGGCTGACCCAGGACGGTGGCTGCTGTGGAAGCCAGATGGCCGCAGAGTGTGGGGACAGTCTCAAGGCCTCTCCAGGCCAGTCGGGTACCGAGCAGCTCTGGTCATTTCATGGGTTTCCAGAGTCTTGGGGCCCACGCTGAGCATGCTGGAGGTCTGCATCTGGGGGTGATCTGTACCTGTCTCTCTGCCTCTTCTCTGTGTCTGCCGCCATCGCTCCTTGCCTCTCTCCCTGCACTATCCACTTAGTCCCAGAGGCTCTTGGCACGGAATGGCTTTATCAGAGCCAGCAGAAGCTTGCAGGCTGCAGCCTGTGCCCTGACAGAGCGGGGAGGTGAGGGCAGCCAGGGCTTTCAACAGTCAAGTGAGGGAGGCCACATTGGTTGTTTGGAAATAACTGCCCTTGACTTCAGGGTTAAGAACCAGGCCAGGGCTGGACCGTTGCTCTTGTAGAAGTGTCCTTTGTGCCAAACCGCAGCGTGGCAGTCTCTGCCGTGGTGACTCCGTTGTCGGGTGAAGGAGAGCCCCTGTGAACAGGAAGTCAGTGAGAGTCCTCTGGGATTCTGGGTGCAGATACAATTAGTTCCCACCCCTTGCTGGGTTAAAGCGGTTCACCCTCAACCCGTCGCAGGTCAAAAACACAAAATTGCATCTTACTGAACAGATTCCTCTTGTCGCCTTCCCCTCAGGGCTTCCGCATGGCAATGCTTTACACAACACTTACACTGCGTTAGGTTTTATAAATTATCTCGAGATTGCTTAAAGTAAATGTGGAGATATGTGTAGTTTATATGCAGTGTGATCAAAAAATATGGTGAACTAATATTTTTTTTTTTAAGAAAAATACACGTGGCTATTTTTTCTTCTCAGAATGCTCCCTTTTGCTTCAAATACACATACATATCCCACCATCCTTGTATCCCATTTCTGAAGCAGTTTTTTCATGAGTGTCTGATTCTAGTGTCCTGGCTGTGTCACTGTCCTGAGTGGATTAAACACATTTACCTTTCCTGTTCGTTTTGACTTTGGGGAAGAATCAGAAGCTGTTTTATATATTTCATATGTCTCTCCTCAGCATGGCCATGCTTTTCTCTATGTTCTGGAGTAGACAGAAAATATTTAAAATAGCTTTTCATGGTCCTTGTCTGCTAAACCATCATTTCTTTCATTGAAGGATCTATTTCTATCGAACGATGATTTTTTTTCCTGGTTATGAACTCTATTTTCCTATTTCTTTGCAGGCTTTGTAATATCTGAGATTGAGTGTTGTGATTTTTACACTGCTGGATGTTGGGTTTTGTTATATTCCTTTATTCATTCACTTTTTTTTTTTTTTTTTGAGACAAGTTCTCACTGAGTTACTAAGTTACCCAGGCTGGACTCCAACTTATGATCCTCCTGCTTCAGCCTCCCAGAGTGCTAAGCATTGTATTCCTTTACGTGGATTTACAGTTTATCTCGTGGACAACTAAGTTACTTGAAACCAGTTGAATCCTTTAGGACTCCCTTGGAGTGAGGTGTTCTCTAACTGATGCTGTCTATAGGGCAGTACCTGCTCACCTGTGGCTTGTGAGCACCCTGTATGTGACCAGCAAAACTGAGGAACTAAACTTTCTTTTGCTTGATTATAAATAGCAGCACGTACACCCGGTGTTTACTGTTTAGCCTCTGCAGCTTCAGTGATCACTCACTCTCAAACACGCAGCCAGCTCCCATTGTGAGGCGGAAGAGCCCCGTCACTAAGGTGGGGCCCGCACTAAAGGTTCCACCCACTTCCCAGTGTCTCCTGGGGCATTTGCACATGAACTGCTCTCAGCTTTGAGTGAACTCTGGGAATCCCTTGCCTGTGGTAGTTCTTTTCCTGACCTTGGCAGGTTCCTCTCACACATACAAACTTCACTACTCTGACAAGGATTTGGGGGACTCCTCTGCACATTTCCAGACTTCTTTCCCAGTATTCTGCCAGGAAATGGTGGAATTCTTGACCCCTTGAAACTGATTTCTGGGACCACAAACCTAGATTTCCAGACGCTGTTTGGCTTCTGCTTCCCTGCCTGGCAGCTTGGGAACTGCCTCCAGATGGTAAGGTCACCTTGTTTGTTTCCCTTGTCTTCAGGACCCCTGTCCTATTCTGCCTGCTGTTCAAGGTTCAGAACCATTCTTCATGCAGAGCCCTGTTGCTAAGGGGGGGAGCGGAAGAGGCCCGTGGTCCAAGCTGTCCTTCAGTTAGCTACGGTGCTTGGCTTAAGCCATTGGTAAATGCATTTAAGAGTTTATTTGCAGAACATAAGAAAAGTTTTTTCTACATGGATTCCCTTGTATCCCTTCACAGGATATGAGTTCCTGTGAAAAGTCCAGATAGCTCTTGGTTTAAATAAAAACGGGCCTTGTGATGTCACTTCGATTGGACACATCTCCCCTGCCCAAGTGACAGGAAGACAGGAGTCATGCAGAAGGTTGTGGTGGACCCAGCTGATCTTCTCCAGAGCCGTCAACCTGGGCTCAGATGTTCTCAGAAATCCCGCCCCCTTCCATCTTCTGCCCACGGCCTGAAGGGCTCAGGTTAGGTTCTGATACAGTGTGGACGTTTGGGAGGACTGCTTTCTCCCTTCTTCCGGCTTCCGGTGGCCTTGCCCCCTGCTCCCTGCTAACGTGGAAGAGCACAGCCTTCCTAGGACTCAGCAGGCACTGACACAGTGGACACTTAACAGATGTGCCTTGCCAGGGTCCAGGTTTCAGGGTTTTGGAGCCTCGAGAACATGCTCCAAGGAAACTGTGGGAACCTACTCTCGGGGACATGGTGGGTTGGACTTCCTGGAACCTTCAGGGTCACTTGTTTCCCAAATCCATAGAGAAACGGACTGCGATGTGCATGCAGGTGTCCAGTGGCCCGGGGTGCTTTAGGATTTTCCAGAGCTTCTCCGTGCCTGGCCCTGATGTTCCAGCCCTGCTACGGAGTTGGCCTGAAAGTGTGGGAGCTGTGTATCTTTCAGAGCCATTTGTCTCTGTGGTTAATATTTGTGTCTCTGTCTATGGAAGTAAAATTAGATGCATTGGATTGGATGGAGGCGAAAGAGGAGGAGAGAGAGATAAAATAACTGTCTTCATGTACCTTCCTGAGCTTGAAGGGTAGCACCCTTGGGTTCTCTTGAGTGACTTAAAAGTTGAAACCTGGGTGCCAGCCTGGCCTCCCCACTTGGCCCCCAGCATTGCCCATTGCCTCGGAGGACAGTGGTGGGCTGTGGGTCCCTGCAGGAGGCAGATGGGATTCGGGCTCAGCCACCATTTCACTCAGTGCCATCTGCCTCATGTCCTCATCTCAAAGCCAAGCAATAATTCTGTTCTAACCAGGCTTCTGGACGTCACCGTGAGTGGCAGGGGAGCCTTGGCCTCCCCTGCCGGCAGGTGTGGAATTTCTCCTCAAAGATCAGCACTCCTTCCTGAGGGCTTGCGTCTCGGGGCATCTGCTCTTGGGCCCCAGGTCTGTGCACTGCATGGAGCAGGGTGAGGTGTCCCAGAGTGAGTGGGGCAGGTGAGGGGCGGAGGCCAGCGGCACACACCCCAGCCCTCCTCTTACCTTTTCTTTCTCCTTCACACTCTCCTTCGCTTATTTATTATTTTGAGATAGAGTCTCCCTAAGTTAAGTTACTAAGTTGCCCAGGAAGCTGTCAAACTTGCAGTCCTCCTGCCTCAGCCTCTTTTCTCTGGCTTCGACTCAGTCGTTTATAACAGGAACGCTGCCCAAACCAGCGAGCTTGGCCAATGGCCCACCCGGTCCCTGGCTCGGCAGGATGTAGACGGGCGAGACTCCTTCCTTCAGACCTGAGCCCTGAGTGGTGAGCAGGACCAACAGTGAATGTGCAATCGCAGTATGTGAGCGTGGCAGGCAGGGAGGGAGTCAGTCCTGGAGCAGAGTGGACCCACGGGACATTTCCCAGAGGACACAGTGACCACCATGGGCACTTCGAGCATCCCGGGGGCCCCCAGGGGAAGGCTGAGAGCTCTGCCTCAGGAAGGAGGCAGGAGAAGAGGTGAGCTGAGGCCCATGGAGCGCGTGGTGTTAGGGTCCTCGGGAGCAGTGGAGGAGGCCGTGCTCTCAGAGCATGGGGAGCGGCAGGTTGGGGGAGAGAAGTAAGGTGAGGGCACCGGAAGGGAGGGCTGCCCCGTGGGGATGGTCGGAAAGCAGGGCCCATGGGAATCAGGGACCTTATGGGGTGCAGATGGCAGTGGGGAGAGGGGAGACCAAGGGCTGCAGATGGACAGTGACCTGGAGGTGGAGTGGACGGGCTGAGGCAGACTGGGCCGGGCCAGTGTTCGGGAATGGTGAGAACCACATCTGGGAAGCAGCTGGGATGGGGTGGGGGGTGTCAGCTGTGGGATTTGGGGCCAGCAGAAGGGCTTGAATCAATGGTGGGGACCCTGGTGGGGGCTCCTCCTCCACCACGTTCTCCTGTGGGGTCAGGCAGAGTGGGCTGGGTGGCTGTCCCGGCTCACACAGGGCTTAGGGCCCCCATTCTGGTGTTATTCCCTGCTCTCTGTCTGCAGGAGGAGGGGACAGGAGAGGGGTTGGGAGCAGCTCACTCTGGGCTCCTGGGGCAGATGGAATGCCTTGCACTGGGCATGTATGGCTTGCTTGGTTATTTTCTTTTTAAATGTAAAATATACATGCCCTAAGATGTATGACTTTGGCCATATTTAAAAGCACCTTAAATGGCATTGAGTATTCCTCACTTTCTACCTGCTGACCTTTCCCATCCTCACCCGCGATGCTGTAGATGTCCAACAGCAAACCCCATGTCTCTCTTCTCCCACCCCTGCTCTGGCAGCCACCACTCTGCCCTCTCCAGCTCTCAGTCAGACTCAGCCATGGGACTGTGTGGAGTTTGGTCCTTGTGTGGCTGATTTACTTCACTGATCATTGTGTTCACTCATACTCTAGTATGAATCAGAACTGCATCTTGTTTTAAGGTGTATAGTATTCCACCATATGGACATACCCTATTTTCTGTATCTCCCACCCAGAGAGGGATGCTTGGGTTGCTTCCTCTTTTCTACTATCGTGAGTAGAAAACTGTTATGAGTGTGAGTAGACAAACATCTATCTGTGCCTGCTTTCATTTTTTGTGTGCATGAATGCCCATAAGTGGAATTGCTGGACCACGCAGTCATTCTGCGTTTAGCTTTTTGGGGAAATGCTGAATTTTCCACAGCACTTGTGCCACTTTACATCCCACTGCCAGTGCATAGGGAGGCATTCTGGTTTCTCCAAACCTAGTCAACACTTGTTTTTTTTTTTTCCCCATTTTTTCTATTGCTGTTTTGAGTAGACATCCTAATGATTATTCAGAGTCTCACTGTGGTTTTAATCTGCATTTCTCCAGTGACCAGGGATGCTGAGCACTGGTCAAAGGTTCCCAGAGGAAGGCACCTGCCATAAGGGAAATCAGCTTACCAGATGGTGTAGCTGTGTGCCTTAGTTATTTTCCTATTGTGGGGACAAAATATCCGACAATTCAAAGGAGAGGTTTATGTGACTCACTATGTCAGAAGGTTCAGTCCTTGGCCAACTGGTTAGAGGGCAGAAATAGGATGGCAAAAGATGGACAGTGAGAATGTGCTCAGCCTGTGGAAGGCAGGAAGCAAAGAGTAAGGGGAGCAGTGACCCCCTCCTGCCAGGCTCCACCTCCAAACACCTTCAGCCGTGGTCTCTAGTGGCTGAATCCACTGGCTCTGTGGTAATGAGGGTGGCCCAGGAGAGACTGGCGCTGCATTCAGCCGGCCTTGGCCTGTGCGGTGCATCACTCCTATTGCAGGCATGTGACTGGCCATGGATTCGAGAGAGCAGCCACAGTGGTGGCTGGAGTCTCTGCTGGGAGGTGCCCACTGGATTCACTCTTCATGGGGCTTAGTGACACTTTCAGCTTTGAACACTGCAGTGGTTAATTGTGATCCTCGACTTGATCGGCTTGAGATATGCCTAGGAGATTAGTGAGGCACACTTCTTGGTGTGTCTGGATGAGTGGCGGTTGGGGCGTGATCTCAGGGATCAGATGTGGTCCCTGGCTTTCTTCTTACTGATCTCTTCCGACGCAGGCTGTTTCCTGGTTGAGATGGGCAGAGTAGTTTTCCTCCACCAGGCTCCTGTGCTGTATTTCTGCCTTGGAGCCAGCTGACCACGGATTGAAATCTCTGAAAGCGTGAACCAAAATAGACCTCTCTTCCTTTCAATTATGTGTGTTGGGCATTTTGTGCTAGCAAAAGAAGGCTGACTTAGAATGCTGTCAGCTGAGCTTGATGGGTAATTCAGAGCCCGGAGGATTAACGTGCTAACAGGAGTGAGGACAGTGACGGCCAGGGTCAGCAGGGTTCGGCTGCAGTGAGGACTCCATTGGGACCTGGACCTGAGGCTGTGCATGTTAC
This sequence comes from Hydrochoerus hydrochaeris, assembly GCA_004027455.1. NCBI lineage: Eukaryota > Metazoa > Chordata > Mammalia > Rodentia > Hydrochaeridae > Hydrochoerus > Hydrochoerus hydrochaeris. Next base: position 264,941 of record PVLA01002095.1, on the reverse strand, counting down.
ATTCTGGTAAAGAATTTGTCTTCATTTGTCTGTGCCTTAAAGCTTTGTGAGGCTGAGCTTATAGGTGATAGAAATTTGACTGATACAATTATCAAGGAAGAATGGGCTGGTCAAAAAGCACAGGAATCCTCAGGAAGACCAGCAACAGAAAGAAGAGGGTGTCAGCCCAAGGTCCCGCCGTTCAGAGGAAAATATAGCAGTGACTGTGGGAGGCAGGCAGGCACCACAGTGTCACTGCCCGGATGGGAGACAGAAGGCCCTAGCATACCGGGAAGATGGGATGGGAAATGGGAGCTGGGCTTGGGTCTGGGAAGACCAGTGACAAAGAAGGACCAGGGAAGGTGGTGTTAGAGTGGTGGCGCTGGGATTAAGGAACACACTGAGATGGTAACATGAATCACAGAGCAAACTACGGGTTAGCAGGAGAGGACCACAGCACCGAGGTTTGGGTGTGGTTGGTTCCTCCTGCGCTGCTCCATTCTCGGACCTCTGGACCAGCCAGTTCCCTTTCTGTTTCCCCACCATCCTGTGACACAACCAGGGGGCCTCACCAGGATGTGGGGACCCTCTTGTCTTTATAAAGTACAGAGTCTTGGGTACTCTGTTACAGAAACAGAAAGTGAAGAAGGTCGGCTCCCTGCCTGGGGTGAGGATAGGCAGGACATTCTAATCTCCTGGTAACATCTGTGCTGCCGGAGGCCTGGGCTTCACCTGTGGAAGGGGGTCTTCTCTGCTAGTGAGCACCCTCTTCAAAAGCAGGGCCACCCAGAGTAGCCAGGCAGGGAGGGGAGGGTGTAGTGGCCACAGGGGCCAGAGGAGCCAGGATGCTGAGAATGGCCGTGTCCTGGGTGGCTCTGGGCAGGGCTGGTGCTCCCCTTGGTGGCCCTTGGCCCTTGCCATAGCAGCGCATGGAGAGGATCAGGGCTTCTGGGGAACCTAGAAAGTCATGTCCTCCTGTGAGTCCTCCCCTGGAGGGTCTCTGCCAGTGGATCCCTGGCTGGCTGCAGTTGCTTGGTGTGCTGGGTGAGGTGTGGTGCTCCACTGGGGTGGCACTTAGGAGTCTGAATTCATCATGATCTTAGGGGACATTGATGTGTACAGCTTCCTTTTCCCAGCACCTGAGAGTCTGACAGGTGAGGTGCAGGTGGGGGCTGGAGCTGTCTTGTTGCTAAGTTACCGCTGGGTGACCACACAGCCCAGACTGGATGGAACTTTGCCTGGGGCCAGGCAGGGGCAAAGCCCAGCCAGGTGCATGGGATGAGCCCTCTGCTCTGATGTCTTCTCCCCCACATCAGAGGTGACAGGGAAGAAGCCTGAGCATGACTCGGGGTAGCAAGCTCACTGGTACGGCCCGGAGTTCTCTGTTCAGCTTGGACCTTAAGCCTGATTGTATGCGAGAGCCACACAGGGGTCCATGTCGTGTGTCACACATCTCTTGGGTTGTGGTGTCTTCTGTGTGCACAGAATTCAGGTTTGCAGTGTGTTCTCATTCACACACAGATGACCCCCATCAAGGCTCACTGCCATCCCATGCAGACTTGGACCCTGGCTGTCATTTCCTGGAAGCCCTGCATGTAACTGGGTCATGGAAAGCTCTGATTCATTTCCCAGGGCACCCAAAGCTGTCCCTGTCTCAGCACCTTCGGGTCATGGGGGACAGTGCTGGTCATTTCCGAGTGTCACTTGGCACCCACTACCTCCTACCTGGGTGGGTCCCTCTTCCTCTGTGCACCTGACAGTGCTGTCCAGACAGGAGCCCCCCCGAGTGCCACCCCAAGGTCCTCTACCCCAGCCAATCTGAGGACCCGCCCTGCAGTGACCTGGGATGGCAGGGATTTCGCTGGGGCCTCTCCACCTTCCCGGTGTTGGAAATGACACAACATGTCTGGTGAGGTCCCCAGGACTTGTTCAGCATAATCCTGCTGCTGGGATTCTAACCAAGGAGGGATGGTTGTCAGCCCTGCCTTTCCCCAGGACGAGGGGAAATTGATGAGGCTTCCGTGGAAGCGGGGGACGGGGAGCCACAGGAGGATGGGTGTGCGAGCCACTCTGGGACCCGCTCAGTATGCAGGGAGCAGGGCCATTACCCACCTCTCCTCCCCAGACTGATTTAAAGAGTTTCCTCCAAACCCAAGAGGCTGGAGACTCAGGAGACCACTGCCTTTTAAGGTCAGGACATAGGAACCAGCCACTAATCAGGGCCATTGGAGTATGACTCTGTTTCCCCAGGCCATCCCTGACGGTAGGCTTGGGGATTTCTCCATTTCCCTTCCAGGTACTAGCAGAGGCCCTGACCCAGGAAGGTGAAGCAGGGGCTGGAGGAGCCAGGAGGCCCTGGGAGGCTGTCTTCAGAACCCCCAGCCACTGAGTGGCCCTCAGGACTGGCTCGTGACCCTGAATTTCCCATCCAGCATCCCCCACAGAAGAAAGACAGGAGTCCAGGGAGGGAAGCAGGTTGGCAAACTTGATTCGTTTTTTTTTTAGATGGTAGCTTTCTCTTTCTCAGAAAATAGCCCTGGGAGGCAGGTTCCCTGCAGGGAACAAAACAGCACTCAAACTCAGCCTCATCAATGTCATCTCTGCAAGACTGCTGAGGTGACCTGCAGCCCGTCTGCTGCACGCTGGCCAGCCCCAGGTGGGACTCTGCCACCCACAGCAGGGCTCAGCACTTCCAGGCTCTCCCTTGCACACCTTGAGAAAGGGTGGGGGCTGCAGCCCTAAGACCCAGCCTCTGAGCTACATCACTCTGGGGGCAGGGCTCAGGCAGGCCAGGATGGCCAGGGGCAGGGAGGGGCAGCAGGGATGGACCATGCGGACAGCACCCTCCTCCCAGGGGGCTGGCAGACCCCACTGCTCTTCAGACATTTGGGATCTCAGATGGCTGAATATGGTTGTATGTGTGTGTGTGTGTGTGAGAGAGAGAGAGAGAGAGAGAGAGAGAGAGAGAGAGACTGCCTGTTTGAGGGGATGGGATGTAAGCTCTTCGGTTTTGGGGGTGGGGGGGGTCAGTCTATTATAACCCTCAAGAAATGCCTTCAGTGGCAAAGTCCTCCAGGTCATCAGTGGAGATGATGGCCAGGCCTGGGGCTTCTGCTTCCTCATCCTCTGGGCCCCTGGGTGGCCCCTGTGCATGCTGGGCAGCCTTGGGTGGGCTGGTGTCCCCCTGAGGCCCAGCTGCGGGCCAGGGCCCTGTGTCATGGATGCTGTGGGGCCTAGAGCGGAGGCCCTGCTCTAGGAAGGTGGGTGCGGAGAGCTGGGAGGAGCAGCGCTGGGGCCTCAGCGCTGTGACTGGCACAGGCTGCAGGCCTGGGTACACCAGGTAGGGCACAGCCAGGGTGTCCTGCCTAGACGGCTCAGGGGAGGCCCCCTCGGAGACAGGGACTGAGACCTTGACATACTTGCCAGTCTCGGGGTCGTAGAAGGTCTTGATCTTCATCTGCAGGGGCAGGTCAAAGATGAAGTACTCCCCGGACTGCGGGTCCTGGAGGACCTTCTGTGTGGCAGGGTACGGGGGCAGCGGTGCCGGAGGCTGGCCCTCCCATGGCCGCCTCCCCGTGGGTTCCACCACGCCGGACACCGAGTGGCGGTGTGCAGGAAGGGGCAGTGCGCGCACGGCGGGGAGCCGGGCTCCCTCCCCAAGTGCCCAGGGCCCACGCTCCATCCCCCCAGCACCTTCACAGGCTTCGCCCAGCCTCTCTGGCACCTGACTGCTCTTTCTCCGCTTGCTCGCCAGCTTCTTTGCTCGCCGCAGGGCCTTCTCAGTTTTGGGGGGTACAGCTGGGGGCTTCTCGGCTACCCTCTCCAGCTGAGCTGGAGGCTCAGGTCTCTCAGGGCCAGGGGCTGCCTCTAGCGCGGAGCCTCTTGGGGACAGCTCCCGGAGGTCCTCCGTGGCCAACTGGCACTGCGCATCTGAGCCTTCCGGCTCCCATTCGAGGCCGTGCATCAGATCTTCCCGCCGTGCCAGCCTGGTGGGGCCTAGGCTGGCGCAGGGGCTGGCACTGCCAGGGGGCTCCTCAGGCAGCAGACCCAGGTCCCCAGGGGCCTGAGAGCCATTGTCCCAAAGGCTGATGGTGGAGGGTGAGCAGGCGCTGCTGTCCCCCAGGGAGCTGGAGTTGGGAGACGTGGTCATCTCGCCCGGGACCAGTCTTCTCCCGGGCGGCCCTGCCCTGGGTGCAGACAGAAAGTGGCCTTGGATATTTTGCAGAGTCTGCTCCTCCCAGCAGGTGGCCAGTGTCTGGGGAGCCAGCTGCTCTTCCAGGTCACCCTCAGAGAGAGTGATGGTGGGGATGTGTCTTGGGGTGACTGGCTTCCTCCGGTCTGCGGGCCTGTTTCTCCCATCGCTAGCCACGACTTCCTGTGCCCTGTCATGGGGTGGCTTCACCCTGTGACACTCTACCACCAGTGGCAGAGATGAGAAAGTCCCCTCAGGGTCTGGCCGAGAGGCGTCCATCTCAGCTGCCGAGGACATCTGCCCGGGATCCTCCGGGGCCTCGAAGGCCCTGTGCTTTGAGCGTGTGCCTCCTGTGTTAGTGGATGTCGGGGTACTGGGCATTTCCTGGCTTTCAAGGACACTACACTCTCCCGCATCCTCCCCCCAGCCTTGCCTTGGGGATTCTCCCTCTCTGTGGCCACCTCCAAGCGAGTCCTCTGAGGACAAGGTCCTCAGGAGGGGCAGGATGATGGGTTTGATCACGGGGGTGGCCCTCAGCGTGTTGTCTTTGATCGTAAACAGTAGGTGTTTGTTTGTGGTTGAAGATGGACAGGGGGTGGGGTCTCTGCCCTGTGGAAGGGCCCTGTCCCTGCTTTCCCCGATCTGAGAGCCTCTGAGCTTGGCTTCCTCGGCGGACGCCCTCCCAGGCCTGCCTGCGCACGGCCCTTCTCCCGGGCTGTGTGGAGCTTTGCCCTGGCTCTGCTCTCCCCCACACGTGTGCCCGTTACTCAGGACACCATCTGTCCCCATCATGTGCCCCTTCTCTGTCTCACTGTCACCTACACTCACATCATTCTTCCTGTCTTCCCTCTGGCTCTCAGAAAACCACATCTTCTGCTGATCATCGCCGAACGAAGCAAAGGACTGATCCGAAGAGCTGGTGCTGAACTTGGTCTTCCTCCGGAAGGTCGGCATAAAGTCAGACTGGCTGTCGCTGTAGAACACATCCTCCTCCTCAGGGGACAGGGGCCCTGGGGAGACTTTCTGGTCCAGGGGTGGTTTCGGAAGCCCTGTCTCGTGTTCAGCTTCTGTCTCCTGGGAGATGGATCGCAAGAGCCCATTCTCCAGCTGGGGGGGCTTGGTTTGTTCTGCAGCCTCCCCGGCCTCTGCCTCAGGCTCCCTGGGGCACAGCTTCAGGGACAGGTGCTTCCTGGGGCCGTGTCCCCTGCTGTCTGGAAGCCAGGTGGACCTGGAAGAGCCAGGCTCTGAGTCCCTGTCAATGGCATCTTTCGCCTCGCTGTTCCACCCTGCAGCCTTCCCGTTGACACAGAAAGGGATGGTGGCCACCGTCGGAGGGGGGCCGAGGTGGTGCACTGAGGCCTCACCAGGGTGGGCTGCAGGGGCCCGGGTACCGGTGTGTGAGGTGCAGGTGCCCTCGGCCGGCCTCTCTGCAGACAGCTCGCTTGGGGGGCTTTCCTCCACCCCGTTGGAAAGCTCGACTCCGTTGCTCACGGGCTCTGGTTTGCCGTCAGCCTTTCCCCGGGGTTTCTCATCAAAGCCCTTGGAGAGAGGCGAGGGGCTGTACGTGCTCTTGACGCGCTTCCGCACGTCCTTGAGGTTGAACAGCAGGCTGGGTGCCTTGGATTTGTAGCTGTCTCTCGGGGGACACTCCGCGGGCTCCTGCTCCTGGTACCCATTCAGCTGCGCCGGCGGGGAGGGGCTGGGCTCCTCCGGCCGGCTGTCCTGTGACTCCAGGGCATGCTTGGTGGGGATGATGGGGGTCAGGAGCTTGCTGATATTGAAAGGAGGGGTGCAGTGCTGGTCGTGGTCCCCAACCGAGTCCATGGTGTCGCTTTCTGCGAGGTGCGCCTGTGTGTTGTGCTTTGCGTAGGGAGCAGGGCCTCTCCTGTGAGTCTGTTTTTGCTGCTCTGCGACTTCTGCCAGATTCTCCTTCCCTCCCCTGCTGGCCTTTGGCTTCCTCCATGGAGGCTGGGTCGGCTTCACCTGAGGGTCTGGCTGTGAGCTGGGTGGTTTTCCCTCCATGTGGAAACCCTGGGTCCCCCAGGGCCCAGAGGTGGACAGAAGTCCCGCAGCTGACCCGTTCTCCTCCTGAGCGCAGCTGGGCCGCACTGGGCAGGGGGAGACCTTGCGCTGTGGAGCGTGGGCTTCTCTTACGGGTGCTGCGTCCTCGTAATGTTTGGGCACTTTGTTTTCAGGGATGCTGTCAGCGACCGTCTTTCTCTCGAGCAGCTTGGGTTGGTGGGCGTCCCACGACTCAAAGGCACTGTTCTCGCTGTGCAGAAAGGTCCCTTTGTGTACCCACTCCTGGCCTCTGCTGGGCTCTGCCTTGGCTGGCTGGTGTGGTAGAGAGGGGAACTTGGACTCGAACGAGCTGGCCATGCTGTCCGGTTTCGACAAGAAGCCACCAGTGCCCTGACGGGTTATCTGGGGGTTCTTGGGGGACTCTCTCTCTCCGTGGCTCTGGGGGTTCTGGTGGCTTCCTTGGTGAGCACTGGAGACTTCAGCGGGCACCCTCCTGACTGTCAGGAAGGCAGAGTCAAAGCAGAAGTTGACACTGCTG
>PVLA01002095.1:107007-258110 GCA_004027455.1 Hydrochoerus hydrochaeris | reverse complement strand
TGTCCTCCCCCTGAACGTACTTGGGCTGCTGCTGGAAGGTGGCCGCCCAGCCCTTGTGCTCCGAGCCCTGCGCCGGAAGCTGGCTCCAGATGCCCCTCTTCCGGTGGGCGTGGTTCACGGTCCCCTGGTGCAGCCGCCCAAACCTCTGGCGGGAGATATCTGGGGACAGGGCCAGGTCCGAGTCGCGGAAGGAGGCATCCTCAGAGATGCACAGGCTGCGGAAGGCCCGGTCGGTGAGGCTGCTCACCTCCCGGTCGGCGTCGTCCAACACGCTGCCGATGCTGGAGGAGTCGCTGAAGCCGTCTGTGCCCTTCTTGTTACCCTGCATGACCCTGTCAGCTGGGGGCCTTCCGGGGGATGACGCTTTCCAGCGTAGGGGCAGCCCACCGCCCACAGATCTCGGCTTCCCGTGGACCGGTTCCAGTCGCAGCGCGCCGATTCTCTTTTTCTCTGCAAAAGAAAGAAGGAGTGTGGTGTGAGCAGGGCGGTTCCGGGTGGGCAGTGTGACCGCGAGGACTGATTTTATGACGACCTGGCTGGTGGTCGGCAGCGCTCGCCTAGATGTTGCTGTGACACTTTCAGATGTGATTGACCTTCGAGTCGAGATTCTAGGCCGACTTTCCCCCCTTCCTGCCGGTGACTGAATCTCATCTCACCCGCAAAGCCTTAAGGTGTGCGAGGTCAAAGGCAATGGAAGCAAAAACTGGACAAGTGGGTCGCGGCAAAGCAGAAAGCTTTGGTAGAGCAAAGGGAACAACTGATCAAGTGAGAGGACCGTGCTCGGGAAGGGTAGGAGTATTTACCTGCAAACATGTAACTGATGAAGGATTAATATCCAAAAAGACATAAGGACCTCATGTAATTCAATAGCAAAAAGACTAAAAACAAAGCAAAAGCAAATACCTAGCTATACCCTGGCAGAGGAACTGCAGAGGCATTTTTGAAAAGAAGAGATGAACAGTGTAGGAGAAAGCACTCAACGTCGCTTCTGGTCAGGGAAGTGCGTACAAAACAAGGGAGCTTTAGGTATAAAACGAGATGAGGGGCGCTGAGGGGGGCGGAGGGGAGAAGGACCTTGTGCTCTGCTGCGGGGCAGGGACATAAACTGCCTCATGGAAAAGAGTATGGGGTTCCCGAAAGCACCCCAAACCACAGGACCTCCCGATCCAGAGGTTCCCCTTCTGCGTATGTACCTTAAAGGAGGTACCAGGACTGCTGTGCTCTTGCAGTGATGTTCTAAGTAGGGGGGCCCAGGAGCACCCTAACATCCATGGCTGGCTGGATGGATAGAAAAGAGTGCTCTAGACATGGCATGGAGTGTCCCTTACCCTCGAAGAAAGAGGGACATCTCGTTATTTGTCACAGCACAGGTGAACACAGGGCCCTCGCGCTAGATGAAATAAACCAGACACAGAAACACAAACGTGATACCGACTGTGTGAGGATTCTAAAATGCTCCCCAAAGCAGAGCAGAGGTGGTGGCTGCTGGGGCGGGGGCAGGGTGGGGGAGGGCAGGTGCTGTCCAAAGGGACAAAGTTTGGAGTCTGCAAGGTGAGCGAGCCCTAGGGATCCCTGGTCCCTCATGCCACTTACAGTTAGTGGTGCTGTACCGAGTATTCAGAAACTGGCTAAGAAGTTAGTGTGCATTGAGTTTCTATCTCTCCGTCTCTCCCTGCACACATCCTGTTGGATCGGGTCTGCAGAACTCCGACTGATACACAGCCTGAAGCCAGCTGTCATCTTTGTGAGCTCCCTGACACCCCATGGGGTGCCCCCTGTCTCCTCCACTGCCTGGCTTTTTATCCTGCTATTGAGCAAGACCTAAAGTTAGGTCGACATCTGTGTTGTCTGTCCCCACATTATCCCCTAAACACTGGCGCTTAGGGGCTTGTCCCTCATCAGGGTCCCCCTACAGGAGGACACGGCCCTCAGAGCCTGGATGTCAGGCCCAGGAATGTTGATGGCCCTGAACGTGGCCTGCAGAGGAGCTGGTGGCCGAGAGGGGACAAGCTGGTTGTTTGTGGCTGACACCCTGCTGTCTTCTGTCCCTGCAGCCCCTCCCTGGGGCTGGGAAAGCAGCCACCACCGTCCCTGAGTAACTCCACATCCCTGGGTCTCACGAGTTCTGCCCGTTCTCCTGCCACACTCCTTCATTGTATTATCTTCTGTTTAAAAAAGTGTCCTGAAATGTACATGGTAAAGAATTCGGCCTTTTAACCATTTGTGAAAGCATGGCTCAGTAGCACTGGTGACGCCACCATCCAAAGCTCTGTATCCACGAAAGACCAGCTCCCCAAGGCCTCTCCCAGCCTCTGGCACCCTCCCCTCCTCTTGTGGTCTCTGCCTCTAACTGCCTTAACTAAGGTCCGTGTACAGCACTTGTCCTTTGGTTTCTGGTTTATTTCTTTGGATAAAGACCTTGAGGCTTTCTTATCTGCACTGCAGCAGCCGTATCTGTTACACACCTATCCCCACTGCTATCCCTGTCCCTGTCTCCCCCGCCCCCGCCTATCTCTAGCCCACCTGTGTCCATCTGTGTACACACACAGGGTCACCCATTGATGTCCATGCGACCCGGCCCTTGTTCTCTCTATGGATCCCACACTCAAATCTCTGAGGTAAAAGGTGCGGTGTTTGTCCAGGTAGCCTACAAAACCCTCCCGTACACTTTAAATCATCGCCAGATGACTGACTATACCACATGCAGTGCAAACTCTCTATAAGTAGTGGTCTTTGTGCCTGATTTAAGGAAGAATGACCAGGAAAGGCATCTGTGCTTGTTCGTTATGGAGCCTTTTGGATGCTCTGGACCCACTTTGCAGATAGGACCCCGTGGATGGGGAGGACCACGCCACGTGCGTGCCCGTCACCCACTGGTGCACACTGAGCTGGCTTCCAGCTTCTGGCTGCTGTGGGTGATGCTGTGTGAATGTGGGTGTGCAAATGTCACTTTGCGACTCGACTTTCAATTCTTTGGGGTTCAAGTCTCCTGTACCCAAATCAGGACTGTTGAAGCTTATAGGAAAGGCCTTGTGTCCTGACCCAAAGTGTGGTCCCCCTTGAGTGGGGCCCTTTCTTCCCACTCTGAGTGTGACAGTAGGGAAGTGAAGACATGGCCTTGCCAGGCCCACACCAGGCCGCGTGCCCACGATCAGAAGGGTGTCTCTGAGCATAGGTGGCCAGAGTCCAAATTGTGGTGTCCGCAGGGCCAGCAACTTCTAAGCACTTGGAGGGAGGACCTGGCGCAGATGTGAGCCCTGTGGGTCCGTCCCGTCTTCCCCTGCTGCTGGTCTGGGGTCCACATTTCCACTTTTAAGAGGATCTGAGGCACAGTGGATCAGGGCCCACCTAAAACCTTGTCTTTATTTCCAGTGCTGTCCTGGAGCTAGGACTACCGCATGTAGAGTCCAGCCGTAATGTGGAGGCCATGACCACCTAAGCCCGTCCTGCTGAGGATGGCAGCGTGGGCAGTGAGGAGCCGGGTCCTTGACGACAGACCTACCTATTCTGAGGGTTGGTAGTGGGCCTGGGGGGAGCTTAGTGGCTTTGGCCACTGTGAGTCAGGCTTTCTGTCCTTGGCACCCTCCAGGACAGTGCAGCGGTGGGGTGCGGGTGGGGCCTCCTCTTATCCCGAGTGCTGGGATTTTGCACCTGGCCACGACTGGTGATGAACCCAGGAATCCTGGGGTTCTTATACTTCCACTTTAAGGTATAAATCGGGTTGGTACAGTCTGAAAGCTAGAATCTCGGAGCCATGTAAAAGCCCTACTGTCTGTCCGTAGGACTCTGCTGTCATTTTTGAATGCCCTTCCCCCCAAGAACCTTGGCTTTGGGGAATCACTTCTCCCACTGCCATGTTTGGTCTTGGCATCTGCCGAGTCAAGATGTATGACAAAGCTTCCAGGCCAGCGTGGAGATGATGTCCAGGACAGGGCCAAGGACAACTGCCTGTTTCTCCTGAGTTCCAGTGGCTCTGGTGCTGCCAACCTTGCCCTTCCACTCCTGGACCCCTAAATCCAATTTCCTTCCTGCTGCTATGCCCAAGTTCTGTTGCCTGAGGCCTAACTGATCTTTGGTTAATTCCAAACAGCAGCAAAGACAGTCAGGGGGGACATGGTGTTCAAAACTTGCCACAGGCCAGATGACCACGGACCGAAACCTGTGGAAGTGGGCGTTTGTCTCAGGGACGGGAAGCTGACCCCACACGTACCTGTGACAGCAGCAGTGCTTACATGTGCCTGTCTCACCGGGTTTCAGAGTCTGTAGTTCCCAAACTTCTTTTCTTGATCACTTTTGATGTCATCACAGCCCATCTAGAAAAAAGAAGGAAAGTAATTTTAGTGACCAAAGGGCCAAGAACACGCTCCTTGGAAAACTGCCTTTAAACACCAGTACCATGGTTATAATTTGTAATGCAACTGGCCTGTAGTCCTTTTTTAAAAATTCACCCTTGAACTCAACAAAATTCCAGACATCGGCATTTTTTGGGAAAACTGACACAAGGTTAATTCATATTTCTTCTAATATTCATGAATTTGTCCACTATCTAAGCAATCTTCAGGAACCTATTTTAAACCATTGGGATTCCTGATACATCTGGCCCAGTTATAAATTGATTTATTTATTTGCTGGTAAAATTTGACCAAGGCCTCTTTGCTCATTGGGTGAGCCACTCGGGTTCACAGTGCAGAGACCTGCTGGCCACACTCGAGCGATGGGAACACCCTCGATGTGCCTCTGTCACTGGCGGGAGGCTGGTGTGTCTATGGTGACAGCCAAAATAACCAAAAAGCGGGAGGGGGGTTTCTAAGAGCTATAAAGTATAAACTAATTAAAATAATACCCCCTATGCAAATCTGAAATGCAAGCCCCGGGGCTTCCCCGAGACCCTCCTCACGCTGCAAAGTCTGGATGTCAATCTAGTCTGAGGTTGTGTAGTAATTGTAATAACTCAGATTTGGGAGCCTATTTCTTTGGAGCATAGCAGTGTCCCTTAGGCCTGGGTCATATGGTGAGACCTGTGTGACTCCCCAGCTGGCGATGCCCTCCCTGAAGCTCCTGTGGCCCTGCGACAGATTGCACAGCAAGTGTCAGTCATCCAGATGTCTAGAAACTGGAGATGGCTCTCTCTGTCCCCCATCGGAAGCTGCCCGAGCCCTCGGAGGGGCCCGAGCAGTTTTGTGCCCTGAACATGCTGACAGGAAAGCTCAGTTATTTTTTTGGCAATGTTCTGAGCTGCAGATCTTCTTCTTGGTTCACCATCTCTGCAAGGGCCAACCGAGGCACAGAGAGGAGTGAGAAAGTAGCAGAGCCCTCGCCCCGGGTCTTAGGGCTGTCTGAAAGTCAGACTATGTCACTTGAATCCCTGCATGCTAAACCTGTTCCCCTGCCTGTGTCCTATGCAGTGCTCAGGGAGGAGGGCGGGTGCCAGCTGGGGCACACAGGGCACTGGCGTTGAAGGCCCCGTGGCATTTACTTTGTGGACATTCAGGGGACCTGTTGCTCTGGTCTCCTTGTCATTGCTGTGGACACACACTTCCCAGAGGCCAGCGCCCGCTTGCCTCTGGACCCCATGCGTCTTCACCTGGATGCCTGTTAGGTGAAGGAGTGGCACTGCAGGTGACAGCCACACTGCAAAGAGACACAGGTGAGGGTCAGGAGGTGGTACTTGCTCTGCAGTACTTGCAGGCTGGAGCCAACCTGCGTGGTGCAGCTGGTTCTGCATGACCCAGGAACACAGAGGGGACCTGGTATTTGAGGACATGTGCAAGGCGAATGCTCATGCAGCCCAGGAGTGAGCACGGCTCTCCTATCCCCGTGCGGGGCCCTCCTGATGGGAACAGGTCACACAGCCAACTAGAGCCCCTTCTGAGGTGAGCTCTGAAGCATCTCTTCCCAATCATCAATAAATGTTAACTCTCTCTCCCGGAATGTTTTTATTTGTTTTTTCTACTGTTTTGGTGCTAGAGATTGAATCCAGGGCCTTTATGCCGAGCTGCATGCCCAGCCCTTTTTTAACTTTTATTTTGGGAAAGGGTCTCACAAAGTCACCTAGCTGCCCAGGCCGGACTCAAGCTTGTAGTGCTCCTGCCTCTGCTTCCTGGAGTACTCACTGCAGGTGCACTCACAGCAGCCCCATGTGCCAGGCTGTCCCAGGGGTCCCCCTGCAGCCAGTGTTCGGAGACCCAAGACTAAGGAGCCAGCCGGTCCTGCATGACAAGAGCTCTGATTGGTGATGCTGGAGGCCCTGATGCAGAGTCGCCATCAACGAGCCTATGATCAGCTTCCGTTCTGAGATGAGAAGACAGTGCTGAAGGAGATGCCAGCAGTCCACATGTCGCAGGTGCCGGGTGACAGGCTGGGACCCAGGCTGTGTGGTCCTGGGTCCGTGTACAGCAGTGGGGGGATAGCCAAGGCCTGAAGCTCACAGGACATCCACGGATGCTGGGCTCAGATGACGTGGACTCTTCTGTTAGCCTGAATGTATCCCAGGCTGGACAAGACGATGGCTTGTCTGGAAGTCACCATCTACGGGGCTTCCTGAGCAGCAGCCTTGAGCCTCCATGACTCTGCAGGCCCTGGGTGGATCTGAATTGCAGGAAGCTGGTATGGGAGCCCAAGCTGGGATGATGACAGGGGGACCCTGGGGGAGGACACGGTGACAGCAATGCCCACCTCTGCATGTCACTCTGTAGGTCTGATCCCCGTGCCCCTGTGAGAGCATAGATGGATGTAACTCATGGGTATCATTTCCTCAGGGATAAAAGAAGGCACAGAGATATGTGGCGGTGGCTCAGTGTCACACAGCCTGTAGGGACAGAGAAGGACTGGGCTGGGGTCCTGGTCACCTATGAAGGCTGCTCCAGGCGAAAGCCCTGCCTCACCTCTGTCTGGCCCCCTGCTTGGCTCTGGAGAGCCGCAGGCCTGGCTGGGAAGCAGGCTCGGTGTCACTGTGGTGTCAGGGCCTGGGGTCTCCTCTGCCCAGGCTGTGGCACTGATTCTGCCAGGGTCTCCTCAGCCTAGGCTGTGGCACTGATTCTGCCAGCTTCCTGGGGTGCCCTGCTGGGCTGCTGGGCTGCTGGCCTGCTGAGAGTAGTCACCTGCTCTGCCCCACCCATCTGTCTTTCTGGAGGAAGCGCTGGGTCCACCCTGCTGTGAGGCTGACCGCTGGCCCCAGCTGTGATGTGAGGTGAGGCCCTGGGTGTTTTAATCACCTTAATTGAGTGGTGTTTCCTGCTGCTCAGCCAGGGGAAGCAGGAGAACCAGGGTGGCAGGGGAAGCAGAACCAGGGTGGCAGGGCTGGCTTTTTCACATCACAGGACCCTGCAGAATCACTGCCGGTCTGTCGCCTCTGCTGTCTCTTCTAGGCCCAGGTCCGGAGGCACAACCCCAGGAGCCCTCGGGAGGGGCTCACCGGGTGGACCAAGCCCTGATCTGTGGTGGCCCACAGGCTTTGGCCATCCCCACGGTGGCACACACAGCCTGCACTGAGCTGGATGTTTCACTGGTGGGAACCCAGAATTCTCAGACTTCGGGGGGTGGGGGTGTCTAGGACCAGGCACTGGCTGGTGACAGTCACTGCTCGCATGTCCTGGGGCACAAGCATCCAGCAGACCAGGCTTCCCTAGCCTGTCCTCCAGGGAGGGGCAGGCACAGGAGTGGTCTGGGTGGCCAGCTTGGCCCTCACTGGCCATGTCTGCACCCACTGGCTGGCAGTGAAACCCAGCCACCCAGCTTCTCCGGTGCACCTGCGGGAACCGAGGCTTAGATGAGGAGTGGGCTGCCCCTCCCTCTCCCAAGCCGTCCAGGCTGGGTCTGGGCTACAGCCCATGCATGGCCTCAGAATCTTGCTTTCCACCCCATGATGGCTTCTCCTTGGCCTCTGGATTGGTCCATCCTTGACCCGTTCTGAGCTTTGTAAATCTGCAGTTGTGCTGACTCTCCTGGAGAAGTTGTGAGCTCTGCATGCTGACCACTTGCAGTGCTGCCTGCCTGGGCTGTGGACAGGGCTGAGGCAGAGCTGACCTGGGCAGGCCTGGGCATTGCTTGTTAGGAGCACGCTCACCACCGACGGCTCCAGACTGTGCAGCTCTGAGTTGCACGGAAGTCCTGCGTCTCGCCTTGGCCTCTTTGGGACCGCAGGCCTGGGGCTTGCACATGGGGAGGGCAGCAGCCCCAGATGCCTGTTGACCTGAGGCTTCAGAGCTTGGGGAGAGCCATAGTGGACATAGGAGTAGCTGGTCTTGGGCCCCAAAGGCAGTGCCAGCCCAAGAAACCTGAATCCCCCAGAAATCAAATCACACATGTAGGACCACTGAGTCTGGGGCCAGACACTGCTGGGATCGGGGAGAAGCCAGCTGGCTCAGCTGGCTCATTGTGAGAATGAGGTCACATCAACCACAGCCCGGGGTGTGCCTGGGGGGTTGGATTCTTTGAAAGGGGCTCAGCTCACCTGAAGCCTGCTCTGCCCACATAGCCCCTCTATTAATCGATGTGAGCTGTTTCCCTGGAAGCCTTGGGGTGCTGCTTGGTGAGGGAGTCAGGGCCCAGCACAGTGAAGGTCAGTGATGCTGGGATGCTGGTTCCAGGCATCACAGGCCTGGGACTGGACCCCCGGCTCAGAGAAATGAGAGCTCATGCAAGGAAAGAGGGAGGGAAGCCCTGCTGGACTAAGGGACCTGCGTGATACTCGGGGCTGCCCTAGCAAGGGCCCAGGCCCCTCCTGTGGTCTCTGAGCTGTCTGGTACCTGTCTGCTGGGGCAACTGCTCTGGGCTCTGGCTTGGGACACAGAGGCCCCATGCCTCTCCTGTCACTTCCTCACACTGTCTCAGACACAGGGACGACAGGATCTCGGGGACCCGCCTGTGGGGAGACAGCTGGGAAACAAGAAGGCAGACTGGCAGGAATGCTTTTGCTGCCAAGGAGGTAAGACACTTTGACCTCCTTGTCACTCAGTCTGAACTGCAGGCCAGTGCCCTCTGCCAGGCCGGGCTCCTGAGACACAGGGCCACCGTGTAAGCCCTCCTGGGTCTTGGGTCTGCTGGACAGAGCTGATGGCTGCAGGGCTTCGTGTCTCCTCTGGAAGGCAGAGTGGACACCGTGTGCCTTGCAGAGTGGCTCCTGGCTGGCGTATTCACGACAGAACTGAGGAGCCTGCTGGGGTCCTGGGCCGAAGACCCCTGGCTGAGAATACTGATGCAGCGAGGCGGAGCACCCCAGGGGCAGCCCCGCGGCTCACACTTCCCTGCGTCGTCTTGGTCATGTCACCTAAATGCCAGTGTAAAATAGGGACAATGCAAGCTAGCTCTGCCCCGCTCTTTTCATGCTGCTCCAGTGCTGGGGACAGGGACAGTGGGCTGGGAACAAAGGACCAGGCACCCAGGGCCGCTCTACACATCTTCCCGTGGCGAGGTGGATCGTATCTGTCTCCCTCAACACGGGGAATGAATTGCGCTTACATCGTAGCGCAGCACAGGCTCAGAGTCCCACAGAGGAAGGGAAAATCATGCCAAACCCACACCCTTACCCGCACTGCCCCAATGACTGCAGCCTGTGCTGCTTGGCTGGGATCTTCCATGCCAAACCCACCTGCCACTCAGTGATTTTGGGACTCAGTGAGCCCTGGAGATGGGAGGTTCAGTGCCGGGACTGCTAAGCACAGCATGGGCAGAGGAGGAGACACGCTGCTGGTGGGTCCCAGGCTGGGCCTCGCCTTTCTGCTTCCAGGCTGGACCCACAGTCCACACTTAGTGTCTGTGCCTAGCACAGAGCTGGGCATTTATTTGCTGAATGAATGAATGAATGAGCGGAGCGATGTCCCCGCTTACTGGGCAGCTGGTATAACCCAGTACTGCTGATTAACATTATTACTGTGAACGTGGCAGCTGAGTTACTCCTGTTTTTACAGAGGAGGAAGACAGAGTCCAGGGTGGCGTAGGGCAGGGCGTCCCTGCCTCCCTCATCTGAACCTCCTTCCAGCTCATGCACCCCGTCCCTTGGGGGCGCCCTGAGGCCTGGTACTCCAGTCCTTCCCGTGGGTTTTCTGGGAGCTCATCTTCAGAGCTATGGTGCCCGGTGCAGCATCGCCTCCCTGTGGACCATGACACCTGGATTCTGGGGTGTGGGAGTCTGCGGGGTCCCTAGCACACGCCAACTCCCCACCAGGAACGTGACCGTTACAGGCCGCAGACATGTGCTCATACAAATAAAAATTAAAGGCCAGGCTCAGCCTTTCTGTCCCCAGGCGGGGCATTGTAAGCTGGTGGGAAGAGCTGAGGTACGAACTGTACCAGTTCCAAGTGGCCCTTCACAAATGACACGCTGGCTTTGTGCCTCAGTTCCCGTGTCTGTGAAAGGAGACCAGTAAGAGTCCTCGCCTCGTGGGTCTGCTGTAAACACGGCAAGGCTGGCTCCTAATGCCACCTAATAGAAGCCAGGGTCACCAGCCTGTAACCCAGGGGTCATTGGAGCCATCACAATGGCTTTGCCCTTCCCCACCGCAAAGGGCTGAGAGAAGCATGGTAAAGCCCTGGTACTGACCTGGGGCCTGACCAGAGCCCCGAGGGCCTCCAGCCTCGGAGCCACCTCTGAATCTGTCCTCTGGATCCCCCGGGCCACCTATGCCCTTCTGCACCTCCGGGTCTGGCAGCCCCGTGCACACGGCCCAGTGCACCTGGGAACAAGTGTCTGCATTTTCCAGGCAGCCGCAGAGCCGACCTGGCCAACCTTGCTCTTCAGCTGTAGTTCTCATTCTGCTAATGTGACCCGGAAGCTTTCACCCTCTTCAGGTCCTCGTGGTGGGCGGTGGGCAGTGAGGGAAGAGAGGGTGTCCTGTGTGCTCTGAGGCACTGCCTCAAGGTTTAGAAGCATCACACTTAGGGATCCACCCTGAGAGCTGAAGGCACAGACCCAAGCCTCTCTGCTCAAAAGGGCAGGGGTGATGCACAGTCAAGTGCAAGTGCCCAGTGGTCCTGAAGGTGGGGGGTCAGGCCTGCCTGGTGCCAGCTGCTTGCTAGCTGAGCAGTGAGCACAGAGGGCTTTTTCCTTGGTGACCCAGGGAAGGGACAAACCCAAGCTGTGGTTTAAGCAGGAGAAAAAAATTCCCCAAATGGAACCGGAAGAGGAGAAAGTGGTTATGTTTCTCCCACATTCTGGGTGCCTAGCACTCATTTGGTAAAGCTTGTGAGGGCCCTGTGGCATGGGTGCCAGTGTTGTCCCACCCTGGGTCTTCTGGGTGCTCTAGAGCACTAGGTCACCTGGCCACTGAGCCTCGGGCCTCTTCCTGGGCTGTGTGTCCTTGGGCAAATCACTTAACCTTCCTGTGCCTCAGTCCTGCCCCTGGGAAGGGGCTCGAAAGTCTCACTATGCTGGGTGACCTCAGGGTCACAACAGAACCACTAGGACTCTGACCAGGGGAGAATTATAAGCAGTGGTACCCAGGGTGGGGGACCAGGGCTGGAAACTGACCCTAGGTGTTCAGCACTGTGTGTCTGACTGTGACTTCTGTAGCTGGGTCTGACCTGCTCCTGAGAGCGGCCCACAGGGCCGGAGGAAGGGAGAGGCTGGTGATGCTGTGTCGCCTGGTGGCCCCAGGACAAAGCCAGCCCGGGCCACTCCAACGTGCCCTGGCCCTGGTGGATCAGCTCAGCAGCAGCTCCAGTCACGGCGGGCAGGAGTGGCAAAGAGCTGGGTGCCTGTGGGAGCCTGAAGGAAGTGCTTAGACCTGAGCCCTTCCTCCCCTGCTTCCTCACGCTCTGGCGAAGCTTTGTGACAGGAGAGGCTGAGGTCCCCGGATGCTCAACATCTGGAGAGGTCCCCCTCAGGAGGAAAGGGGAGCCTAGCACCTCAGGAAACCATGGGTCTCTGGGTTGTGCCCCATCTAGTCTGAGTCCTTGAGGGCTAGATGGAGAACAGACAGTGTCCCCATTATGCAAGAGAGTGCCCCTAAGATACTGTGTCCTAAGACAGAGGGCTCCCAGGTCCTGGGGACAAAGACATCCCTGGCACATGGGGCTGGGACCAACCGAGGCAGGCTCTGAAGAGGTTGCCACCATTTCCCCTCAGCCTGTAAGGGATCCCCGCACTTGCCCTGACTTCAGGAGACTACTGTCACTCAGACCTCATTGGTCACCCATGCAGCTGAGTCCCACAGGAGCCTGGGACCCCTGCAGGGTGACACTCTGATGTCAGCAGGCTCACACGCTCTGCTTCAGGGTCCCCACCTCTGCCTCGAGCGGACCCCTAGATCTTCCTCTGGCCTTTCCCTCCGGCTCATATACCAAAGCCCAGCAGACACACAAAGGCCTCTGGGAGATTCGAGCTGACTAAAAGAGACCTACCATTGGGCCCGGGCTGTGGATTGGCTGGACGTGTGCACACCGGCACCGTGTGCTCCACTCTGGGGCCTTCCCTCGCTGCCCTGGGCTTCTCTTTACTGGTGCTGGCCACAGAGTGAAGCAGCCCAGCCTGGGTGTACCCAGCTCTGAAGGAGGCTGAGACAGGCTACTTCCAGGTCCTAGGCTTCCCCTCTTCTTCCTGCAAGGGTCTCCAGGGGATTCCTGGTGTGGGGACAGGGGCAGCACATGCAGGGAGGAGCGGTCTGGAGAACACACTTGTTCCCACCTGCCCGCCAATCCCGCACACCTCCCTCTGCCTGCTCTCGGGGCCCAGGGCCCTCAGCTCATGGGACCCCCATGCCACCAGCCTCTTCCTGCCACCAGACACAGCAGCTCCCACCTGACAAGCTCCATCGCCAAAGAACAGGCACAGTGGTTCCCAATCCGGAGACCCAGGGCAGACATGGGCTGGACTTGGGTCACCCAGAGGAGGTGGCTATTTATAAACCACTCGATAAGCATAATCTGCCCTGCTCGGCTAGCCACACGGACGAGACACATAGCTGGTGACTCCACGGTGAAGCTAAGCCTCCCAGGGCCACCACAGCAAACAGAACATTTCCTGTGCCAGCCAGACCTGAAAGCGTGCTGCGGAGGGCAGAGGCCTCGCACACCAGCCCCCGGTCCCCAGGGGACCACGCACAGCTGGCCTCCTGGTTGGAGCTTCCTCCCCTGCTCTCTCAGGGTGTGCAGGGCTGCACTGGCCTCCTGTGGGTGGTCTGCTGCCACAGGGGCCAGCCACCTTCTGCAAAGAGCCATCTAGCCAAGGACATCCCTCTGTAGCCCATATGGCCCCTACGGGTGTGGTATAAAGCAAACCATAGACCATATACAAATGAGTGTGCATGGCCAGGTGCCAATAAAACTTTATTTACATAACTAGGTGCCCAGCCCACAGGCCAGGTTCCCCACCTACTGAGGCAAAGGTTCTCTGGCCCTTGGAAACTGGACATCCCTTACCATCCACATTTTAAAATTTATTCTTCAGAATTCTTACACTTGTGGTGGCACTGTAAAATCCGAAATAACTTTTCTTGAGGCTGTCTAGCTTTTTGTATATAGTCAAAGCTATTCTTCTCGACCATTAAGTTTTTTTCACAAAAGAAAGGATTTTTTTTTTTTTTAGATTGGCTCAGGAGGTCATGAGAGGCTGGCTGGGCCCCAAGCGTGCATGGGGACAGGCGGCCTGGGGAGGGATTTGTGCTGGGGACACATGGGCCTCCAGCATCCACACACCAGAATGTCCCAATAGCCATGCCCCCTGCTTCGGCTGCCGGATTCTGCCTGGCTCAGCTCTGGGGGAGACCAGAGAGTCACTTCCTCCAGTCTGGCTGTCCCACCTGTGGCTGGGGAGGTCGTTCCGGCTGACCACACAGGGACAGAGCACGTCGGCAGTGACTGCTCCCTCAGCTGCATGGGAGCAGAGGACCCTGACAGATGACAGAGAAGGACCAAGTCTCATGCATGGGGACTCAGTCCTCTGCACAGGGTCCACACAGCAGGTCCACACAGCCCTAGTGCCACACCACTCCACAAATCATGCACCAGGACCATCTCGGGCAGATGTCCCCTCTGCCCTCAGCTGGCAGTGGCCCGATCATGCCAAGGGTCCCGCCTGTGTCTGCACTGTTCCTTCCGCACCACCCGTCCCAGCTGCTGCTCCCCAGGCCTCCCGGACCAAAAGCCCGGCCCTGCCCAGCAGCCCAGGAGGCTTCTGCCCCTGTTGGCCAGGGCTGCCCGGGGGACAGAGGACAGGAGACAAGCCTCCTGACTCTCCCCACCCCGCCCCACGACGACCAGACCCTGGAGTCCGAGGGGCTTACCTCGGCAGAGACCCGGCGGGGACCAGTGTGCCGTGGCGGGGAAGAGGCGACAGTCCACCCGGCGGCGACACCCGCGTGGTGTCAAGTAACAGTCAGATTCAACAAACAGCCTCAGCAGCTATTTTTACATCCAGATCAGCCCGGGTAATAGATAACTTAGGGAGCGCGAGAAATTGCCTGCCAGTGAGCTGGACCCTCCCCACCATCCCGAGGTCATCCAGAGTGACTCCCAAAGCCGTTCGGGCATCTAGACGCAAATAAAAATATCTGGAGGTGGGAAGGGAAGCGAGCGTCTAGGGAAACGCTGAAAACATGAGCGTGTGTGCCTCGGGGCCAGCGCCCGGAGGCCTGCTGATGTCCCTGGGCAGAAATAGCCCGTTTCATCATCGGCCCTGGACGGGCCATGGCTGCATTCCTCGAGTAAGGAGCCACCCTCTGCCGAGCGAGCGTTTGGAGCAATGATCCGCCCAGCTGTGGGCTGGGGACAGGCCAGGCTCAGGTTCGGGGGACGGAGCCTTAGGCCGTGAGTAATCGGGAAGAGGCAGGTAAGCAGCTCCACACTGAGCTCTGTCACAACCGCCCAGTTGCTTTCAGGGCACAGGTGGCAATGAGCAAAGCCCTTCTGCCAGGCAGAGGACCCTTGGTCTCTAGAGCAGCGTTCTGACCAGCCATCCCATGGCCACTTTCTCTGCTGGCCCAAGGTCACTAGCTCCCCACACTGCCCAAACACCCCCCATTCCTTACCAGGAATGCTGGCTAACCCATGCCAACTCCTGGGGGGGTCCTTCTCGCCCTCCCTTCTCACCCCATGAGGGTCCACTCACTGCTGAGATTTAGTACCACAGATTTTCCCATTTTTTCAAAAGCTGTCTCATGGCCCAAGGAAACAGAGGTGACCAGTCCCTGGCAGGTGCCCTGTTCCCCGTGGTGCCCCAGCCCTGAGAACTCTGCAGCACCAGTATCACTGGTCTATTTGTAGACTGCCCCTCCCACTCATGGCTCCTCAAGGGCAGCCACCTCTGCCCCAGCCCCGGCCAGGGCACCTCACCACCCTCTGCCTCAACACTGCTGGTGGCGGGGGTGGGGGGGGGCCCAAGACCCGGGTCTGCACACATTCATTCCAAGCATTTTGGAAGGAACAGCTCCCTAAGCCCCTGAAGAGGGAGACACTTGCTAAGTTGCCCTACCACTGTGTGCCTCAGTTTACCCATCTATCAGGTGGAGAGGGTACTTGTGCTCTTAGGAGCTGAAGCTCACGGACACTCATACCCTGTGCTCGTGCGCCCAAGCTTCTCAGAGCTTAGCCAGTGGTTCCTTGTTCTTTTCATGGTTTTTGCCACACCCTCAACTGTGTGTATCAGCGTTTGTTGATGATTTTCCTTCAAAGAAATTGTAGATCAACTTAGCTTGGTTTTGAGCAGACTCTTACAGTGAACAGTAGCCGGGAAATCATAGACTCGATATGTTGGTTCCCATCTTTCCCTGTGACACATGGAAACAAATGGGCAGCAGTCCCTGCGTCAGCTGTGTTTGTCCCAAATCATTTTGTCCCAGGTGCTAGGAAATGCAGCCTTGCCAAACCTCACTTATGCAGGAGGTGGTTTTGGGGCGATCATAACCACAGTCAGATCAGAGCCACAGTCTTGGGGGGGTCCCTAGTTTTCCTGACTTGATTTCCTTTCCTAGTTCCTCCCAGGTAGGGGGGTCTGGGGTAGGATCCTAGGAATTCAGATCTGTGCTCTGCGCTGGGAGCCGGTGGTATTTGCTCCAAGTGGTTACAGAAGGAAAATTGTGAGGGTGGCTGGGGAGGGGCACAGGGGGGTGGTGGTGGCAGGCAGTTTGGTCACCAGCGTCAGCAGCAGAGTCAGGAGAGCAGCTGTCTCAGTGAGACCCCGCGGCCTACTTCACGGCCCCACCCGGCCAGCCTGAGCGTGGGTGGTGGCTGCAGAGTCCCCTGTCCCCAGGAAAGCCCGGACCCTCCACACCACGGGTCCCACGCTCTGCTCGGTGGGTGCCCCGTTGCAAACCAGCCTGTGGCAAGGGCACAGCTGAGCCCTCGACCAAGAACCCAGGGTCTCATGGCCGGGAGCTGGCGGTCTTCCTGGGGGCTTGGTCCAGGCAAAGTGACCCCTGCCTTCCAGTCCCGCAGCTGTGAGCTGCTTGGAAAGAATGTGAATGAAGACACGATTCTAAATGTAGCAGCCTCATGGGCGCTATGTGAGCCAGCCTGGCCCCGACCGTCCAGAAAAACAAGGCCCGGTGTACATTCTGCAAGAGCGTAAATAAAGCTGTCCTCTCATGGTGTCCTCATGTCCCATCTTTGCAGGGGCCCTGGGGCCCTGAGGAGTGGGCGTCTACCTACTGGTGTGGGTACAAATGGCCCGGCTGTGCTCCGCTCACGGGAGGACCCGTTGCCAAATCTCATGGCAAAGTCAACGCGCTCTCATCTGTGTCCGTGAGATGCATCCAAAGCTGGGGCCGGGGGCCGAGCAGCGTGGGCCTTGCGGCTAAATTTCTGGTTCTGGGCATCTGAAACTCCCTTTCCTCCAGGTGACACCAGGTGACTCACGGAACTCTCCTACTATCCCGGCCTGAGCAGCTATGACATTTCTCCACAGGGCACAGATTTCTTCAGGAGACTCCTCCTGCATTCAGGAGTGTGGTGCATTCCTCTGGCTTAATAATAATAATAATAATGGTGGTAAACATTTGCCCTAAGCCAGTACTGCCACCTTCTTCCACGACATCCTCGCTCCACCTGAGTGATAGAAGTCAATGCTTTCTCCTTACAGATGAGGAAACTGAGGCTTGCAGAGGTCCGGAGGCCATGCAGCGGCCAGGGAGGAATCGTCCCCTGCCTGTCCTGACGTGTGCCTTGTCACTTCCCCATCAACCACCCCACCGGCCCAGGCCCAGGACACAGCCTCTTCCTCCACCCACTTGCTGGGCTTCTCCCTGGTAAGAAAACGCTTGGCCTGGGTCCCTCCTTGGCTCTGACTCATTGTGGGAATTTGAGAATCTGTGCCTTGTCTTGGCACCTGTGTCCTCAGGGCTGGCGGCAAGCTGGTACGCCCCCGGAGGAAGCCAATCCTGGGGCCGAGACCCAGCTGGCCTCTTCAGGGGTCTGTGCAGGCAATGCTGCCTGCAGGGACCCTGGGCTGGCACCTGCACTCAGGGCTGTCCTGCGCCTGGCCAAGGGGCTGGCGGGGTGGGGGGCAGTTATTGTATCACAACTGGAAAAACCACCCACAGACCCAGGCAGCTGAGGGCTCTTCCTGGGGCTAAAGTTCTTTCTGTCTGAACAGCCAGGCAACCAGAATGATGACTGTCACAATTCCCCAAGGGCCACCCTGGAGGAGACTTGTCCCTTTTCAGGGTTCTTTGCTGAGGTCTTCACAGTGAATGGTGTGAACAGGTAAGAGGCCCCCACTGTGAAAGGGGTAAGCATAGTACTAAGATCCACCAGAAACGACCACGCCACAGTGACCAGCTGTGAGGTCTGTCTCCCTGTGGAGCTGGGGAGCAGGGGTGCAGAATTACCATGCACCTGGGAAGCCAGGGGCCGGAGGAGCCACATCCCAGTCCTGCAGCCTCACAGCTTGAGGGTCTTCTTTATGCCCACAATTGCAGATAGTCTCTGAGCAAAGAGAAGCAGGAGACTCAGCCCAGAAACCTTGAGAATGCACGTTTAGAACTTTGAATTCCATGTAACTTGCACACGTCAAAAGTAGTGTTTCATTCGAATGGGCGGAGACCATTCTTAGCTTAGCTGGCTGGATTTGGTGCAAGGACCCTAGCTGGCTGATCTTGACACCAGTGGACACGGACCAGCCAGCAGGAGCACAACACTTGACACCCTCATTTTAAAGGATGAGATGTGCATTTGGGCTCCCTGCCTTTAGGGGGTTCAGTTCATGGTGGGGGCAGCTCCAAGGCAGGAACAGCAGAGTAGAAAGGCCCCCTCGGGAGGATGGCAGTTCACACTGTGGTAGTGGGGAAGAGAGAGACAAAGGAGGAGCTACAGAGGGAGAGAAACCCTTCCACGCCACACCCCTGGCGACCCCTCTCTCTCAGCCTGACCCCAGTTACTCAGCACACTGAGCCCCAGAACATATCATCGGATGGCTGCACCATTCACTACAGCAGCCTGCCCGATCCAAGGGCCTCCCAAATCCAGCCTGGGAACACTGGAGAGTTTGTGAGGTGGGGTCCTTCTCCACCTTCTAAATAAAACCATCTGAGATAGTGAGCATTTACGAGACAAGTCTACAGTGAGACATGCTGTGAAGTGCACACAGGTTTAAACACACCATTAAGAAAATCCCCACTGGCTAACAGTAATGTTCTGTGTTGACTGCATGTTAAAATGATCACACAGGTGACTCCTGGCCTAAAGTGGCCCGACCCACTAGCTCTCCACCTCATGACGGCAAGAAAGCAACAGAATAGGTGCCCCGAACAGAGCATTCTGTGCAGTTCTGCCTTCTAGTGCAGCTTCTCCCTGGTTTACTGTGTCATCACCCACCCGAAGCTGGGGACAGCTCTAGTCTGGGTATTTCGGGTTTCATAATTGTTAAAATTCATTTTCATAACTTCTTTTTGATTGTGGCTTCTAGGAGATGTAAAATGACACCTGTGACGTGCGCTGTGATTGTGTCATGCACGGGGCGGGACCAGCCTTTCTCTGGTCATGGACCCCCCCTTGCCCTGTATCCGCACCAGGCCACTCCCCCGAAGCAGGGTGGGGAGCTCCTGGTGAGGGGGATCCGTCAGGAATCACTTGGGGCCCGGATGTTAAGCAGGAGCTGGGTCCCCTAGAAGTATTGTTGTCCCAATTGTGAAGTGCGTGGTCCCTAAAGAATTAAACTTCCTGTTAACAAAGGATGGAGGGCAGAGACACTGTCCTTCTAGCACCTGTGCTAAGCTGGACATTCATCATGCTGCCCCCTCTCTGTCCTCCATGGTACGGGTCACTCACAGAAGCCACCTCTTGGCTTTGTACCTGGGCTACACTGGCTCTCGGGATGCAGCTCTGAGAGCTTCTATGCAGGCATCAGTGCTTTGAGTGCCCAGTACGCAGGGGAAAGAATGGACATGGTCCCCTCCCGCTCCAAGGGCTCCCCACTTCTTGCCACTGCTCCACAATGACCTTGGGGTTTGGGGTTCCTCCTAGGCCCCCCGGAGGGGGAAATGCACTGGCTGCAGGGACCCTTCAAGCCCACTCTCTGGGCACCTTGGGACCCAAGGCCTCCCAATGTGTCATGCCTGCTGTAGGTTCCACCAGAGGTTTGAATAAGGAGCAATTCCTGAGTGTCAGCCCCAAGGGGCCTTCCCGTGTGGCACCTTTTCCATCTCTGAGGCAGTGGACAGCCGGGTTCCAGAGTGTCCCATAGGCGACGCTGGGGCTCAACTTCAGGGAGTTAGGCACCAGCTGGGAAGTTGGGGTTTCTATCCAGTGTCCTTCAGGAGTGTCTTTCTCTCCAAGACAGGGGTTTTGGGATGTGATTGGGTTGTGGGGTTTACAGTGGACTTGGAATTAGAAGGCGGGGTCTGATCAGAAGAGGTGGTCGTGGAGGCACGGTCTGGAAGGTTTCTCTTCCCCCAGCTTTCTCCCTGCTTCTCTCTCTGCTTCTCGGGTGCCAGGCCATAAGCTGCTCTCCTGAGCTCTCTATGCTGCTCAGAGCTAGTGGACAATGGACTGAAAACTACACACTGTGAGCCCAAATGAACCTCGAACCTCGTCTCCTTTGAACTGTGGGCATCAGGTATTGTGTCTTCACAAGGAGGGAGTGTTAGTAAGACACCAGGTAAGCGCCCACCCGCCAACTCATCTGAAGTTTGGCTTCCCAGAGGCCTTTGGGTGAGGGTCCCTGAAGCCAAATGGAGCCGGCTGTCTGTGCCATTTCCTGTCAGGTGGGGCTTGGCAGAGCTCCTGGTTGGCAGAGCTGGGAGGAGGCTGCCTCTTCCCAGATCTGCAGCGGGTGGCTTGGAGGCAGCGCTCCTCCCAGCGGGTACAGGGGCCGCGTGGCACCATCACCCCTGCCTTGGTGAATGTCAGTGTGCAAGGGCCGAGGACAGGCTCCTCCTGGTGGTGTGGTACCGCACAGCTGCTGGAGTCCGACTCCCAGGACCAGGGAGACGCAGGCACAGTTCATCAGCCATGGGCCACGGGTGCGTTTGCTCCCATGTGTGTTTGCTTAGACTGAAACACGCAGTCTTAGAATGGAAACACACGGTAGAGTAAGCAATAACACCAAATGCAGTCACCCCTGGGGCAGGGCTTGGGACTGGGGAGCTGGGCTTCTCTGAGTCCGCCCCTTCCTCTGGGCGGGTGGATTGGAGCTGGACACGTCTTACAGAATTTTAAAACCCAAATAAAAAAATGTAAAGGCAGTGCCTAAAAACTGAGGAAAGTCTATTTCAACAGAGTGAAACAAGTGAGTTTAACGTGTAGGTGGCGTAGTTTCACAGACAGGAGCTGTCCCACATGGTTTTAAAAGGCAGTAATCTGATGAATATCCAGAATGGGGCACAGCCTACCACTAAATGAAGTGCAAAATAAAATCATAGTGTTCTCCAAAATCTAGATAGATAAGATAAAGCAAGTTAGTGAATGCAGCTAGTAAGCAAGACTGTTTTAATGTTGGAGAAAATTAAAATGTTCAGGTGAAGTCCCGTATTACTAAGCTGGAATATCAGTACAAACTCTCAGTCCTGTTCTCCTGCTCACTGGACAGAATATTAACCCACCCCACTTGCCTTGGGTTTTGACCCTCATGCCACTTCTCATTAGAAAGAAGAGAAAACCCATGAGAAGAACCTAAGATGCCCTGTCACTCTGGAAAGGCAGGCAGGCTGGCCATCAAAAACCTCCCGGGGAGTCTTTGAAATAAACGAAGGTGCCATCAGGAGCGGCTCCCCTGCACATGTGGGGGAGCAGCTTGTCCCTCAGTGGGTACAAAGACAGCAATAAATAAAATGCACACTAAATGTGTTCCAGCCCTGCAGTTCAATATAACCATGGCCAAACCCAGGAGCTCACACCAGCCCTGAGGTCCCTGGGATGGTGGGGTTGGCCTGGTCTGAGAAATGGCACAGGGTGGACCACAGCATGGTCACTGAGTGGACAGCATCAGCACTGCAGTCCCAAGCGCCAGGTGCTGGGCACGGGAAGTCACTCAGATTCCTAGCAAGGGAGCTTTCCTAATGCAGGGAACCCAGGACCACAAGGGCCTCTGAGAAAGCACACAGGAAGTCCAGACTCAGCAGGAATCAGCCTCCTGCCCCAGCTCAGCACCCCTGATTCCAAGCTCGACAAGTACAGCAGGGATGCGGTGAGATGACACTGCCAGGGGCAGTTGGCAAGTCCAGAGGGCACAGGCAGGGAGACAGATTCCTGGGAAGGAGACGCAGCCCGGCTGACCCCGGTGAGATCTAAGACTGCCCTG
Organism: Hydrochoerus hydrochaeris; assembly: GCA_004027455.1. Taxonomy (NCBI): domain Eukaryota; kingdom Metazoa; phylum Chordata; class Mammalia; order Rodentia; family Hydrochaeridae; genus Hydrochoerus; species Hydrochoerus hydrochaeris. Next base: position 236,443 of record PVLA01002095.1, on the reverse strand, counting down.
CCAGCCACGTGGCAAGGAAGGTGGCACCTGGGCCCGCCCAGGCTGTGCCGCAGACTCCAGTCTGTCTGGTGGCCTCACTTAGGGTTATTTGATACGGCGTGGCTTCAGGAGGGCAGCGGCTCCCCAAACATTGGCAAAGCCACAGACATCAGGAACAATTAACCGTCCAGGCCACGTTCCGGCGCCTCAGGCTGCTCTGAGGAAGGAAGAAAATAGTTAGGGTGGGTTGTTATGCAATGTGGTAAAAAGCAGTGGGTAGTGTCATGTAAAGCCCCGTGTCCATAGCGACGAAAAGCAAACATGTCTGTGATTACACGGTGCCTCAGATACCATACTGCAAGCATAGAAAGACAGAGAAAACCAATAAGGGTTTGCTAAGTTAAGCGCGGGTGTGGAATTTTTCTTTGAAGACTATGCGAGCCGAATGCATGGCGCTTGCCTGTAATCCCAGCACTTGGGAAGCTGAGGCAGGAGGGTCACCTGGTTAACCCAGGCTACACAGTGAGGTGAAGGCCAGCACCTGAACTTCACAGGTAGACCCTGTCTCAAAAAGACAAGGACAATGAAAAGAAGAGTTAGTATATCGTGCACTGAGGTGGCTGCAGCAGGGTGGATAAAGCCCATCCTACCACTGATGGGAGGTACTTGGCTCTCTGTGTCTTTCCCTGCTGAAACAGTGGGAGGGTGCGGTGAGTGTTGGCACCCAGCATTTTCACCTCTGCTTTCAGAGCTGCTGGCTCCTGTGGGGACCTGAGGATGTCATGGCTGTCTCCAGCCCACACAGAGAAGCTGCTCCAGAGGAATCCCTTCTCATTCTCGGGAGGGGAAGCGGGTACATGTAAGGCAGGCACAGCCCAACGTACACCCCTGGGAGGTGGCTTTGTGAGTCACCATCTCCGCTCTGGTGTTGAAGTCTGGCATTCAAGTCAAGGTTCTCCAAAATTAGCTCTGTTTCTGGAAGCTTCTGGAAGAGTCTAGAGACTTCTGGATGCTTCAAGAGACCAGAATTCAGGAGGCTGTGAGCTCCCTAGTAGAGCATGGTACTGGTTGATCTGCAGAGGACTTCATATCACTGTGTCACATTTTGGCACCAGAGTCCTCCAACCTTGTCATCCTCTGCTTTCCAGGGATGAAGTGGATCAAAGGGACTTCCATGAAGTCACACAATGAATCCAGAAGATGCCAGAGCTGGTGGCTGACCCTGGGCCCTGTCCACTCCCAGTCTTCTGGGAAGGATAGGTACTTTCTCTTCCTGGTACACCCTGATCATCATCTGTAAACTTCTACACTATCCAGGGCTGCCCAGGGCCAGTTGTGGCCCCTTGAGCCTCTGAAAGCTGGATTTTACAAGAGCTTGATGGACTGACTGCATTTAAATGTCAAGAGATTTTTGCAGGGACAGCTGTCTGACTGGCTCTTTGGTGGAAGACGGGGCCCCTGGGTGGCATACTCACAGACAGAAGCTGAGCTGAGCTGCAGGCTGGCTCCGCCCTGGTGTGGACCCCCCACCCCGCTTCTGCCCTCCCCACAGCACCTGCCAGCCCAGAGGTGGAGACCTCAGCAGGGTCCCATGTCTGCCAGCCCCACACTCTGTCACCTGCGCTTGGATGCTCTCCAGCCTTGGAGAGCCGGGTGCCATGGGGTGGGGTGAAAGGAAGCCTGAGGGTAACCCAGAGCAGGAAGCTGGGAAGTGCTCTGCACCGTCAATACTAAGCGATTCTCGTGCTCAGAAGCGTTACTCGCCCTGCGTCCGTATATCTTTATGAAATATGAAACCCACCCAAATTTATTAAAACTGTCTGCATCATAGCGGGAGCTCACGCCGAGCAGCCTTGCGTGAGAGCCTCGTTATTAGGATGGCATTATTTATTTACATCCTACCGAAGACAGACGTGATGTAACCGAGTAATTAAGATGGTTATGATGGAATGTTTATTAAGCACCCACAACCAGCCAGTCACAGAGCCCGGTGACACGTGTGTCCCCTTAAGAGCATCCATCTCCCCATGCTGGAAGCCCAGGGCCCTCGCAGGGGCACAGAGAGAGTGGGTGTGATGGGTTCTGCCTGTCCCGAGTGGGTCTGAGAAATGAAGCCGATCAGACATGGGACCTGGTTCCACTATGCCGTGCAAGTGACATAAAACAGGAGGGACCTGCGACTGGTGTAGCGGAGAGGCAGGCACACGGGGCTGTCCCCGCACGTGCCCACCAGTGAGGACCTGGAGCAGCTTTGTCCTTCGGATGAAAAGTCGCTTGCTCTGCCACATAGTGAGCAGTGCGGACTGGGTGTCGCCTGTGTGCCACGGGCTGGAAGGGCTCTCTCCCCACCTCTCCTCTCTGTCATTCCCTCTCCCTGTCCCCTGGCTCTTCCCCCTCCCTGTGTGACAGTCACTTCTTCCTGATCACGCCTGCTGGGGTAGTGCCAGCTGGAGCTGGGCCCTCCTGCCTCAGCCTCTTGTGCCTAGCCCCTGCCCTAATAGTGGAGAGAAACGGTCGCATGAAGTTCCAGGGGGCCAGTGCGGGCAGCGCGGTCACAGACGCAGGCACTGGTGTAGGAGCTTGTGACCCACCTTCTTCCTGGTGGTCACCCCACCAGAGCGTTTCTGCACTTAGGAAGAGCGTAGAGTGGTCCTTGGATTCCCGGTACCACACTGCCCTCGGCCCAGCTGAGACACTGCTTCAGGTAGCTCCACTCCCTGTGAAAGGGACCCTGGCCATTTCTTCCCAGTCTCCTTGGGTTGTTATGATTTTCTTTTCTGATGTAGTAAAATAAGCATAACACAGAATTTACCATCATCGTTTTGGGGACACAGTTTGGTGTTTTTAAGTACACCCCATCCTGTGGCATTTCTTATTTTGAACCAGGTTCACACTGGTTGCTAAATAGCCCAGGTTCGGGCTGGACTTGAAGTTACGATTCTCCTGCCTCAGCCTCCTAGACTGCTGGGATTATGGGCATACACTGCCACACCAGGTTAGTATTTGCCTTTTCTGTGGTTTGACATAGCGTCCTTGGAGTCTGTCACTGTTGTGCCATGTGTCCGAATCTCCCTCTCCCGAAGGCAGGGCACACTGCGCTGTGTGTCTACACTGCTTGTGTTTCCATGCCCCGCTGGGCGGACCCCTCCTGGCTCTGGTATACAGCGCTGCTCCCGAGCGCAAATGCTGGCTCTGGCGTTCTGTACCCGTGCCCAGAGGTGGGCTGCCTGGCTCAGGGAGATTCCTGCGGAGCTGCCGGGCGGCCACACACGAGGCCTCCAGGTGGCCCACACCCTTGTCTGTGCTCTGGGTTCCCTGATTCTGTTTTTAGTTTGCTGCGGTAGTAACCGCTGTAACAGTGCGTCTCATGGTTGATTCGCATCTTCCTAGTGACTAGGGCCGCTGAGCAACCTTTCAAAGGTGGTTAGTGAAGAAGCCCCCAACCTCAGCTTCACACGGTTTCAGGCAAAGCCAGAGGCCTCACACCGCGTGGTTTGTGACCATGCTTGGTCCTGCTCTGTGCAGATGGCCAAGACACACAGGCGACTCTGGGGGAAGCTGTGGGCAATGCCTGCGGGGACCCTCCTTCCTGCCCTGTGCAAGGCGCCCGGCTTTCCTGAGGGGACAGCACATAGTGCCCCTCCTGAGCATGCATTTCCAGTTCCTGGTGTAGTGGCTGGGGTGACGTTTGGCCTCGGGTAGGGGAGGGTGGCAGAGTCAGGTGATTGTGGTGTAGCCAGGCTGGGCACCCTGCTGCCAAGGTCCTTCCTGTGCAGGATCCTCAGGGGTCCAGGAGGGGACACGGCTGCCTGTGGAGACACTGATGAGCCTCCTGCTTGGGTTTAGGTCTCCTGCTGCTGGACACGAGGCCCCCTGGGAAGTCTGCCTCAGCCCCACCCCCTTTGGCTGCTTGTCCAAGGGTACCAGAAATGAGGCAGAGCTCAGGGCCAGTGTCTGACCACCCAGCGGTGAATGACTCCCCCTCTCAGGAGCAGTGCTGTCTCCTGGCATCCGCAGTCTAGCATCAAGTGGATGGCCGTCCCGGCTTCCCACGGCGGGCGTTGTGTGCCGAGCGAGTTGTACTTCTGTAATGTCCAGTAGACTCTGCTCACGCTGTATGGGGGCCTGTATGGGTCACTTTCCTACCCCACGGCCACAATACCCAATGCCTACAACTTGAAGGATGGGAAGCTCCTGGTTCCCGGGGAGTCAGTCCATGGTCAGCGGCTCCAAGGTGGGAGCATCATGGTGGAAGGCTGAGGTAGAGCGAAGCTGCTTAACTCATGGTGGCCTGGAGGCAGAGCAGAGGAGCAGTGCCAAAGAGGAAGAACGACAGGGACCACAGATGGACCCCGAGGTGCCATCATACACACACGGAGCTGGCTTTGCCAAGCCCCCAGCCAATCAAGTTGATACAGCTAAGTTAAATCACCACCGGCCCATCAGTCTGTTTTGCTTTTCTTTTTGCTTTTCTTCTCCTTCAGTCCTGGGGATCGAAGCCAGGGGTGCTCTCCCACTACCACTGAGCTACTCGATTCTTATTTTTGAGACAGAGACTCAGTGAGTTGCCCAAGCCGATCTCGAACTTTGGATCCTCCTGCCTCAGCCTTCTGACTAGCTGGGATTGCTGGTGTTCACCAGTATGTCAGGCCCTGTTTTCTTTTAAAACAAGCCCCAGAGAGGACAGTTTTAAGTGGTCCAGTGACTACTCAAGGGGGCATGTTCAGGGCAGAGGCAGGGCCCTTTGAAGCAAAGGATGACAGAGGGGGAGTTAGACACAGAGCTGATGTCACCCGCACCGAGGACATACGTGAGAATGACGTCCACCTGAACGGGCTGCCAGGGACCGGTTTTAATTTGGAGCAAAATGAAGCCACCAAGCCAGCCACACCCCAGGGAACTATTTTAATAGCAACCATGGTGCCAACGCCTGCCAGACAGAGGGGAGAGGAAACCTCCTGTTGGTGGCTGGAGAGACAACAGGACTCGGGATATTTGCCACCTCCTCTGAGGCTGGGCTGCTCCTCCATGCCCACCCAGGTGACCGTGGAGAGGCTGCAGGGACAGGGAGTCCTCTGTTCCCTGGTGGCCCACAGTGAGGAGCAGCTCGGACCCGGATGGCACCAAGGCCAGGGGCTCAGCAAGTGCCTGGGCAGCGGCCCCCTCTCTCCCCAGAGACCCCCAGGTGGCCCAGTTTGCCATCTGCCTTAATGCCAGCACAGGGACTGTCACCCAGTGGCCCAGGGCCGTTTCTGACTAATCCATAGCCAAGGCGCCTCTGTCCCCCAGATCCACGGAGTGGTCTCCTTCCGACAAGCCTCCCTGTGTGTTTACAACGGAGTGGGGTAGAAAAGTGTACAGGTGTGCGCGTGCGCAAAAGTCTGCGAGTGTGGCTGAGTGTGTATCTGTAGTGGAAAGTGTGTGTGGCCGAGTGGGTCTGGTTGAGCGTGTGGGTGTGTACGGGTATGTACGTAGATGGGTTCCTGGGTCAAACCTGGCACTGCCCTCTCGCCTTAAACGGTAAGAAGCTGATGTCTGCTTTGGGGGCTGATTTTCTGGGGTCTTCAGTAGAATTCTTGGTAGATGTCATAATGTGTGCTATAGAAGTAACACATGTCCCCTCTTGTGTCTCACAATTGGAAGGGCTTTGGGATAGAGCGGGATGGTTAATCAGGTCCTAGAACAGCCGGGTAGGTGAGTTGCGGGGGGCCACCCGCCTCAAGATTCTCCGTGCAGGGAAACTGAGGCCCGTGGGGACAAGCCTGCCCCCGGCTCCCCTGGTGCACCGAGGCCAGCCCACCCCAGCCTCCTCCCTCTGCTACAGGACTGCAGGCCCAGGGAGCTCGGGGAGCAGGGCAGATGGACACTCAGGGCTCTGTCCGCGGGGCCTGGTGCCCACAAGCTCCATCACTGCCCACCGTGCAGCTCCAGAGAGCTGAAGATAAGCCCCCCCTCCCCCTGGGGTGCATCTCTGCTTCCAGCCAGGGCTCCTGTGCCCGGGCCAGGCTCAGACAGGGAGACATAGGGCGGCCCCACGGGGCTGGCACTCTGCCCCCTGCCAGCGGGCGGCCCACCCTGCAGGCTGCATTGCGGCTTTGTCAGGGCAGTCAAACTGCGGACAAGCCAGGCCAGGGTGCCAGGGTGCGGAGGGCTGGGGTGGGGTGGAGACCCCGCCTGGGGCGAGGCTCCCTGTGGAGGCTGGCGTGAGTGTGGCCTGGGGGGTCCGGGGTGGAGACACTGGGGACCGGAGGAAGCGCAGCCATGGGCCAGATGCACCTGTGCATCAGAAAGCCGAAGGCCTGAACCCCTGGGGGTTCTGACCCTGGACCAAGGGGCCCTCACTGCTCCCCACTTTCCTTCTTTGACCTCAAATAAAATGCTTTTGTTCTCATGGCCTGTGAAGTGCAGAAAGTGGGGGGGAATCCCCCCGGGGATGTTGGTAGTGGGGGCGATGCATTCACGGGGGAGGCTTTGTGGCTTTGGCTCATCATTGCTGTGGATCTAAAGCCACTCTAAAAGGTGAGCTGTACTCATAAGACAGGCAAGAAAACAGAAAACCAGCCGGTGCGGTGGTGCAGGCCCGTAGTCCCTGCAGTCGGGAGGCTGAGGCAGAAGGGTTGCTCTGAGTTCAAGACCAGCCTGAACTACACGGGAAGGACAGTGTCATGAACAAAACAAACAAAACAAAACAAAACAAAACAAAACAAAACAAACCACTGAAACTCTACTCATGGTTCCATACGACACTTCAAACACCAATGCATTCCTTCCTTTTTTCTTTGTTCTTTCTTTCTTTCTTTCTCTCTTTCTTCCTCCCCCTCCTCCCCCTTTTTTCAGTGTTTGAGACAGGGTCTCGCTATGTCTGTGCAGGGTTACTAAACTCTGTGTAGCAACCCTCCTGCCTCAGCCTCCTGGCTGGGATTTCAGGCGTGTACTACTGCACCCACTCATTTTTTCCTTCTTGATTTCTCTGTTTTCTCTCCCACGCAGTTACTGTCATACCACCTGGATACTTCCGTGACTTCTTTTTGTCACTACACGTCAGGAGGTAAGTGTTTCCTGTTCTTCAGATTCTCCCACAGCTCTGGTTCCGATGGCTCTGGGCACCGTGCTATGGATGGCTGAGCTGGCCTGGTGACACAGGTCTGAGCTCCTCTTGGGGGCTGCAGGGCTGCCCAGGGCCTTGGGGTCCAAGGCAGGCGCAGGGTGGGCCAAAGCCGGGGCCTGAAGATTGGGAGTGAGGGCTTGTTCTGGAGGAGTCTCTGCTTCTTCTCGGTGGCGGGAAGCTAAAAGGCTCCCAGCAGAGCTGTTGGGGGGCTGAAGGGCGACAGCCCTGCAGGAGGTGGCACAGGACGTCACACCAGGCCAGCTCCTTGTCCCCACTGCTGCGTCCATTTCCCCACAGCCGGCCTGGTTTGCAGAGCTGCTCAGGGGAGCACAGCTGACCCAGTGATGGCCGGGTCCCCCTGTGCCCCTTGGTCTCTGCTTCCTCTTCTGGGGCCGAGCAGACATAGACAGGGGCCGCGCAGGAAGGAGCCTCCTCTAATCAGGTGCTGAAAGCGCTCTCGGGGGCGCTGACAGGAGCCATTTCAGGCCCATTTTGTGACACTTCAAAGAGCAGAGGTCAGGTTGCTGTGGAGAAGCCTGCCCCCCACCCCCAGCTGACTTTCTGGGACCTGGAAAGAGGTATCTATGTGTCTGCAGACCGCAGATCTCCGAGCCCTTTCTTAGGGAAGGGGGGTGAGCCCGGAACCCAGGGCTGGGAAGAAGAGATGCCCTCCCAGGCCGGGCTGGTGACTGATCCCCCTGGCTGCTGCCCAGGGACATGGAGGGAACTGAGTCTGTGCCCGCCATGCTCCTAAGCCCTCTGCTGATTCCTCCGGCTGTCACCGAGCTGATTGCCACAGGCTCCCAGCTCCCGGTGAAGTTGCTGGGCTGTGACTTCTCCAAGGCGCAAGGGCGGCGAGCAGGGTCCTCCGGTAGCTCTCCTTCGCCCTGGCGACAATCGGTGCTTTCCTGGAGCAGCTGGATGGGGTTGCCCAGTCAGGGTGGTGTAGTGCTGGGGGCTCTCTCCTGCCCCCCAATGCTGGTATCCTGCTCCTGCTGCCCAGCACCTGAGGTCAGGCATGGGCTAAATATAGCCACCTCCTAGCGGGTGGTCAGCAGTGCTGTCCCCAGCTGGGGACTCAGTGTCAGCTTCCTTCGAGGGTGGGGACTTCCTTTCCTATTTCTCCTGCTTGGGTTCTGGGCTCGGGAGCAGACCCCACTGAGCAGGCTGGAAGGCAGGGATGGGGTATTCGGAGCTGGAGGGAGCCCCCCCACCATGGGGCCTGGTGACATGGAAGGTGCCCGAGGCACGGGATTTGGAGCATTGGGCTCATTTGGAACAGAAGCCCTATTTCTTGTATTTTCCAAATTCTTGTCACTGAGTCTGTCATGCACTTGCTGGAGGTTTGCACATGGGAGACGAGAAGTAGAAGATACTGTTTCTGAGTGTCGATTGTGTGTTCTCAGTGTAGAGCATGGTCAAGGTCGAGAAGCCGCTCACAGCGGGCGGGCCCCTTCCGCAGCTGACGCACACTGATGTCTTCTGTGGGCCGGGCATGGCCCCGGGTCTGTGTGACCACAAAGAGACTCACCGTAATAACCACAGCTAAACGAACTCTTCCAGTGACCTGTCCCCCACGCGGGAGGTACCTCCTCCTGGAGAAGGCTCATGGCAAATGTGGCAGCCGTGGCCATCCAGGCGGAAGAGGGCAGAGACAGAGTGTGCAGAGGTGCACTGAGCCCGTGTCTTAGGCTGAGACTCGGTCTCTGGGCTCCACTGCCTGGGCCGTCAGGACAGATCTTCGATCATGAAGGCCTGGTCTCTAGAACACAGCAGGGACAGCTCAGAGCCCGGGCCGTCTTGCCCCATGTGCATGTGGACAGCATGCGGGGGCATTTGCAGGTGTCCTGTGGACTGTGGCAGAGGCAGGGCAAAGGGCAGGATCTGGGGCATTCATGGTTGAGAGAGAGGGGTGCAGCTGGGGTCCAGGCAAGGGAGGAACGGGGTGTCTCCTCGGGGCCTGCCCCGTCTCTGTCCTCCAGAAGGAGGCACCAGGGCCCTGCCCACTGCAGTGGCCCCGCAGGGCTGGCCATGTCCCCAGTTCCCAGCTGGCGCCTCTTTCTGTTACCCCTTTCACCCCACACCATCCACTGCGTTAATTAAGTACCTCCATGGTGTTTGAAGGCCAGGTTCTGTGCTTGAATATATTGCCACATTAATAACTCCGGAGCGTTTCAGGCAGTATCGAAATAGTAAATTAGGACGCGACGGGCCATATATTCAGCCCGGAGAGCCGAAGTACCATTTTATTACATGCTCCATAGAATTAGAGGCTTAATTTTCTCTTAAAAGATGGCAATGTGTCATCTCCTGCAGCCAGGTAAAAACAGTTAGCAGCAATGATTTATCCTTCATTCCAGTTAAAAAGAGGAAACAGGAATCTAGGGGTCTTTCACTTCGCTATTTATCCCTGTCTGGAAGGCGCTTGAGACTTTTAGCCACCAGCTGACTTGCAGGAAAAGGCCAGGTCCTGGGTGTGGTAGGGAAGGAGGCAGAGGTGAGGGCAGGCGCAGCTGCAGCCCCATCTGCAGGTGGGAGGACTCTGCTTGCTGCGTGGCTGTGCCAGGTGTCGGCTGTCCTCAGACGTGCGCCCCCCTGTGGCCCTCTGCTCACCTGCGACCTGGCATAATGGTAAGAGCTGGTCATGGAGCTGCCAGAGGGATCTCCTGATACCACAAAGGTCACATTTGCAAAAAGACACCACCTTTACAACACTTCTCTCTCCCTTTTTTTTTTTCTGATGACAAAAATAACGTGTCCTATTGGGACTGTGGGAAAGTCGAGAAAATATCAATTTAGAGAATAAAGGACACGCTACCAGACAGCCAAAGTGGGCCCGTGTTGTTCTTTCCTTTCTCAGCGTGCCGATAAGAAACCAGGTGCGCGTGGGTTCGATTTTGTGTTTAGTTCCGCTGTGTAACGTGAGGTCCGGCCCATCGTGAACTCTGTCTGCTGACTTCTTTGCAGGCTACGCGCTGTTCTTCTAGAAGCGGGAGGAGAAGGCTTTCTAGGGCCCCGTGGTGGGATCCTTCCTTCCATGAAGATTAAAAAAGGACCCCCCTGCGGCTATGCGGGGTAGATACCAGCCCCTTTTCAAGGCCACCCTGATAGTCTCCACAAAGCGCCACAGCCTGGGTAGATTCACACCGCAGAGTCCGTCCTCACCATCCTGGAGGCCAGAAGGCTGGCACCAAGGCTGGCACCAAGGCCGGGCACGGCCTTCCCCCTCTGCAGGCCCTAGGCCAGGACCCTTCCTGCCTCTTGGGGCTTCTGGTGGCTGTAGTGTCCCTTGGCTTGTGACCCTTTAACTGCCTCCCTCTCCATGTGGCTTCTATTCCATGAGTCTCTCTCCTTTGTGTGTCTCTTGTAAGGACAACATTGCACTGGACTCAGGCCGGCTGGGGAACGATGACCTCCTTGTTTGAAGGGTTTTAATGTGGTCACACCTCAAAGGCCCTTTTCTCAAATACGCTCCCGTTCACAGCTCCTCCCAGGGTCCAGGAGGCAGCACGTCTTTTGAGGTCACAATTCAGCCTACGGCATCCAGGAACTTGGGGGCGCCTTGGCCAGATTCACAGGGCATAGACAGCCTCATCCAGGCATTCAGCCTCAGCCTGTTTACTCTGTCCGGGTGTCTTTTCCCCCGCATGGCATCATTTGTCACGACTGCTACTTGTGATACATCAATTTGACTGGAGTAGGAACCTCTGAGAGGGTGGTGATGAGCCCTGGGCGCCTCGTGGGTGATTGACAGGCTGAAACACTGAGGGGAGACCCCCCCCATAGGGTGGCACCAGCCAACAGGCAGATACCCAGATGGGGTGGAAAGCAAAAGAAGGAGGAAGTGGGCCCCGTTTTCAGAGGGGCGCTGCACTTCGCCATTGCCTTTGGACTTTGCCCTCCGATTCCTCCACCATCTGGAGGAGACTCTGACTCCCTGCACAGACACTCTGGCTTCCTGGTGGCGGCTCTGGCTTTCTGATGTGGACTCACGGTGGCGACTAGGCCAGCGAGCGTCCCCTGCTGCTGGATCCTCCGCCTCACCAGCGTGCAGGCCGCCGTCCGGGGTTCTTCCCACTCTGACCCCGCAGCCGCTGGGACCCCTTCCCTCCTGCTCCCGTAAACCCACCTCATAAAGCTGTGCGGAATCAAACGTGTAATTGATACGGCTTCTGCTCCTCTAGTGAACCCTGTCCCACCTGCTCGTGGACATTTGTGCTCTGACACACTCTGGGAGGCTCTGGCTCTCTCCCAGCTCCTCGCTCCATCTTCAGGCCCCTCCCGCCCAGCTAGCCCTGCCCCCCCCAGCTGGGGTCTCCCCACCTTCCGGAGTGCTGTGACGTCAGTTCCCGTGGGTGCTGACATTCAGTGTGGCACCCAGGAGCCCCTCTGGGGGGAGGGCAGAGCCCCTGGTTTCCCATCACTGTCACCCCAGGACTGCTTCCGCTGTGTCACCGGATGCAGGTCCCCAGGTTGTTTGCACCTGGCTTCTCTCCTTGCTGGAGAAAGCTCCTGAGAGGCGCTGCCTTGTCTCCTCACTTTGGTCCATGGGACGCAAACCCCTGTTGCTCCTCTGCAGGCGCTTGGTCTTCCCTGTGTGTGCAGAGCTGCAGAGAGGCTCAGGAAGGCTGGGGACGGCCACTCCGGGGAAGCCTGAACCTCACATCCAAAGTGGCTTTGCCCCCTCCTGTGCTCTGCAGGCCTCCCTAATGCAGAAGCCCTGTTTCCTACCGTGGGGCAGAGGTCTTACCCTGGGGACCCTACAGGTGTCTTTGGCTCTCTTTGCTTTGTGGCCGTGCACACCTGGAACCGGGTCTGGGCTCCTACCCTGCCCCTACCGGCTCTTGGTAGGGCCTGCCTCAGTCAGGAATGGTAAAGCCAGAAGGGCAGCCGGGCCCCAGAGGATCAGCTCCTCGGGGACAGCTCTGTGGGGCCCCGTGCTGCCATCAGGGCTGGTGTATAGTGGCAGACGACAGGGCAGCAGCTGTCACCTGGGGCAGCACAGTCCTGGGGAGGGGAGCAGATTGGTAGCCGGCCCCAGAGTGAGGGAGCAGCAGGGTTGTGTGGGTCCAGAGAAGTCGTTTCCCTATCACGATCCGGGCTGGCACAAATTCACATGCCAATGCCCGACCATTGCAGAGCTAGCCTGGCTTGGGGTGGGCACTGTCCCTTCCTGTTGGCGTGGAGCCCATGCAAATCCCGAGGCCTTGTGGTGGATGGATTCTGGGTTCTCCTCCAGCTTAGTCATGGCCTGGGGTCTGCCCCCACCTAACCACATCCCGTCCAGTGTCCCAGTCCTGACTGCACACCACACCCCTGGGCTTTCTCAACCCTGCCAGGCTGTTGGGCTGGGGCAGCCCAGGGACCTGTGAAGGCAGAGCCAAGGCTGCAGTAGGCAGATGTGGTTAGTGGGGTGGTGGGAGGCTCCGGAACCAGGGCGACCGCCCTCTTCTCCTCCCCCTGGGAGACTCTCCATGTGTGTGTGGCTGGGCGAGTGTGTTGCAGGGGGCTGGTTGCCAGCTCAGGGTATCACATGTGTGTGCGCTCTGGGAAGAGGATGGGTCAGGGGCGGACACCTGTGGGGTGGGCAGCAGAGGAATCCCTCAAGTCTGCGTGTGGTCTTGGAGCTGGACAAGAGGTCTGGCCTCTGTGCACAGGGGACCCTCAGAAGTGGGGAGGGGTGCTGAGAGCTTCTGGGGGTGGGGACAGCCTGGGGGAGGCCTGGGCAGGATCTGTGCCCTGTGTGGTGGGAACAGCGGGGACCTGCCTGGGAGCAGCAGCTTGGAGCCTTGGGGAACCCAGGAGCTGGGGGTGTTCAGGAAGGCTTTGTGGGGCACAGCGGCAGCTCAGAGGAGGGTCGGGGTCCACTCTGCCCTGTGTGTGGAGAAGCGAAGTCCTACTAGGGGCATGGCAGTGACCAAGGGGCCCTGGAGAGACCCAGCTGGCCTCTGATGCCCCCTTACTGTCTCTGCAGGGACTCTTAGCTCTAAGCCTGGCAAATGGAACCCCCCCCATGACTCCTGGGGTCCCAGCTCACATGAAACGCAGGCAGAGCGGGGAGCACCCCAGAGCTCACTGAGCCCCTGTAGCCTGGCAGCAGCAGCAGGTGCCCGGGGTCAGCTGCGTCACTGGGCCCTGGGGGATCATTGCATCCACTGAAAGGAGAATGAGGCGGAGAGGAAACAGCCCCCCTCCCCACTGTGTGAGATGCTGAGAGCAGCCACTGGGGCTCCCTAAGCTGGGGCCAGATCTTCCCCATAGGTCACCCCACCAGCTGCGGATTTGGCATCTACTTTGAGCTGAGCTCAGTGGCGGGCGGGGGGGGGGGGCCACCGGTCAACTTCCGGTGTGACAAGTGGGTGTGAAACGAAGGGTTCAGAGTTCAAGGAGCAGCGGCTGCCTGGGCCTGCAGTCCCCCAGGGCTGCCTGAGACCCCACGGGCCCAGCCTCCGGGGAAGCCCTGAGCGGCCCGAGTGACATGTTGGGCCATCCTGTGACCACACCCATGGCTGGCGTGGATAGGCCCTGCAGCCACCATAGACTTTCTCAAAAGAAAGATGAAGGAGAAGCCAGAGGTTCAGAGATGCCCGCAATGGGACTAGAGCTTTGGTCACACTTACAGTCCTATCAGGAGCTGTGTAAATAGGACTGTCATCTCTGCGTCATGGGTGGCTACACTTACTCAGGGTCACACAGCGAAGCAGGCGTTGGAGCAGCAATCTGAGGCTCATTAAGTCTTGATACCTGCCCCCCGCCCTGAACCTGGGTAGGTAAAGTCTTCCAACTTCTGCTTTCTGCCTGAGCCACTGCACAGAGAAGTGTTGCCTGATATGGTCACAGACGTGGCCTGCCCACGGCTCGCAGGACCCCTTGGCTCTCTTCACAGACCTGTGGACGGGCCCAGGGAGGCGGCCTGTGTATGGCCTTGTCCATCTCTCCCCAGCACCCGTGGATGAGAGGCCCCTCTCTAGCGGGGTCCCTGCCAGCTGTGTCCCCGGTGCAGTGCCCAGCATCTTGTCTTCTGTGGGACAGCTCTGGGCAGAGACGCCACGGGCTGAGTCCCTCCCCCTGGCCCTGCGCAGGGGGCAGTCGTTATGTGGGAGACTCAGAGGCCCGCTTGGCAACAGTGTCCCTCATGGGTATCAGGAGCATGGCGTGGCTGTGCAGGGCACTTCCCTGGGTGCTGGCTTTCCTTCCCAGAGAGGCGATGAGACAGCAAGGAAGAATCTGCCCTTTGCCCCGACACCAGATATGACTTGGAAGCCAGCTGGACATTCCTGCTCCAAAAGGGACCAGAGCCGGCTGTCCAGAGCCTGAGCGCCCCGCTCCCCCCGCCTTCTGCTAGACACCGCTCTTCCCTGTGGTGTCCGTGTCCCCTGCCGCAGGGCCTCTGACCTTGCTGAAGCCCTCGGCTGACCCCATGCCCACTCTGGGCCCTGTCTGTTTATAAATAGGCCCATTTCTCATCTCCTCTGCCTGCCCACAGCTCCACACCCAAGCACAGATGCCACCCGGGATTCCCTTTCCAGCCGAGGCCACTGCAGGCTGCTGTGTGGCTCGAGCAGTGCAATCGCAGGTTCTGCTGCACACAGTAGCCTGGACCCTGGTCAGCGGCCCTGGTCAGCTTGTGTGTTGGACCCGGTGGCCGCTCTAACCGGTTATTGTGCCCTGTGCGGCTTGGGACACGGAACTTTACTCTCCTGCAGTTGTGGAGACCAGGAGTCCAAACCCACGGTGTGAGCAGAGCTTGTACCATGAGGTTCTATAGGGTCCCCCGGGCCCCTTCGGGCTTCCAGTGGCCCCATTCACACCTGGCCTGTGGCCACCTCCCTCCAATCTCTGCCTCCTCTGCTGTCCTCACACATCCCTCTGTCTATTTGCCATGTGAGGACACTTCTCCAGATCGGCGCATCTCAAGAGCTTAAGGTCAGGCGTGCACCCTTTCCAAATAAGATTGCCGCCCTCCATTCTGGGGTTAGGGTGTGGACACAGCTTCTAAGGGACCGCCATTCATTCAGCTCCCTGCAGCCTGTCGTGAATGAAATTTACAGCTGGCCGCTGCATGGTGGCTCACACCAGAGAGGCGGGGAGACAGGAAGCGTGACGCAGACCCTGGGGCAGCCTGCCGTCCGGGCTGTCCCGGGACTGCTAAGTGGTACCTTTCTTCAGGGAGCTCTTGGATTGTGACTCACCCCAGCTAATCCGAAGGCTCCGGTACAAGCCGAGTGTCACCCAGGCTGGGCAGTGACTGGGCTTAGGGTCAGATGTCCAGCGCTGGGCTGGATTAGTGCATCCCCAGCAGATCCAGCAGAGGCGGATGCTGGGTCAGCGCACCAAGCGCGGATGCAGGCTCCTCACCCCCGCTTCACGGCGTCTCAGCTGATTGTAGCTTGGCACTCAGCCACCAGCACACACAAAATACTGGGTCCGCCGTCTGCTGTTGTGTCCTGTCCTTTGCTGAGTGCAGGGGAGCTGGGTGTCCTCTTAGGGCACCTGGCCCTGGAGTCACATGACTCCTTGGTGCATCCCTCCTGCCCCACCTCCTTACCGTTTCCCAGGTGTCAGACGGCTTCTTCCTAGGAAGAGTAGGAGGGTCAAAGCTAGGCCACAGTGCTGCTGAGTGCACAGCTTGGGGCCCAGTGCAGTGCCTGACACACACTACGTGCTTATGATGGCCTGGCACACAGTAGGCACGCATGACAAGCTGTCCTGATGGGGGCACCTGGGCTCTTTCCTTCCCTTTCGGCTCCCCGCAAATCTTATCTTTATCTTGACCCCTTTAGTATCCTTGACCCCCACCTCCTGATCAGTCTCCTACTTCAGCCTCTGTGAGGGGGTGGTGTGGGGCTTTTCTCACTGGATTTGTTTTCTTCCCCTTGAAAGTGTTGATGACTGGTGACCTCTGCTGGGTAAGAGCCCTCAGGGTCAGCTTCACTCATATCACTGACTCTCCAGCTCTGAGCCGAGTGGCACCTCTTTCCCTTCCTTGGTCACCAGCCTTTGGGCTGTGCCCCTGCCCGGAGCTCCCGTGGCACCTCCCACTCACGCTTTCTGTTTGCCTGGCTTCCCTTGGCCATGCTGCGGGCCTTGGGGTGACCCATGCACTGCCCTCAGCTCTGGCACTTGTCAGTGACACAGCATGCCAGCTGTGACTCCGAGGGTCAAGCTGGGGCTGGAGCATCTGACAGAGCCTCCTGTGTGACTTCACCCGAGTCACCCCGCCTGTCTGGGCCTTGCTCGGCTTAGTGTGGACTCCTGGCTCTTCAGGTTGCTGCGCTTCATCCACGCTGGGCGCTGAGGACGGCAGTGTGCCGGGCTGTGTGAGTGCGAGCCTTTCCACCGGGGTGTGCAGCTGGGAGTCAGGCAGAGCAAAACATGGTGACGCACTGGGAGGACAGAGAAAGGGCGGGGAGTCACAACCCCTCATAGACTGCTCGAGGGTGAGCAGAGCTCCAGGGTTTGGTAACTTTGGGCTCCCAGAGCCCAGCAAAGGTCTGAACAAAGGAATGGATGGACAGATGGGTAGAAGGCTGGACAGGCAGATAAATGAAGGGGGTGTGCATAGATGGATAGGCAAATGGATGGAGGGGTAAACAGGTGGATGGATGGATGGACAGATGGATGGATGGACAAATGGATAAGTGGATGGATGGATGAATGCATGGATGACGGATGGATGGATGGACAAATGGATAAGTGGATGGATGGATGAATGGATGGATGATGGATGGACAAATGGAAAAGTGGATGGATGGATGAATGGATGGATGATGGATAGCTGGCTGGATGGATAGCTGGATGTGTGTATGGACAATGAATGAATGGGTGCATAGATATACAGAAAACACTGTTATCATTTGTTCCCATGCACTTTACTCACACTTTCACTGATTCAAACAGTCCTGCAAAGGTACATATTCTAGGTCTCTTTGGCTGTGGCCTTTAGCTGGTCTTTGTTGACCATCTGGGAGGCATCTTACATAAGGTGGCTCCGTCAGAGACCAAGACAAAGTGCGGTTACAGGCAGTGCACTGGGAAGAACCCCAGGTTTGCAGAGGGCACCCAGGAGGACCTGGGAGGCAGCTAGAGTGTGTGCTGCAGTTACTCATAGCTAAGTGGGAGGGCTGGTCCTCAGTTCCACCCACATCTTAAGATCTTTTTAGAAAAGCTTTTCAGAGCAGTCCCCTGGGGCTCAGCTGCGGAGGGGTTTGCCCTCTGGCTCCCCTCCTCTCGTGAGTTAAAGGTAGCCCTGGGTATAAGCACCCTGGGTTTGGGGACTATATGTGTGTGTGTGTGTGCTCAGTGGTGCTGAAAAAGCTCTCACATCCCTTTTAAACAGGGCCCTCCAGGGGTCACCACTGCCACTCCCCATGAGACCCATCAGCTTGTACATCACCCAAATCCTTCCTGAGCTTTGGAGCTGTCATGCGCACGGGATTTTGTGTGAAGCTAAATTTCCATCCCTGTGGGCTAGGTTCCCCAGGAGGGCAATTACAGGACCACACGATAACTGCTTGTCTAGTTTTTTAAGAAACACTGAACTGTTTCCAGAGCAACTACACTGCTTTTTCTCTCCAGCAGCAATGCAGTGGTCTCCAGCCCTCAGCCTCACTTTTAAAGGATGGTTTGATTTTGGCCACCCTGACAGCTGTTTGGTGACAGCTCACAGCAGGAAGAATGTGCGCGGCTGGAAGTGTTTGGCTTTTCACGGTGCATTTGCTAGCTGTAGATCTTTTTGGTAAAATCCCTGGCCGTGTCTTTTGTCCCTTTCCTGCCTGGGTTATCTGCCCCAGGAACTCTGAGTTTTGAAAGCTCTTTATATATTTAGGTATAATTCCTTCTTAGACTCGGCAAATATTTTTTCCTGGTCTTCTTGGCCTCTTGGCCGGGTCTTTTGCAGAGAAATAATTTTTAATTTTGATCTGGCCCATGGATGGTGCTTTTGGGATCCAGTCTAAAAGTTCTTTGTCTACCTCTAGATCCAAATGACTTATTTCTAATCTAAGAAGTTTGTGGTTTTGAGCTTGCCATGTAAATCTGTGATTGATTTCATGTTAATTTTTCTTGGGGACGTGAGGCTCAGATTGACATTCACTGGGGTGTTTAGGGCCCCAACACCAGGGCTTCGGTTCCCCCTCAGCTTACTTTGGTGCTTTTTTCAGAAATTACTTGGACATTGCTACAGGCTCAATTGTGTCCTTCTGTAATTCATATGCTGACTCTTTTAAATTTGACTTCACTAATTTCCTTTTAAAAGTGTTATCAGCTTCTCTTGTTTTTATCACTTCATGCCTTCTAAGCTTGTTTCTGGTTTACTTGGTTTTTCATCTTCAGCCTCTTGAGCTAGGCACTTAGATTATTGGTCTGAGGATTTTCCTTTTTTGATTTTCTAATGTGAACATATTTGGTCTGAGGATTTTCCTTTTTTGGTTTTCTAATGTGGACATATTTAGTGCACAGGTTTCCCTGCAAGCTGCTTTCTTTGGATATAAAATCTAAAATTGATATTCTTTTCTTTTCTCGATTTAAAATTGTTGTGCCATTTCCTCCTGGACACCATAGTTTCAGATGAGAAATTGTCTGTAATTCAAATATTGCCCTGAGGGTCAAGTGTCATCTTTTCTGGTTGCTTTAAGCTTTTCTTTGTCTCAAATTTTCAGTTTAGCAGCCTTGATGTGATTTTCTCTTGGATTGTCCTATTGGAAATTTGGCAGGCTTCTTGATTCTGTACATTTATATGCTTCATCAAAGTTTTGAGGCCTTAAAACATTTCTTTGAATACAATTTAGGGCCTACTTTTATTCTTTTTTTTCTGGAATTCCAGTTGTACAAATGTTAAATCTTTTGTTAAATGTCTAAATTTTCTGAACTTTCCCTTTTGCCTCTGTCTTATTTATTTCTATTGTTTAGGTTAAAAAAATTTTATTTATCTGTCCTTGCCTCATTTACTCTCTCTTCTTACATCTCCACTTTATTACTGAGCCCTTTCTGTGAGTTTTTATCTTTTTCTTTTCCTTTTTTTTTTCTTTGTACCAGGAATCACACTCATGTGCCATTGAGTTAGATCCCTGGCCTGTCTTTGTATCTTATCCAGCCTACCCACCCTTAGGGTGGATAGCACTCATGCCCAGGGAGACCAGAGTGAGGTACCCTTAATCCTACCCAGAACTATGTCAAACCAATCAGTAGACAAATTTAGTGACCACACATCCTTGATACCAGCATCCCACACTTTAGATTCAGCCCCACCTAGGACCATATGATGCTTTGGGGGGACATCTAGACACAAACCATAACAATTAGGTGTACCTAATTTTCATGATGGTTGCCTTACAATGCTTGTCAAATAGTTCCAAAATCTGATTCATTTCTGCAGTGACAATGCTTCATCATCTTTTCACTCAGGTTAATGATTTTCCTGGTTTTGAAATGAATATTATTCAATTTTATTCTGGGAATTTTGGATAATACATTAGGAGAACTTCGATTCCATCACATCTTATCTTTTAGCAGGCAGTTTTTCTGCTCAGGTTTAGCAGGCAGGTTCTGGTAGTTTTCCTGCGTGGACTCATTCTGCTGGGGGTAGACAGGGCCAGCTCTGCAGGTGGGAGTGGTGGACAGAATAATGGTTAAGAGAGGCTCCCTAAAGATGTTCTCTTCTTAACTTTTGGAATCCAAGAATGCTATATTACATGGTGCTCCATTTGCACATGGTTTGAGTGTGTCTGCCAGGTTTCATAGGTTGAAATGTTGGTCCTCAATGAAGTAGTGTCAGGAGGTGGTACAGCCTTCAAGACATGGACCTTAGTGGACAAAGACTAGGTCGCTGGGATGGAAGATGACCCTTGAAGATATTTAGGTAGTTCTTGGGGGATTCTGGTTAGTTCTTGAAAGAAAGTTGTTGCAAAAACACCCAAGAGTGAGCCCCTCTCTTTTACCTCTGTTTTCCTGTCCTGAGGTGTTTCTGTCTTGCACATGCTTCTGTTCCAATGTCACCTGCCATGATGTGACATAACCAGAGAGGTTCTTGCCAGAACTGGCATCATGGACTGGTTGGACTTACAGCCTCCAAAACTGTGAGCTGAATGAACCTCATTTCTTTATAAATACCCAACCTACAGAATTTTGTTATAGCACTAGAACACAGAATAATACACACAGTGAAAGGGAAGGGAAGGTGCGGTTGGAATTCAGGCTGCTGATTAGCTAACCTTACAACTGAAACGTTATAGTATTGGGTCCAGAGTGACCACCAAGACCTTTGCTAGGGGAATAGAGAACTGGAAGGGGTACAGCATAAGGAACATGTGTCTGCCCACTGCTGACTTTGAAGATGGAGGGGGAGGGGGATGCTAAAAATCCAGGCAGGTAGAAAAAGCAGGGATATGGATCCTTTCCTGGAGCCCCCCCAAAGGAGCACGATCCTGCCAATGCCCTTATACAGCTCAGTGACACCCTCAGCAGACTTCTGATCTGTTGAACCATAAGCTAAGACATTCGTGTCATTTCAGGCCATGACCTTTCTGTTAATTTTCTTCCATGGCAGTAGGAGGCTCATGCAGGGAGTGTGCTGTGCTGAACGAGAGACCTCACAGTTCTGTCGGAAACGCTGCAGCAGGAAGGTTGGGCCACCTCTGCTGGCTGACTCGAAGCGGGAGATGGCTTTTCCACGGGGTCTCCTTGTGCTCCATCTGCAGGCAGATGAGGTCCCCTGCTGCTGGCCCATGTGAGGCAAGATGTGGGCAGCTGGCCCTGGCTCCACGGGCATCGTGTGGGCACATTGGGTTCACTGGTGTTAATGAATGGGAAGCAGGGCTGCCACTCCTCTTCCTGCCTGCTGTGCAGCAGCTGTGGGGGACTCAGGCTGGCACCCTACATCCTTCTCCAGGCCTGGGGCCAGAGAGGAGGTTTTATACTGGCAATTTTGGGTTCCGGTCTCTCTGACACCTAGTTTGAGATCATAGCAATAAAAAAGTAATCTAAGAAACTTATTCTAAAGGTGCCATTAAAAAAATTTTTGCTAGCTCCCTCTTGTAGCTCCTATATTTTTTTCTGACCTAGACTACTTGTGGCTCTTAGGGATCTCTCCTCTCTCTTCTCTCCTATATTCTTCTCTCCCTCCTCTGCCTTCCCCCTCTCCCTTCCTCTCCTCTCTTCTCTTCTCCTTTCTCTCCTTAACTCAAGTGCTTCCTCTGCATCTTATCTTTTCATTTCTCTTGATGGGATCCCTTGTTTGGCTGGAGTGTATCCTCAAGTAACATATAAGACCCAGTTTGTGTCAAGTACACTTTCCAAATCTTGGCATCTGTAAAAATCTCTTCATTTTTCTCTCACATTTCACAGTTTGTATCAGTAAGGAATCTCAGGTTAGTAATAATTTTTTATCTCAGAATTTTTCAAGCATTATTTTATGATCACTTAGCACCAACTATAGTAATAGCCCCTGTGAAGGAAGGAAAATCATTCAAGTACTAATTTGCATGAGGTGTGTCATTAGTTGATCCAAGAACTTCCGGTCTTGTTGTTCTCACCTGGGACTTAGGATTCATTTGTTGGGCACTTTGAACCGCCCAACATAATTAGTACATGCATGATTTTCCTTCCTTCACAGGGATGTTATGGTTTATACCTAGGTGTCCCCCAAAGCCTTGGGCACTCATAAGTGAGGCTTTGGGAGAGGTGATTGGACTGCGATGGTGTGGTATTCTCTGGGGGGATTAGTCCACTGATGAGCTATAGCTAAATGTGATGGTGGGTGGTGAAGGCTGGTCAGAGGAGGTGGATCAGGGGAGATGTGGCTTGGGAGAGTCCATCTCTCTCCTCTTCCTTCGATCTCCTTCTGCTTCCTGCTGCCCTGTCCTGAGAACTTTCAACCTCACCATTCTCCTCTCCCAGGCTGCCCTGCCTTGGAGCCAGCAGTCTATGGACTGAAACTGCTACAGACTGAACTGAAATAACCCTTTCCTCCTTAGAGTTGTGGGTGTGGATATTGTATCCCAGCAATAAGAAAGTAACTAAGGTTGGAGACCTGATTTTATTTTTCATTTCTGAAAACTGTAAAGTATGCTTGTTTTCATTCTTATTTCAAGATCACACAGTATTGATTACCAGCACTTTTGACCTAGCTGTTCTGGCTTTTCACGTTTCCATGTAAATTTAGAATCATTTTTCATTTTTACAAAACTAAAACCTCCTGGAATTTTACTTGGACTTAAACTGAACATGCAATTAATTTCGTAAGAACTGATATTCTTAGGAGATAAACTCTTGGACAAGTTATGGGTCCATCTTTCTAGCTGTCTTTTATTTCTTTGAACAACATTCCGCAGCTTTTAAAAATTTTCAGGTCTTTATTTCCAATTATTTTACAGTCTGGTCCTGTCACCCTTCTCTGTTCCGGGATTGGTTATCAAGTGCTCTCCAGGAGCCCTGGGGCCTTGCAGAG
Organism: Hydrochoerus hydrochaeris; assembly: GCA_004027455.1. Lineage (NCBI taxonomy): Eukaryota > Metazoa > Chordata > Mammalia > Rodentia > Hydrochaeridae > Hydrochoerus > Hydrochoerus hydrochaeris. The sequence goes on along the minus strand of PVLA01002095.1, from coordinate 213,911 downwards.
GGGAGCATGGCACAGATGGATCTCATGAGTCCCAACAGCACTGGTCCCCTTGTCACCGGACCTAATGTCACCTGAGGGTCTTGAGAGGTCGTAAGCAGGGGAGGGATATGCTTCAGGAAGAGCCTTCTGGCCACCGTGTGTGAAAGGGCATCAGGGATGCAGAGCCAGGCCAGAGGAGCACAGTTTGAAGGCAGTGGTCACAGGTGCGGTCCTGCAGGGGGGTCACGTCAGTGGCCCTGACTGATCTGCACGTTGAGCTGTAGGCAAACTCCTTTCCTCTGCTACTGCTGGAAGAAGGTGGAATGCTCCTCCCTCGCTAGAGAGTGGACTTTGCCCCAGGTTGTCATGACCCCAGTGAGCTCTAGGGTGTCTCCTTCCCTCACCCAGTCTGCATTCCTTGCTGCTCCCACCGCAGGGCCTGCTGGGGCCTTCGCACTGAGGGTATCTCTAAGCCCGGTCTCTCGCTGCCGGCTCAGCATAGGCCTTGGGAGCTGAGCTTGGAGACCTGAGGAGAAGCAGAGTTCTGTGCCCTCTGATGCTGCAGTTTCTCTCCTCTGCTGGAGGAACAAAGTAAATAAAGAGGGAGTGGAATCCACCAGCGTCTGCTCTGCTGTGCGGCTCCAACACCCTCAGCGCGAACCAACCTGCGCTGCTAAATAATTTTTCACTGTCACTAATGAAAATAGCACTGCTTGGGGCTGGGTGGTTCAAAGTGCCCAACAAATGAATTCTGAGTCCCAGGTGAGAACTCAGGACCTGGAAGGTCTTGGATCAACTAATGATATACCTCGTGCAAATTTGAAACCTCTCCGTAATGTCCACACGTGTGGCCTGATGGTGCTGAGGAGATTTCGGGATAGGTACATATATTAGTCACTGTAATTAAAATCCTGCAGTTATATTATATGTTATTTGTATGGCAGTTTGTGATGTGTTTAATGCTCCCAGTTTCAAAATTATTAAAGCTACTGTCCCTGGGCTGGCCAAAGTGATAAGCAAAATAAGAATGTGCTCTTATTCCCTCTCGATGGGGCAAGTGGGGAGGAGGGTACGTGGGGGATTCTTTTATAAAGAGACCAAATGCCAAATAAAAGAATTCCAGCTGTGCAACAGGAAAGTTGAAATGGTTTGTTGGGATCATTAATATTGCAATGAAAACTAATTAAACCTGGAGCTAGAAGGAGTTCATTAGTGGTTTGGAGCCAAGGATTCTGCTTTTGCAAAAGTCAGTTATAGCACAGTGGAACTTGGAAAGCTGTCAGCTGGGCTTGGGGGGTGCATGGCTGTTGCCTTCAGAGGCCTCTAGAATGGGATTTACATCCACGACAGGTTGGCAGAGGGACCAAGAGATATCTTTGGGATATCCGAAGCCCCTCAGACTCCCTCCCCAAGGGGACCCAGGCCTTACCACATCTATCTGGGCCGGCACCCTCCGTGGACTACTAAGGATGCACTCTTGAAGAATGGGAAGGAGGAGGACAAGCAGGTCCTTTTCAAGCCACTTGACTCACTCCAAACCACTAGGAACATAAAAGGGACCCCCACTTCCATCAGAGCTGTGTCTGACTGGAGCAGTTTCACAGCTCTCTCCTGTTCTCTTCTCCATGGCTCTCACAACGTTGCTTTATCGCTTCTCCCCAAAGCTGGTTGCCTGAGAGACCGAAGGCTATTTTGGTCCCAAGCTGGGCTTGCTGGGAGCAGACCCCAAGAGGGAGCTCAGCAGCCAGGATGTGTGTGAAGAGGGCAGGCTGGTGGAGCGGTGGCAGGCGTGGGCAGAACGGAGGCCAATCTGTGATCTTGCTGACAAGAGACATGGCTGACATCACAGGGGGACAGGGCCGGGAATGGCCTACAGATATATCAGTAACGTGTTCCTATTGTGTATCAGTCAGTGTTTTACTAGAGAAACATGAAATATCCAAATGTATAAGTAAGTTCAAGATTGGCTTGCAATGGTCACCCTTGGAGTTGGGTGAGGAAGAGTTTGGAAGGTGTCTGCATGCTGGGGGCCGAAGGTTTCGGTCTAAGGTTCCCTGCAGTGTCCCATGCAAGGCCATATCAGGAGTCCGATGGGTCTGCAGTAGAAGACAGGAGATGATATCCAAGCTAAAGGTGAAGACTGGAGCTTTTTTGAGGAACAGAAGCCGATCTGTCTGTCCTCGCTTCCCCTTTGTACCATCCAGGGGACAAGCTGCCCTCGCGTGGGTCTTCCATACCCTAGGGTACAGAACTGCTGAGCTGATTTAGTAAGCTTCCAAACTCCTCAAGTTGACACAATCAATCCACTATTACAATCCAACCTGTGTCCTTTTGGCAACTGGACACAGTTCTTTAAACTGTTGCCAGATAAAAACACACACTCACAATTACAGCTAACATGTCATAAGTATCTCGTGTACAAATGAAGATGTCCTAATTCCCTCCCCAGGACAGAAGGTAAATTTTCTTTGGGTGATGCTTACCCTTATCATTTCATAACTTGAACAATACAACACAGGTTTAACAATGCTTAAGAGCCACAACTAGATACATCAACATTACATTAGATCCGTAGTAGGAGAGAGGTATTACAATTACCGTAGCCGATCATGAGGTCCTAGCTGGTATAGAGCTAGCTAGCTTCTTCCGCCACCCAGTCTGCATTCCCTTGGCTTTCAGCAAGTGCCTCAGCAGTTCTTGGTTCTTTCCCTGATGGGGTGACCCAGGCCTTTACTCCTGAAGGCTCTGGACCACTTGTCACTCTGCCTGGATTAGGTGGGTGTAGTTTTCCACTGAATCTCATAGCAGGGCATGGTAATACTAAGAGGCTCCCTAAGGGATCTCCTGCATTGCACGTATAATCTTCCTTTCCTCCATTGTGGAGCAGGAATCCAGTTTCTCCTTGACAGTCCGGGTCAATCACCCCTGACAACACTGTGACTTCCTTTTTACTTTGTTTCCTCAGGGGCAAGAGGAGACCAAAATGACCAGGGAGAACTCTTAGCTTCCGGTTCAGTGGAATCACTATTGTGCTTCCTAGTACAAGCATCGCCCCCTCTGGAACTAACACTTTCAGGCCAGCAGAGGGAAGGGTGACTCCGCATGGGATGATGACAACAGACCTGTAGACGTGAAGGCAGAGGGCTTCCCGGTGGCTGCCTCGGATACCTTCTGTGGTCTGCCGAGCAGTGTCCCCCACCCTCTGACTGCATTTAGCCACAACCAACGTGACAAGCAAGTCTGCAAAGCAGACAAGTAAGGCACAAAATTTTTCTTTTTCTTCATTTTCTGTTCCCTGAATCTAGTATTTCCCAGGGTGGCTTGAGTGGGTTTCAGAAATGCCAGTGTCTACCAGTGGGCAGGTGGGGATGGTGGCTGGTCACCTCAGACCCAGGTGGGCTTAACTGCTCACTCCCCGTGTCATACAGGTACAGTGACCCAGGAAGCATTGGCGTGTACCCTGCAAAATGCATCTCCAAGAAGGCAGTGAAATCTCCTTTGCTCTGTGGGAAAGAGATTTCTGCATTTCCAGGTCTAATGCACATCCCAGAGGAAAGCGTTCGCACCATTCTCCATGCTGGATGCGTGAGCCAAAGCCCTTGGGGCATCGCACACCAGTCCTTGCTGTGGCCTTCATCTGGCATTCCCCCCAGCCCTCTGTGTCACAGGCTTGGCCTCCAGCTGGGCACTGTTGGGAAGCCATTGTCACTTCTGTGTATCAGAGAGGACCTGTGTGTTCTGTATCCATCTCCTTACAGAGCTGCACAGATGTGAATTAAGGACATGTTCTTTAATATGGTCGATAATTTTCAACACATCTTTCTGCAAAACACTGAGCTCTAGTGACAGTTTTTGTCTAGCCAGCCTTTCTCTGTGGATGACTGCAGATGGGAAGTAGCCCTTGGAGCATGTGACTAATTTTGTCATCGAAGCACATAAACGTGGGTCTTTCCCACATTTATTCTTTAGAATATTTCTATTGATGAATTATTCATTTTAACTTTATGAGTTTCATTATGTTAAACAACAAGTAACAGGAAAAAGAACACAACCATAAAGTATTAAGTTTTTAATATCTATTGGGTGCTTATAAAAAACACCAAAATTTTCATCATCAACTGGTTTTTGACATGCAAAGTCTAAAAAAGAACATCAGAAATAAATTCTGATACAAACTACCATGATAATATGAATAGTTCTCTATGAAACATAATCTTTACTTCAGGTCACACCTCAGACAGTCTGCATGCATCACACAGGCAGGTCCTACACACACACGCGTGTCGCTTACACTGACAGCTCATGTCTTCTGCTTTCCTGGTCTTTTTGTGGATCGTACTTGGCATCTCAGTGGTCTTGCTGTTGGTCAGGAAGTTCCTATTACATTGTATAATATGCACCTAGCAGGGAAATAAGACGTCAATAAAATAAAATATCAAATATGTAATGAGTGCGTGGAATACAGACCAGCATTGTCACATCAGCTGTTGACTTGCTTACAAAACCTAAAAGGTAACAGCAAAAATAACAACCTGTGGGAACAACAGTGTGAACCCAAACAAAAGTCTGCTATGGGAGTAAGCTTTGCTTCTACTGTCACTCCCACGCAGTCTTCACACAGGACAGCGGTGTGTTCCACACTCAAGTGTAGCTTATGCTGACAGCACGTATGTTCTAGATTCCTGTCCTTTCCTGACGGGCAGAGTTGACATCTTTTTTCTTTTCCTGTGGTCATGGTAGGTCTTTGAGGTGCTGTGCCTGCCTGTCCATCTGTCAGCTCACGGGGTGTGCTCTGCAATTTTTTTTGCATCCTTCCCTGAGCAGAAACATTTTGGTTTTCCCCTGCTGTAAATGATCTCTTATGAGCTCCCGTTCCAATCCTCTAAGAAAATTTCTCTGGGACATTTTGCACTTGTCATTTTCTTTGTAAACTATCAAATTATTTATGCTACACATGTGTAGGACTGAGTAAAGCACAGCCATTGGCCAATGCTTTGTGTTTCAGGTGACATCGCAGTTGCTGCATAACCCATCAAGAACATCTACTCCATGTTTGTTTTGTGGAAAGTTTCCATCTCAGGATTCCATTCTGTTTGGGTTTCTCTATCAATATTTGGATCGTGATGAAATGTTGGCATCAGCAGGACCAGTTTGCTTTTGACACATAAGAGGCCAATGTTACATCTTTCTAAAATTCAAAGATTGTACTGTACAATTCTGTTTTGAAAATGCAACATTTCATTCAGAACTACTTGTTTGTTCCTGTATGTAGGGCCTACACCGGTCAACTTGTGCTCTGTTCGCAAATGTCACATCACCTGGAAACCTGTCAACCAATTGTTGAATGTCACGTTCCAATTAACTTGGGAGATGGGAGCAACAAGTCTGTTCACATCATTCAGTTTATTACCTGTTAATATGAATCAGGGTCTAAACACTGAGTGTAGGATAAATGTCTAAGTTGAAAACATAACGTGCCTTTGGATCTACAAGGGCATATATCCATATTTTGACCCTTCGCTTTTCCATACGTCTCGCACATTCTAAGGATCACCTGGAGAAACCTGTGCCAAGCCCAGCAGACCTATGCATGCTTTCAGTTCAGCTAATAGATTGATTATTGAATATAGGCTATGGATGCATACTGTGTATTCCACAGCATCTTGTACCATTTTGCCTGATACAATTTCCTACACTGAATGGCAGTGCTGGCATTCTGTCCAATACCTTTCACTCTTTCCAAGACCCTCACCATAGTTCTAACATTGGCTCACGCCATTTGGTTGTATGGGTACTTCACAACATTTCAGCTAGTCAAATATGTGTTCACACAGCTGTTTTCTTCCTCATCTGAATCACGGGAGGTCTGCAGTCCCCTGTGTCAGTCAGTTCTTGCTCCACATCTAACAGTCCACAGGTCAGTACAGGGCTGGGATACCTGTCCTGCAGGATGGTGACCCATGAACTTTGAGGCTGATTTTTCCAACTAGAGAATCTGCTGTTTTTTTGGAAACTCCTCCTTAGCTGGGTTAGAGTTTGGGTCAGTGGAATAGCGGGGTTGTCCCAGGTCTTCAAAGATCATGAGCTCTGCTTCTCAGAGGGCAATCCCGGAGCATTGTCCTGTAGACTCTCCTGGCTCGTGACGGCAGTCTCCTCTCTGAGGACCCTGTGTGGTGGCAACTTGCCCCGATGACTCTGCCACACACTGGAATTTGAGTCAGTTTCCATTCCTGTCTATCCTGGATTTGCTGGGTTTTTACCTAAACACCATGATCCTGCTCAGTGATGCAAAGAAACGAAGCTTACATGTAACAACTTGGGTGGCATCGAGGGACTTTGCGGGAGTGAGAAAGCAAACCTCAAGGGGTCCCACTCTGTCTGATGCCTCCCACATCTCACTCTGGAGGTGTCACGATGGGGGGAGGTGAATTGCAGGTCAGTGACCACCTGGACTTGGGTGGGGCCAGGAGGTGGAGCCAGCTGTGACAACATAAGGGACCCCTGTGGTTTCTTTGCTGTGCTGGGGTGGGGGGAACCACTAATCTATACACATGATGAAACTGCACCAACTGTGGGCACACATGTGCACAGCCATGACACGTGTGTGGCACCATGTCCACTCCGGGGTCTGGGATTGCACTGTGGCTACGCAGGCTGTCACACTGCGGGAAAATGGAGCACGGGGCACATCACCTCTCAGGACTGCACAGGCATCTCCATCATCCTCCAATAAAAGGTTAAAAAATGTGAACTTATTCAAAGAACTTATTAAGTAATTAATTATAGGGAGACTTGGGGAAAAGAGACTAGTGGGCTGGCTGTTCACACACACGTAACCTTCAGCACTCTTGTGACCTTTTCTTTCTGGGGTGTAGATGTGTAGCGATGGAATTACTAAGTGAAAGACGGATGATTTTTGATGCTCCTTATATAAACCGCCAAGCTGTTTCCTGGGAATCTGTATGTTTTATATCCCTACCTGAGTTTCGTCTTTGTGTCCATAGAAAGGAGGTCATCGCATTCAATGCCGAAAACAAGAACAGAAATGATTCCCTTCCTGCCGCGAGTCCTGCATGCCGTACGCTGGTCTTCATCCTGCCCCGAGTCGCACGGGTGTCACTGAATGTCCGTGCCTGTGTCCATGACTCGCTGGCCATTTTGCTCCCAGCTACCCATTGATGAAAAGAAACAAAGCTCCCAGCTGCTCAGTGATCCGTCTCTGCTGCTGTCTTTAATTCTGAAGTTCTCTCTACTGTGTGAAGATTCTCCCAACAGTAAGCCTGTGAACCCCTTGGCCATATTTGTTGGAAGCATGTTTCTCTACTTTATTTTACCCTTTCATCTTTTTAAATTCAGTATTATTGTTGGTGTTGGGGCTGGAATCCAGCCTCATGGATGCTCCGTCACACTGTACCACTGACCTACACCCCCAGCCCGGTGCCCTCGCCTTTTATTTTCAAATGTGACGTCTTTATATAACCTGTATGTGGTAATCATGCATAGACTGTGCATTTTCACCTGCCGGTGTTTCCTCTGTGGTACTTTTTACTGCTGGTTTTTGAATGAGCTCCCCATTCCTCTCTCGGTAATGCTTGATGGGCGCCCGCACATTTCTAAGGTTTCCTTTGTAGACAAACTTACCATCTGATGACTAAACCCCCCCCTTTCCCTGGGGCGCCATGTTCCCTGTGCCACCAGCTTCGTTCTTACACAGTTTGACATTTCTTCTGTGCCTCTTTAGTCTGCTCCGTTGATCTGTTTGCAAATTCTTCCGCCAATAAAACACTTAATTGTTGGAACTTTAGAATATACTTTAAAATGTGGCAGAACAAGTCCCCTTGCTTAAAAAAATGCCTCCGATGTTTCTCTCTTGCTCCTTTTTTTTTTTTTTAAGTTTTGAGTTATTTTATGAATATTTGTTTCATTAAAATATTCCACTGGTATTTGACAGAGGTTGTGTTAACGGTTTAATTGGAAAACGATGAACATTTATCCATTTATTCATTTATTTGTCCCTATTTACGAGGCCCTTGGCAACTTTGTAATATACTTGCAATTTCTTTTTTGCCATTTATTAACATATTACTTTATATATAAACTTTTGTCAGTTTTTTTGTATTGCGCAATTATTCCTGGCTATTTTATGCTTTAAGAATCTATTGTGGAGAAGTCCTTTTGCTATTAGGCCTTCGAAATAATTCTTGCTGGTGCCTGGTGATGTTCTTGACTTACCTTTATTTCTCCTGGACTTAGCTAGCTCCCTGACTTGGACAATGTTTTGGTCAACCTTCTTGAGTCTTCTAAATCTATATTTGTGTCTGTAAGTAGCATAATACATTATCTCTTGTCCTGGAACTGTTCTATTTTGTGTCCCCACGAGCAATGCACGAGCAATGCAGTGGTCACTAACCCTGGTGGTCACTGGCTTTGTCTCCTCCATTCCTCGCTGCCTCCCTCCCTCCTTCTTTCCCTCCTTCCTTTCTTCCTTCCTTCTTTCTTTTCCTCCTCCCTTCCTTCTTTCCTTTCTTTCTCCTTTTTTGAGACAGGGTCTTATGTTACCTGGGCTTTTCTGAAACTCTTGGGGTTCAAGTGACCCTCCTATCTCAGCCTCCGGAGTAGCCAGGATGAGAAGCGTGCCCAGCACTTTCAAAGGTGATAAAGCTGTGTATTAATGAATTAATTCCTTATTTTGGCTTGAGGTTGTCTTTTTGCCATTCTGGAATGTATCATTCAACCTTTAAGTTTATAAGAAAATCAGACTTGTGTTTGGTTTCACCGAGTGCTCCTTGAGTATCTGTTAACATTCCCTTTATACTCCACCCCTAGATATGTTACTAGATTTCCTAATACTTAATCTTCCTTGAATTTCTCACATAAAATCATCGCTGGCGAGGGAGGGATTATTTCATCGCACCGTTGGATTTAATTTGCAAGGAGCTTCCCAGGGTGGCTACAGAACTTGCAGGCCCCAGCGCAGAAGGAAAGCATGGGGTCTGTTGTAAAAACTAAGAACTCTAAGGTGGTGGCAGCAGCGCAGATGACCCGAGCCCAGGGTCCCTCTCATGTCCCCACTCAGGATCACAACGTGAAGCTAGTCCCGCCCTCTTGTTTTCGTATTCTTATGTCACTGTCACATCAGTGCCGGGGGCTATCTTGGTCACGTTTTGGTATCAGTGTGTGTCACTTCACAAAATGAGGATGATTTGCTGTATTCTTCCTTCTCCAGCAGTTTTGACATCAGAATTAATTATTCCTTGCAAAAGGGGACATTGGGTTTGGCCATTTGGCTACAGCACAACCTTGAAAAGTTATCTTAACAAACAACATGGGTATTGTTGCCAGTCCAGCCTCCTAGTTGTGTAAAGCCATTTGGAATCCTTGCTGTGATTTTTTTTCCCCTGAAAAACTGATTGATTTAATGTTTGTACTTTTTGGAGTAAATTTCCACGAGGTTTTATAATAATCTTTGTAAATGACTTAATTACACCTCCTTTCATATAACCATGTTTATTTGGGTATCTCTCCCTTTCTTGATTAGCCTCACAAAGACTTCTTAATTTCACTGTTTTTCACCCCACTCTATGCCCACACATGGAGAACTAGCTGGAAGAGGGTTTATCAATTCCTTCCTCCTAGCGTGGAGCCTTCTCTTCTTACTTGTTTTGCTTTGGTGTTAATTTCTGCTTTCTTCTCTGTTGTTTCCACCTATCTGTTCTATTTAGGCTTTTCTTTTGCTTTTTTCCTGCAAGCTTTACATAATTCAGGTCACAAACTCATCTCTGCTTCTACTTTGGCCCATATTCCATATTCCTCAAAATTCAATATTTTTGTTTTTTTTCTACCCAAAATATGTAATGGTAAATCTGACCTCTATGATTCCAAAGTTAGTTAAGAATTCAGCCCATCAACTTTTAAAAAATTCCACTTACTCATTTAAATCGCATCATTACCTTCTATTTTCACTTGTATTGTAGAGCCTTGCATGACTAATTTCTGTTTTTCAGGGTTTTGTGGTTTCTTTTATCAAAATTCCAGGATGCTTAGGAAGGAGTGTGTTTCCTGCAGGGCGCGGAGCTGGAATTCTGCCTGTTGATTCACTCTTATTCATGACAGTTCTCCTAGTTTCTAACCACTTGGCTGTGGCGTTGAGAGAAGCATGAGGAAACCTCTAGCCTTAGTGCCTTTCCCAGCAGCCCCTTTCGCCGGGCTCCTCCACACCAGGCCATTTCCTAGAAATGAATTCCTCTCCTGTGTCATCCCCTCCACGGCTTCCTGGGGTGCCACTGTGGGAACCCTGGGTCCTCAGTGCTTTCCCCCGTAGGAGCCCAGTGACCAGCTTTTGGTGCAGGTCTTTGTGGTCCTTGTTGCTCCCTCTGTGTTCTGGTAGATGGCTCTCCTGCAAGTTCACTGTTCTGTCCCCTCAGCAAACACATGCAACTGGCCCCTGGGATGGTGAAAACTGGTTTCCACCTCCTGCAATACTGGACTGGGGAAGGAAAGATCTTTCCCCTCCTCTCCTAACTGCTGCTCAGTGTCAGGGTCGTTGTGTGGGCTCTATACTGTTCCTTCCACATTGTACTTTCCTCTGAACCGGGCTGCAACAGGCTTAGAACAGTGACCCAGTCAGTGGGTGACACAGCTGACATGGTGACTGAGATGCCCCTCCGACCTTAGCACCCTGGGGCAACAACACTCATTTGGTTCCCTTCGAAGCCCTTCCTTTGAGGGAGAACAGTAAAAGAGCCACCTGCCAGAGGTTACTGAGTGGCCCTGGGTGGCATGAGTCCTGGGGACTGGTGGCTGTTAGAGAGGCCAGGTGTCTGCTGTGTAGTAAGAGGAATGTATGCAGAGACCTAGCACTGGGCACTGGCTGACCCAGGCTCTGTGGCTTGTGAGCTCATGAGCGAGGCAGGTGACAGGCGATGCATGGCAGTCCTCCTCTTACCTTGGGAATGGGCTGAGAAGTTCCTCCTGGTCCTTGTCACATACTGAGTTAGCAGGGGGCTGTTATTAATCTCCTCCACTAGCTCAGGGCCCAGCTTTGAAAGGCTTCACCTCCTCTGAGCCTCCTGAGGTTCCTGGTCTGCACCGACACATCAGGAATGGTGAGAAGTTCTGCCCTGGCCATGGGTCGTGGGGTCCTGCTGCTTCTGGGGATCCGGTAGACAGGCCTCCTGCCCTGCATCTTGGTGCCCAGTCCTGAGGTAAGGCCCCATGAACTGGGAGGGTTTGGCCCACCCTCTCCCACCTGGCCACCTTGTCCTGGACATCCCCGTCCACAGCTGTGGGGGTCTGATAGGCCGTGGTCTCTCTGTAGGACTTCCCTGCCTGGCCAGGGGACCCTGACTGCTCCTGTTGCCTTCAGCTCTGTTTCCCTGGGTAAAGTCAGGCTGTGAGCCCTGAGTGACAGGGGTGCGAGTCTAGGCCGGTGCTGCAGGTCTGTCCCTGAGTTGGAGGACAACACTGTATCCTAGGTGCAAGTGCTTGAGTGCACATCCTTGTCCTCCGGTGCCCCCCATTCTGTAATCACCCCCTGGCTGCCCTGGAAGCATCCAGTCTCATTGCCCTGGAAGCATCCAGCTTCCTCAGAGGCCAAGGACCAGGGCAGCAGAAAGTCATCTCCAAGCTCTTTTTATTCATTGGGCCTCTCCCTCTTCCCAGCCCCAGCCCTCAACTCCCTGGATCTGACCAACCGGAGCTCCAGGGGTCCAGGTCCCCTCCCAGCCCAGGCCCAGGTCTCCTGACCAGCCCCACAGGGCCCTGTGGATCCAAATTCGGCTCTGCAAGGACTCCTGGCTGAGCAGCCCCAGCAAATATTGGCTCTGTGCTCCTCTAAGCAGGAGGAGTACTTTCTCGCTTCCCTGGGGCGCCCTGAGGATGAATTATTTACTATTTGTAAAGCACTTTGCAGGGTTCAGTCTCATTATGCAGGGACCACAGTGCTCAGGAGCAGCCCTGGATGCCTGACAGGGCAGTTGTTACTATTAAGCATTTATATAGCACTTTACATTTGCCGAATGCTTCCCAATCATTTATTAGTTAATTCTCCACACACTCCGGAACTGTCATCGGACGGCAGCCACCTTGCCCTCCTGTGTGGACAGGCAGCTGTGGGGTCCGGAAAGCTGTGACCTCGCCACAGCTCTGAGTCCGGGTCCCACCAAGCAGCTGCCAGAGCTGCAGACCTGGCCTCAGAGCCATGAGCTGGCTGTGGGGCTTTGTCCTCCAGCTTTGTCCTCAGCCCGCTCAGCTCCCCGGGAAAGCACCTGTTAGGGACTTGCCTGGATGACTTGGGTGACCCACTTGTGAGCACCCTGGATCTATGGACTTCCAGGGTGTGAAGTACTGAGCACTGGTTTCAGAGTCACAGCCTGGTGGTGGCACACTCAAAAGAATTGTGACCCTCGCCATATTCCCTCCCGACAGTCTGGTCTCCATGACCAATCAGGAGCAGAGAAGTCAAGCAGGGCTGCTGAGAAGGAAGTGGAGGACTGGGGAGGACTCCGCAGGAGGAAGGGCCGGCAGCAGTGAGCGCTGACTCCGGTCACTGTCAAGGAACGGTGGCCACCAGCAAGCCCATGACATGTGAGGAGAGCTTCACATCAAGGACATAGCAGCTGTGCACAGTCCCAGCTTTTACTCGGGAGTTGAAAATGAGGAAAAGGGAAAGGAATGTGCACCACTCTGTCCTTCAGCTGTGAATAAGTCACCCTGGTTGGAATCACACAGCTCTTTGAGACTTTCCTTCCCCCTAATGAACAGGTGTTTAGAAGCACTAGGGGGAAGGAGGCTTAGCTTGAGGAGAGGAAGTCCTCGCTGTCACTGAGCAGAAACCCAAAGGAGGCGGTGACACCCAGGAACAAGCAGTTGGGGAGTGTGAGAGGTAGGGGATAGCATATGCAAATGTCCTGGGGAAGGGAAAGCACAGGATGCCTGTGAGCAGGAGGAGACTATGGCCCTGGAGCCAGGAGGAATGGCAAGAGGCTGAGCCCTGAAAACTGGGGTGAGGATGGGCACTCACTCCCCATGCAGAGCCACCGAGGGCTGTTGGGAAGGGTGGCCTCATGGGTCATTGAGCCCTCAGCAGCTGTGAATTTGAGAACCAGTGCTGCTGGATTATTCATGTCTTGGCTCCAAGAGTCAAGCCAAGTGAGCCGAGCCAGCGGGAAAGCTCCGTGCCACCAAACAATAGTCACTATTTCAGCGATGGCCTTGTCACAGCCCCTCACATCTGTCCTCTCCTGTGAGTCACAATGTGGTTTGGGGCGTGCCCCCTGCTGCGTGCTGGTGCCGGGAACCCACTCTGCATCCTGATACCCAGAACAAGCAGGGTGGTGTCCTTCTCCCGTCAGGCGGTACAGGGCCAGCCCGGCTGTCTCCTCATGGCAGAGCTAGGACAGACGCCCCCGAGGCCCTGACCTCCTTCCTGGGCTCTCCTCTGGGCTTTCGGGTGGATAAGAGGTTCAGGAATCTCGGTGCTAAGCAAGAATCCTGGCCAATCAGGAGCCCGCCGTTGGCTTGGGAAGGTGAGACCCCTATGGCTCAGAAATCACAGGCTGCAGGCAGTGGCCGAATGGAAAGCGGTTCAGCGTCTTCGGCTCCACTCCCTCATTGTTGCTTAAGGTAATGGCCAAGATCACCATCCATACTCAATTAATTGCTGGCTTTGTCATCTTGACTGCCCCGGAATCCGTGCCAGGGCCAGTGGAGATTTCCTTGACACTCCATTGTTGGGAAGCTTTTGAAACAAACAGGATTGAGGACTGAGGTCAGAAATGAACCCACAGAACACTTACATATTTTTTTTTTATCTTCAATACAGTAAAGCAAAGAGTGTACTAAATAAAGACAAAACCATTGGCCTCCTGCACATTATAAATTCATAATTGTAGGAAGTGTATAATTAATTTCCACTTACCAGCCCTTCCTCTCTGGAAACTTTTGATATCTCTTCCTCATAATTTAAGCAAGATGCTTGTAAATTCACTTGGCTTCTTTCAGAGGATGAGTTTTTAAAGGGGATCATATTTGGAAGCACTGCCATCTCCAAGAGCTCTTCATGCCCTGGGCTCCCCACCTGTGTTGGAGAGAATTTTTGCTAGGAATCAGCCAAAGTCATACCCGTTAGCTTCATCAGAAAGGAGATTTCAGAACCATATCAGTCTGCTTGCAGGATCTCGGGGGAAACAGGGAATGAACTTGGCCACCACACAGCCAGGAAATTGCCCAGGGTACACACACAGAACTGCTCCAGCCAAATTCCATGCTGTCACCACCCATGGCTTCTCGCCCCTGGCACCTGGGCCCTGAGAGCCCACTGCAGCTGCAGAAAGGAGCTGAAAGCTTCTACCATTGAGCATCCTGGAAGATACTGGGTCCTGCTGTGTGGTCTCTGCTATGCCTCACCTCCCACGTGAGCTGGCCACTGGCTCACCTGTGAAACTCTGTCTACAACAGAGCCTGGGCAATGTCGTTTCTGGCCTCCTGGTCTCTGTAGAACAGAAAGCCTGAGAAAGAAGTTAGCTGAGTGGTCAGTTTATGGGATTGGCCACAGTGGCCATTGTAGCAGTGGGTCTCAGGGTAGATGGCTGAACACTGCACTTTTGTGTGGACGTACCACATTTTGTTTATCCCTTCATATTGGGTGGACATTGGGTTTGCTTCCTCTTTTGAGCTATTGTGAATGGTGCTGCTATCAACATTTGTATACAAGTTTTTTGGTGAGAATTTGCTTCCATTTTTCTTGGGTACATACATGGGAGTGGGATTGCTGGGTCATAGGCTCACTCCGTGTTTAACTGAGGTTGCCACTCTGTTTTCCAGTGGCTGCAGTATTTTGCAGCCCCACCAGCTGATTGGCTGGGTTTCTTTAGCCACATCCTCACTGCCACTTGCTATTGTCTGACTTTTTTTTTAGTCATTCTAATAGCAGGAGTGAGAATCCTTACGGTGTCTCTGTTTTGCATTTCCACTGTGGCTATTCATCTCACCACCTTTTCACATCTGTTGCTGACAAAGTCCAGATGAGAGTTTTGGGGGCCCTGGCCACTTTCTGCCTCTCTCTGCAGAGGTCAGAGACAGCTTATCTCTGCACCATCTTTCCTGGGTAGATCACTAGTTTAGGACCTGAGTTCCCCTAGCTGGGCAGAGCTGCAGGGTTGACAGGGGTCCCACAGCCAGCTCCCTCCTTTTCTCTCTCCTACACCCTGAGATGGCCTCCCATGCTGCCTTCCATCTCAGGCCAGCTAGAGCCATTTGCTGATGGCAGAAAGGGCAAGGGGAGTTCATTTCCGGGGTCAGATTTCCTTGCATAGGACCCTGAAGGTCCTCCCAGTATGGACGAAGCCCCTAGCCTCAAGTGTGAGGGGTCACACCCTGTGCATGCTAGGCAAGAACTCCCCACCAAGCAGCTTCCCCAGCCACTGTCTGCCTCTTAAAGTGTGATCTGCAATAATCCCAGCACCTTTGTGCCTTCCTCCCTTGGCCTGCTGCCTGTGAGTCCTTCCACTAGCTGAGTGAAGGTGTGTCATGATGCTTGTGCGTGTCTGCAGGGTCTAGGATGAGTGTGCACGTTTAAAGGCAGAATCTAGAAAACAGTCAACTGTGGTCCTTCCTAAGAGAGAGGTCCTGGGGAAAGTCTAGAAGTGGATCTAATGCTGGGGAGATTGAGAGCTGAGTTTGGCAAACATTATCTTAAAGAGCCAGATAATAAATATTTTAGGCTTTGTGGATCATTAGAATTTCCTGTCACAGTGACTCATCTCTGCATAAGAGCTCAACAGGATCCCTAGAGGGCATGCAAATGAGTGGGTGTGGCTGTATCCCTGGATAACATGCAAATGAACAGGTGTGGCTGCATCTCTGCACAATATGCAAATGAGTGGGTGTGGCTGCATCTATCATAAACAGGAGCTATATTTGTGGAACCCAGGGAGGGTGATGGAGGGGGAGTAGGGTGGAGACAGGACACCTCTGGAAAGGAGATATGACACATGGAAAATCTGCATCTGTTGACTACATCCTCTCTGATATAAACCAGTGGTTCTTGCACCTCTTGCAATGTTTCCAGTGTGAACTGGTTGCTTCTGGTGTGAACTGATTGCTTCCTATGGATGTGAGCAAGCACTGAGGGTGTGCACAGACTGGAGTAGCCAGTGAGAGCCAGAGTGTCATGCTCACCTTCCCATTGGAACTCAGGAAACTCCAAGTGCAATACTCACTCATCACTAACTGAAACTATATTGGGATTCACATGGTAGGAATCAGCCTGCACATTTGGGAGGTGCAGCTATTGGTGGAGAAGCAGCAGGAGGCACTCAAGAAGCCCCCATGTGTCCATCCCACCGAGACAGCTTCCACCAGCACTAACCCTGCCATACATGAATGCATGATGGTCTAGTGCATACCGCAGGGAGCAGACAGAGAGAAGAGACAGGAGACCTGAAGCAGGTGACCCCAGTGCCTGGGGAAGGAGGGCCATGCACTGACCTGTCACCTGTGCTCTGGTCTAAACTTACATCAACTTCTTCTTGGGAAAATGTGGGCATCACACCCAGGGCTGGTATCTCTTTTTGTCAGTTTCAGGTAGAGTTATTGAGCAATCATCTATCCCGGAGAGTCATTTTTCCTGTAGAGATAGAAGCCATTTGGCTTTTGTTCCTGTGGATTAGCTGGGCATGGCAATGAACCCCATTTGCTCCTACTTCTCAGGAGATATGTCTGACTTGGTTGAAAAGAAAGCAGTGTGAAGACCAGATCATGAGCCTGGCTATTTTGATCATGAGGACAGAGCCAGGACTTTTGGCTAAAGAAAGTCCTTTCATGACATTTTACGCTCTACACAAACATAACTTGTGTGTTCTGAAGGACGATTACCGCATCAGAGCACGTGTCTCCTCTCGGGATGTGAGAGGAGGCAGCCTGGTGACTGTCTAGCTTCAGGGACATCGCTGTGCACGCTCATTCAAGAAAAACACTGGAGGCCACACCAGAGGAGAGGCAAAACCTTCCAGGCTGAGTCAGAAATACATTAACCCCCCCAACAGAGGCCGCTCACAAAAGAGAAGTCAGAAAGACCCACGCGGCATAACCCCAGCACCAGTTAAAAAATTCATGCAAGCTCCCAGCGGTTGGCCTCATATGATGTAAACGGCTACCACTTTCTGGAAGGCAATCTGGCAAAGCACTTCGAGATTCTTCAGCAAGACCGTGTCTGTGATCCCGAAACGCCTCACCTGGAAATCTTTCATGAGAGGAGACTAAAAGCAGGGAACAGCACTGTATGCCTGAGTGTCCTGCGTAAGCAAGCCGAAAAGGCTGCTTTAGGGTACTGGCTGGTTGATGAGCTAATGTGCAGCCTTAAAACAGCCAATTAGAAAGACTGTGGCAACATAAAATGCAAAACAGGCGGGATTAGAATGGTGTGTGCAACACAGAATCTGTGTCTCACACCAGAGGCTGGAAGGGAATCCACAAAAATAGTGTGATGGCCAGATGGAATTAAGAATGACTTAAAAAAAGAACTTTTTAAATTTCAAAATTTCATACACAGCTATCCCTCATTTAACAGACCTACGACCTATCTCTTTTATTGTACAGTTCTGTGCATCTTGTTTATAGTAACTTGGTGTCTTTTTTGCTATAGTACATCTTATTTATACAGTATTGGAATTTGTGCTGATTTCACTGCACAGTGCAGAACTGTAGTTTTATGTTCTGTTCTGTATTATGTATTACATGTAAGAGTTATGCAAATAAGAGCCAAGTCATCAAGTTGGAGTTCGCTTTGACCATTTGCTTGTTGTGAATATTGTAATATACATACTCCAAGTAATTCCTCATTTAGTGACTAATTCATTTAATGACCGAGTCACAGGAATGGAACTCGATTGTTGAATGAGGAATTTCTGTATTCACAGAGGCAGGGCAGATAATAAACTCTCAAAAACCCAGCACCTCGGTTACATGATGACTAATTTTTTGCAAAATTTGCTTTATGTGTATTTCAACACATCTAATAGATGTTCACAGATGTTTAAAAAGATATATGCAGCATACCATCATGGAGATAAAATAAATAATTTTTACTTTGCATCCTTTAAAAACTCATATTTCAGACTCAAAGAAAAGTGGTAGAAGAATGGTACAAAGGAATCCCCTTTCTTTAGGACTTCCAGTGTTAATGTGACATGTCATTTGCTCTAGTCATTTTCCTTCCTGCGACACACATTTTAGTTTTTCTAAACCATTTGAAAATAACTTGGGGATCTGAGGTCCATTTACCCTGAATCCTACAGCATGCTTTCCCCCCCAAACTGAGTCGTTCTTGTGCATAACTGGAGTCCAGTGATTACAACCAAGAAATCACATCACACAGCTGGACGCTGACCCACACAACTGCACAAGACAATCGCACCTCAGAAGGACCCAGGCTGGCTTCATGTTCTGCAGAATGATAGGTTTTGAATGAAGGACTCAAATCTTTGTTCTGCCCTGTGCCCACGAGTCAGGTAGTTTTCCTGAATGTAAGACTATGTTTAACTCAGAGGCTTTATTCAGATTTTGCCCTATGGTATTCTTTGTAACAAAAACAAAAGAAGCAACAAACAAATAAAGCAAACCCCAAATCATGCAGGACATTGAGTTGTGACTTCTCTTTATCTACTTCCGCTCAGGAAAAGGTCCTGAACTCCTTCTTTCTGTCTCTCCCGACACTGACGTGTTCAAAGTACACAGGTCAGCTATCCTGGAGAATGTCCCCCACTGTGGAGCCTGTAAATTTCCCCCGTGGGTAGAGTTAGGGCTGGCACACGGGGTGGAACCACGGCATACACGGTGACGTCCTTTGCTTAGTGCATTGGCTCAGGAGGGCAGGATTTGTGCCATTACTGGTGATGTCAACTTTGATCGGTCAAGAAAATGTAAAGTTACTGTCTCCCTTTGGAAATTTATGGTTACCCCATGTCTCTCCGCCTCTTGTTACTCTTCAAACTTTTTCCATCTACCTTAAGCATCAGCTGACGATTCTTGCCTGAAGGAAACTGATATGATGATTGACAAACCATGACTTCTCATTTCAAATTTTCTTCTGTTAGTTGACTTCTACTGCAAGGAAGAAATTTTTGCCCCATTGACTGATTAATTGACCTCTGGATGGATTCCTAGATGCAACAGAGCATGATCTATAATGCCATTTTTTTTTTTTGATATTTCAACTATTCCAGATCTGACCGTGCTCTGGCCTGGGAGTCAGCTATTTCATCACAGGGTGCTGGCTTCTCTGATCAGATATGACATTGGGACTCAAAGGTCTGGATGCCAACTGTGCCCACCTCTAGTGGGCATCATTGCCTGTGGTGGCCCCTGGTGGCATACACCCACTGCCCTCACTCTTCCCCAAACATGCAGTCTCCGGACCCACTTGGCGATTCTGTCTAATGTTTTTTGGTGCCTGGAGCCCTAGCCCAACACCACAGGGCTAATGTATCCCTCTCGGTGCCCAACGGACAGCTGCTCTCCTCCAGCCATGGTGCATTTAGCTCTCGCTACCATAATGTGTTTGTTTCTCTGCTCACATAAGTCATTTAACGTTTGGGCAGGTTCTGTCTTTTAATTGGAGAGAGCGTGGGTTTTGCGTAGTTTTCTTTGTTCTGTGTGTGTGTGTGTGTGTGTGTGTGTGTCTTTCTCTCTTTATCTTTTTTTTGGGGGTGGAATTTACTTGGGATTTGGATTTAATCATAGCCACAGTGGTAACTGCCAGCAGTAAATTCTTAACACTATCTGATATTCTCTCTGTTCCATTTCCCCTGATTTGTAATAGCATCTTTCCACAGTTGACTTATAATAAGGATGATCCTAACAAATTTAAATTTTTGGTTTGGTAATAAGTCTTCTCACACTGTTTAATCCATTGAAGTACCCCCTTCACTCTATTTATTTGTGGATGACCTAGATTATCCTGCAGAATTCCCTGTATGCTGAATTTTCTGATTTTATCCAAAAGGTGTCATTTCACACATTCCTGTGCCCTCCTAGATTTTCTTTTACCAGCAGTAGGGCCAGCACTTGCTCAGTCAGGTTTGTTTTGTTTTGTGGGTGGTGTTGCAGGCACAAGGAGCCTTGGACCTGGGGCCCCATTCCTAGTGGGTCAGTCACTGGGTTTGGTCGATGTCCCTCCTGACCTGCTGAGATGGTCCTGTCCATCTTCCCTGAGTGGACGTGTGCTGGGATGGTTGTCGGGACTCATTGCCTTGTGTAGGATAATTGTGGTTAGCAACAAGCCATTGAACATTTCCAAATCCTGAACAGAGAGCATCCTGGATTTTCTAACACAAAAAAGTGCTCTATGCCTGTCTTCGTTTCTTTCTCCTCACTGACACACAATAGCTGACACTCTTGGCTCTGAGGGTCAGAGGGTTCCCTTGGCTCTTGGTTTGTAGAAGTTGCCATCCATAGTGGGCTGGCTCCAAGGAAGGGTGACTTGGCAGAGGTGCGACAGCTGGTGGCATGGTGGGAAGGACTGAGAAATCAAGGGAGGAGGAGGGAGATAGACCCTTCTAGGCCACACCCCCAGTGACACACCATGGGTCCAATCAGGCTTCGCCTCCCAACATTACATGGATGTAAACTCATCACTGGACTAATTCACTGATGCGTCTGATCACCTCCCCAAACCCCGCCTGTGTGCAAGGCTTTGGGGGCTATCTGGATATAAATGTAAATGCCTGAGGCAATAGAGATGCCAGCATTTACCCTGATCTAGTTTTTATACCTCATGAACTTGCACTGAAATGCCACATTGCACCTATAAATATTTACAGATAAATTCATTTTTAAAAAGATCCATTGCCTTGAGATGACATAGCCGTAACTTGCTATTTCAGTATTGGTGGCACTTTGCGTCTCTATATTTATGCAAGTTTTCATATACTTGTAGTTACAAAGATAAATGTATACAAATGAAAGTCCCCACTGACTTAGCAACAGCAGCAAGCAGGGGCCCAGTGGCATTGTCCATGCGAAAGGGTTTAGGTCTGGTTTCCCAGACAGCCTGGGGCTAATTCCTCCTGAGAGCACAGCGGATGTTCCTGAGCCCTGAGGGGTTTATTTTGGGACTGCGAATGGCCAGCTAAAGCCCTGCACAGACCAGAAGGGATTTAAAATGCACTTACCCCATCACTCAGCGTGTTCCCTTTGGGTATCAGCTACAGGAGTGGCCATCTGTCTCAGGGTGGTGGCTGCATAGCCTTGAAGTTGGGAGTGGCTCAGTATTTGGAGTGTGAGGCCCGGAGGACTGCTCAGGGCTTCCTAGCAGCAGTGTGTGCAAGGATGGGCTGGAACACCCATGGGAGGCAGTGTGCGTGTGAGTTTGTAGGGGTGGGCACGCAGCACCACGCGCGCATGTGGGTTAATTAAATGCAATGCTTAGGAACATGATGGTCAGCGTAAGAGAGATCACCAAGGACAGAGCTCAAAAATTTAACGTCAAGTGAAAAAAAACATACACAGAAACCACATATGCGGGCACCTTGTGACAGCCACCTGAACTGAGTCAGCACGGTGCTGGGTGCAGAAGGCCCAGCATAGAAGGAGACCTGGAGGGGAAGGTGGCGTTGCTGATTTTCCTGGAGGAGCTTGTCACGCTGGTTCCCTGATATGAATTCAGCTGTTATCATTAGAGGAGCTCAGGTCTTCGCCGTCCCTGAGGATGGCCGTGGTTTTCTTCAGGGAACCTCTGGTCCTTACCTTGATGGTCACTTCCTGGCTCCAATGCAGACCCCTCGCCTGCTGGCACAGATCCTTCACCCCGCTGGTGCAGACTTTCTAGCTTCCACCACCGACTGGCCTTTGAGTCTTCCCAGTGCAGATCCTCGGTACAGACTTGCATGAAGCATTGCCATGGGCCCCAGGTCTTCAGCTGGACTCGTGCAGGACATTGCCGTGGGATCAGGCCCTCAGCTGGACTTTTTGTGTCTCTAGTGTGAACAGGTCTGTTGCACTCCTTTGCATTTAACTTTTTGGGTGAATATTATAAAATAATCCTATAAATTAGAGGTCTTGTATTAAATCTATTCCCTTAAAAACCTCAAATAAAACAGCCACTTATGAAAATGGAACCTGCCAAATGGTATCACTTGTTTTTTTCTGAGTAGCTATGCACCCATCCTAAAGTCCTCCTTTAGTACTGGGGGGGCACCTAGGACCCTGAGTGTTCAAAGTCATGACCCCCCTTCTATAAAATGGGGTAGAGTTTACCTGCACGCATCGTCCTGTAGAACTTGCACTGTTTCTAGGTGAGTTATATGTAATAACCTGGCACGATGTGAACAGTAAGGCAAGAGTCACTGCACTGCATCCCGAGGGCATAGTAAGCAGACGGAAAGTCTGAACAGGCTGAGAACGGGTGCAATTTCTTCTCAAGTATGTTTGAGCCCGTGGTTGGTGAGATCTGTGTCTGTGGAACAGTGAACAGGAGGGACCGTCTGAGTAACTTATAAAAACAGGGTATGAAACTCGTGAGGACCACTGGTTGAAGAGAGCAGAAGAGCCTTAGCTTCAGGTGATGGTTTCTATCAGGGGCTCATTTTCTCTCTACCTATGTGTATTACTAATGCACATACAAAGATGTCTACACAAAGCTGGAGAAGAAATAGGTCAACTCATAGCGGTTAGTTCTGGGGTCTGAACTGTGGGTCAGTATGGTTTCTTTCTTTTTTCTCTTTGTTCTTTTATGTACTAAAAAAAAAAATCCTAAACATTGTAAAACAGAAGGTCTGGGTTTTGCTTAGTAGCAGCCAAAGCAGCCAAAAGCAGCAAAACTTGTCCAAAACCAACAGGTCCCGGAGGGATGATGGTCCTGAGGGACAGAGAGGCTCGTGCAGGCTGGCAGCTGCCACTGGAGGGGAGGGGTGGGCACAGTCCAAGGAAGGGGGCTTCTCACAGGTTCCCGATGGGCTTCTGCGGCCTGAGATTCTCTTGACACCAGCCTGATACGAACGCATGTCCTGATCCCACCCCATCCCATCCACCTTCTTACAGGGCCCTGGACCAAAGTCAGGGACATCCAGGGAAGCTGTGGGAGGGCAGGCTCACCCGGAACGGGGCTTCAGCCTGCCCAGGCTCCTGCCAGCCGCCGGGGGTGGCAGCAGCCGCTTACTGGGAAGCCCGGGACAGGGCACTGCCTCCGGGGAATGCTGTCACCTTCCAGAATGGCTGATGGTAGAGTTTGCACGTGGCTGGTTGTATTTTTATCCAACATTTCTGGCGAAGGCTTAATGGCTTCCAGTGCTCCTCTCTGTGAAATTTAAAAGGCAGGAAAAGGAGCGCACATAATTGCAATCCCACAGCAGGGCAAGCAGCCCGCCTCTGACTATTAGGTCCCATTAAAGATGTAATATCTGGGGAGTCTCAGGAGAAATTCCTACTTATTTATGCTTAGTATTAGGGCAAATATTAGTTAGCATCAAAACAGGATGCAGTTAAGTCTAATCTGATGTCACCGGCAGAGCTGGCTTTATAAACAAAATAAGTGGCAATTACTTTGACGTCGGATTGATCATGTTTTCAGGCAGTTCTACTTTGCATCCCAGCGACAGGTCCAGGAGGAAGGTGAGCACTTTAGGAAATGTGCAGGGTGTGCTTTTAATCACACTTTATTTAAACACACGAAGGAGGGCGGCCAGCCCCCAGCCCCCTTCTCCTCCTGCCTCAGTTCTCCTTTGGGGCCGTAATTAGGAAATACAACCCAATATAGGAAATGAGCATTGCTGCTTTTATGAGGATTTTAAACCAAACGGCTCTGCTCCTGTGGTGGAAAGAGCTGCTGTGTCTCAGAAGGTGACAGCTCCTCCCAGGCTACCTGGGGCTGAGGGTGCTAGAGGGTGGCAGTGTGGTGCCCCGGTCAGCTCTTTCCTGTGAGAAAAGTAGACAGGGCAGACAGGTCGTTGGGCTGGAGTAGGCCCCAGCTCTCAGGCTGACTCTCAGGCATAGCTTGGGGACAAATCCCTTTGCTTCCTACATAAGCAGCTGATGGCCAACATCCATTTCTTGCCCTGACTGATGAAGCTGGGCTTCTGGAATCTTCTCCTGAGCCCATGATCTCAGATTCTTAAAGCCTCACCTCCAGGACTCCCTCAAGCATCCACACTGTCCAGAACCCCCTGTGGGAAGGGTGTGGGGCCCACAGGGGATGTGGGGTCACAGCCTACACCCACTCTGGGCACCCAGAGTCCTGACATGCAGGGCCGCATGGCCAGTGGGCTCCCCTCTAGAGTGGGGAAACAGCCCAACCAGACATAACCGTGCACAGAGTGGGAGCCTGGGGGTCCATGGAAAAGGCCACCAGACCCTTCTCTTCCTATTCACAGTGAACAGTCTCGCCATCTCCCTGCAGGCTGGCCGGGGTCCTGCCCTTCAGGCTACCCTCACCTTTCTTGTCACCCATCCTTGTCCCTTAGCTTCACTTGTACAGCGGCCTCCTCCCTCCCTTTGGAATACTGTGCCTCCGTCTCTCTCATCCCTGGTGGCCCTGGGGATGAACTACAGCGTCACCTTGCATGCCAAAATCCACAGATGCTCCAGGTTCTTCAGCAAAACAGCACTGTGTCTGCGCCTCCCCCACAGCCCACACATCACCTCCGTAGCCTTTAATTCAGCGGTCCCAACCTTTTGGGCACCACGAATCTGGTTTTGTGGGAGTCAGTTTCTCCATGGACCAGGGATGGAGGTTGTTTTAGGGTGACTCAAGTGCATCACATTTATGATGCACTGTATTTCTATCATTATTACACTGTCATGTATGATAAAATAATTCTAGAATTCACCCTAATGAAGAATCAATGGGAGCCCTGCAATCAGCCAGTCCCATCCGGGAATGATGGCTGACAGCATCGCCCAGTGTTGCTTATGTCCAGTCTGCTCCACTATCTCATTTTGGTTTCCCTCACTGCAGAAACCCTGCTTTACAAAGACGGGAAGCTGGAAATGGAGGCAGCTTTGTAGGGGTTTGGGGGCAATGTCGGGATATGCTGCCTTGACTTTAGTCCGGGACATGTGACATATGAAATTGTCTGAAACATATTTTTAAGTCCACTATCATTTGTGACCTCAAAGGGTTGATCCTCTCAGAGCACAGAAGATAATCGATTCATCTGGCTTATTCACACGTGGGTCACACGCCATTCCTTCCCAAGTCGGAGATCTTTTGTGTCTGGGAAATAATACTCCAACTCTTGAAAGGTGAGCTATGTGATCATTGACAGTAGAAAGAAAGAAGACCCTGGCTCAGTGCCTTTTAAAATCTCTGCTGATGTTTGATATATATCCAGGATCCCACTGTTCAACATTGCCCCATAATTCAACTTGGCTTGAATGCAGCCATGTTATCTGCCAAGTTGACCAGTTACCCTCCCCTGCAGTGACAGACTGAGTCCACTGAGCAGAGTTAATATGTGACATGAAGGAGAAAGTTTGGTGACCTATTCTGTGTCACTGAAATGTACTTCTGGCCGTGACCTTTTCTAAAGGAAATTTCTGGAGTGGCTATCATAATTTGAAAACTGGCCAGTGGTCTGCCCTTCGAAAGCCATCTCAGGACTGGGGAGGTAGCTCAGGGCACAGTGCCTGCCTGGTAAGTGCAAGGTCATGAGTTCAGTCCCCGGTACTGAAAAATAAAGAAAGAAAAGCCATCTCACTTAGAAGAAAAGTCGTGTGTGCTCTGCGTCTGTTTCCTTACAGAGCTGTGTGAGCTCAGGGAATGTCCTTCAGTGTAGTTAATAACTTACATCCCATTTGGCCAAACATTGTTAAGTTCAGGTGACAGCTTCAGCCAGCCAGTGTTTCCATACAGACGGCTCAGTCTATGGACTCCTCCAAGCTCAGGGTAGACACACTGTGCCTTTGCTAGTGGTGAAGAACCACAGCGTTGTCACCGAGAGACCCCGGCCTGAGGCAGGACGCGCTCTGGGCACTGGCCTGTGGTTTTGACACAAATGCACCAGGCTAATATCACACAGCAGAGTGTCACTACCCCCAGAATCCTGCGTGCTCTACCTGGCTGCCTCCTCCTCCCTACACTAATATCTGGGGGACACAGGCCTTTTTACTGATCCCATTGTTTTGTCTTTCCCTTTCAGACTGGCTCCTGGCTCTTAGTCCCGTGGGTTCAGGGTTCTGCCAGGTCTTTGCCCGCTTTCACTCAGCCAACCAGCGCTATCCAGTGCGTGCTTGGTAAGCAGCTCATTCTCTCCTTGAATGCTCTACACCTTTACGGAGACCTTTAGTATGTCTACACTTACACGCAGATGTACATCTATCCTTTTACCGCTCTTTCCTTGCCTTTTTGGATGAAGTGTTTTTAAAATTGTTCCATTCTTTCCCCTTCATTATCAAGTCTCTTACATATTATTTTGCTAATTTGAGTCATTCCCTAGAGACTGCAGGATGCATCACTGGCTCATTAGCGCCTAATACCGATTGATCTCTTCAGCGCGCCTTGCCCCCTTTACCCCCCATTACCCCCTTAGCATTATTTCAGATATACATCTATTTAAGACCCACAAGGCATCATTAGTCTTGCCTTAGCTTTCAAGAGTTGTTTTTACATAGACAAATTTGCTTTCTGCTGTTCTCCTTTTCTGTTTGCACCTCTGCATCTACCCGTGATCATTTCCCTCTGTCAAAAGAAAACCTGCTGGCATTTCTTGCCTTCAGCAATTCAACCGCTGGCAGAAGTCTCTGCCTTTATCTGTCTTAATCGTGTTCATTGTACCTTTCTTTTTTGCAGGGTATTTGGGCTGGATATGGAGTCCCAGGTCCTGGTAGATTTTCCTACATGGAGAGTATAATTCCATTATCTACTGATTTCCATCCTCTGTATTGAGAAGAAGCCCAAGTCTGGTCTCACTGCTGGGCCACTGAAGGTAACAAACCCCCTACCCCAGGTTCTTTACGTATGTTTGACTCATTTTTGATCTATCACAGGTTTAACAGGATTCTCTTTGAATTAACCCTCTAGGCGTCTATTCTTTTTGGTCCACTCTAGAGACTGGACATCCTGCAGAGCAAACGTGAAGAACAGTCCCTGGAAAATGAGGCCTTTGGGTCCTTTGGATCAGAATTTAACAGTAGCTGCTAACTAGCAGCCATGCACCCACTCCCGGGTCCCCAGTGAAATTCAATCTCAACTTCCCCTGCTTCCTTCTCTCCTGCCCCCCGGGGACTTGGGTGGGATGATTCAAAGGTTTGTACCCCACCCCACCCAGCACTGGTGAAAGCTGCACCTCAGGAGACAGAGTCAGGAGGCAGAGTTTGGGGACATGATTAGATCACAAGGGATGAGCCCTTGTGAATATCATTAGGCCCCTCATACAAGAGGCTCCAGAGAGGTCGCAGAAAGAAGACAGTCCTCTGAATCAGAGAGCCAGCACTTCCCAGACGCCCAGTCTGCTGCTGCCCTGACCTTGGACTTGTAGCCCCAGAATCATCAGAAATAAATGTCATTGTGTAGGAGCCACCAGGCTGAGGTGTTGGGTCACAGTTGGTGCTTGGTTCCACTTGGGCTGAGAAATGCTTCTCTGGAAACGCTCAGTGTGCTCATGCCAGTGGGCCCCGTATCAAACCTGGCATCACCCCCACTTATTGGTCCCTAAAGCAGCACTTAAGACAGAATCACAGACCAGCTCACCTGGTTAGCACCCCAGCATGGCCGCCCCACCCCAAGAGCTGTACCTTGGAAGGGAGTTGCAGTCCTGTCCTATGAATCAGTGGCCCCCAAAGGCTTGGTCACCCTACTGGCTGTACCGGAAGATGCTGTGGCTGGGGCAGAGCCTTCGCGTCGTTGCCATTGGGTTGTGCTGGGAAAGGACCTTGGGACCCCAGCCCTGCTCTGGCCCTCTCTTGCTTTCTGGCTGGGATTAGTAGTTTTGCTCTGCTGTGTGTCTGCTGCTCTCCATGATGAGCTGCCCACAGCAACAGGACCCCTGGGCCACGGTCTGGGTCCTCGCAGCCTGTGAGCCAAAGCCAGCCTTCTCCCCGAGGTGTTGTTTATTTCAGGTGTGTGGGTGCACTGATCAGACGAGACCCAGAGGCCCTCAGCTTCCCTTCTGTAAAGTGGGTGGTTCGGCTCATCAAGCTTTTGCAGCTGTTGGTTTTCCCTTGAAGGACAAATTCATTGTTTCACAAAAGGCGCCAGAAGAGACTGTGCTTGTGACATGTCATGTTGCTGGGTGTAGGATGGTACCCACCTTCCGAGTGGGCGGGGACACAGCCGGTGACACAGTACAGGAGCTTCGAAAGGAAAAGGCTCAGATCAGAGGCTCTGGGGTCTCTGTGATCAGGCACCTATAGAGTGTCCCCTACCCTCTGGGACATGCACGCAGTATGTGTGCAGACAGCCAAGCCTGAGGCCCACGGGTCAGGCCCCTGGGACCCACTTTGAAGGGAGAGGATCGGTTGGGGAGCCTGGCCCCGTGGAGTCTGTGGCCATCTGGCTCACTTCTGCCCCCATCCAGCCTTGAGACTCTCATTTCCCCTGGGCAGTGAACAGGGGGCTTTTGCAGGGACTGCATAGCATCCTCAGACCGAGTGGCCACAGCCACACTGCAAAGTGCAGCATGGAAATAACGCTGCCTTCCAGGGCCACTGCTCCTGCGGGCCACAGCACCCCCAGGAAACAGCACCCTCTGGTCCCTGGTGTTAACCTGGGCTCATGCTC
The DNA here is from genome assembly GCA_004027455.1 of Hydrochoerus hydrochaeris. Lineage (NCBI taxonomy): Eukaryota > Metazoa > Chordata > Mammalia > Rodentia > Hydrochaeridae > Hydrochoerus > Hydrochoerus hydrochaeris. Next base: position 185,221 of record PVLA01002095.1, on the reverse strand, counting down.
TCATGCTTCATCCCTGCTCAAACTCCAGACCCTGAGACAAGGACCTCAGATGGCCCCTGTAGGGCAGAGGAGCCGCTGGCCCTTAGGCTCTGGGCAGGAAGGCTTGCCCTGACCCCACCTGGCGTGAAAACCTGGGGGTACAACTCCAGACTCCAACGTCCCAGGAGCCTGTGTCTTTTAACTGCAGGTCCAACTTCCTTCAGGGGCAGTGGGGCTCCTTTGTGCACAGCATTGACACAAGTGTGAGACTCAGACCTTCCCCGAGTGTCAGAGGACACCCTTACACTCACACACGTCCGCACGGGGTGGGGAGGAGTCAGCTAGGACACCACAGTGACCCCTCTGGCCACGCTGCACTAAACTCACCTCTCACCTGTCCCTGCCACCCACATCCCCACAGGCTCCCCACGTCTCCCTCCCTCAGAGCCCCCCCACCTCTGCATCAGATACCACAGGAAACAGGCCTCCCCTGAGTTCCCACCACAGCCATGTGGAGGCTCAGCGGACACAGCAGCCTCTCACAGAACAGCACTGGCCTCCCAGAGGCAGCTGAGAACACGGGGTGAAGCTCTCTGTTCTGCTGTCCTGTTCGTGTTACCCCCAGTGAATGCCCTGCTGCAAAGAATCCCATGGGGAGTCATGGCAGGAGGCAGAAGGCAGGAGGTGGGGGGGGAGTGGGAGGGGCAGTTGTGGAGAGCAAGACAGCTGAGACATGGCAGAGACCTGTCCTGCAGGAACCACTGAGAAGAGCCACCCAGAGTCGCCTGTTTCCCACTCAGACAATGGGATGTGTCCTCAGGCGCCTGGTCCCACCATCTGAGTGGACAAGAAGCAGTGGCCACCTGCTCTGCCCCGAGTGTTCAAGCTGCATAGAAGCTAAGCAGGGATGGGGGTGGGCTGTGCCTTCACCAAAAGCTCAGAGCAAGGAAGTGAAGACCCCACCCCACCCCAGGTGTGTCTGGGATGGCTCACCTGCTGCGGTTGAGCTCGGAGGGGCAGGGGGCGTAGACATGGAGCCAGAGCTCTGCAGCCTCTGTGCAGAGGGAGGCACAAGAGAGTGCCTGGCACCCAGGAGAAGCTCGGGACCCCCCCCCCCCGCCAGTCCATGCACACGATGTTCACAGGCTGATGGAGCCCAGGTCTTCCCGCGACCCCCGCTTGTACTTGATGGATGCCAGAGTGGAAGCAGGGCTCGGGTTAGCTTCTCCTAGTGGTGGTTTGCGTCCCTGGGAATCAGATATTTGTTAATTCTGGTGAAAGGTGACTGGAGATCAGAGATGGGCCAAGTGAGTATGACCAGAAGAATAGAGCAAATCAAGTTTTTCTCTTCCTGGCAGGTTGGGATATTTAAAGAGAGGAAATGACTCGAAGGTGAGGTGAGTTGTAGGTGTGCACAGGTGGATCCCGAGTGGGGACTGAGGGATGAGGGCAAACCTGACAGCTGCCCCTGTTGACTGTTTCACAGCACAGACTGGTCCCCAAGGGTGGCCTCTGTGCCACCAAACACAGAAGTCGTGGGAGAGTCCTTGAACCTGCTCACCTTTACTTGTGGCTGCTCACCTGGTGTCTTGGCTACTTTTCTCTCCTTGCTGGGACAAAACACCCGACACCCAAAATGAGGGATGAAAAGGTTTATTTAGCTCACAGTTTGTGAATGTTTCAGTCCATACTGAGCTGGCTCCAAGGCAGCGTGGCACGGTACTGGGGTGACACTTCAAGGCAACAGCTAGCAAAAGCAGCCAGAGCAAAAGGGAAGCAGAAAGCAAACTTCTTCTCTTCCCTTATATTGTGTGCAGGCCACCCCTCTCCCCACACCCCAGGGCAGAGGTAGCACTCACAAAATCTCTGTGCCCTCCTCTTGCACAAGATGAGGATATTTACAAAGTAAAGATCCTGGCTCCCTGCTGAGTCTTTTAGTTAAACTTCTGAACTTTGCAAATTGACACAAGGTATCAACCATAACACCTGGTTTTCTAGATTGGCCCTAAGTGAAGTCTGGCTTTTTTCCCAAGCAATTCACTTCTGGAGAACAAACCTGTGCCTCAAGGAGGAGAGAAGAAAGCCATTCAGTCACAGGAGGATAAGCCAAGTGCTAAGAGAAGAAGACAGTGTGGAGCCCCTGATTAATGGTGTGAAAAAGGTGGTCCTTCCCATCTTCTGGCCTCTCATCTGCTCTAGATGAGGAATCAGTTGTTCTCCAGAGCACTTGCATTCTGTCAGAGGGTACTGTCTGGGCCACAGGTGTGTCCTTCTCCGGGAGACTGTTGCAAGACACCAGCTGCTTGGGGTCAGCTAAATAGCAGTGGGCTACGGAGTCCCCAGGACTCATGGGAGGTGTGGAGCAAGCAGAATCCTCATTGTAGGGGAAGGTGCTTTCTAGGGGGAAAGAATGGAACCCATGGTGAACTATCCAGAGAGTTTTCCCTACTCAGCTTGGGAGCCAAGACAGGTGGCCCCTCCATTCTCAAAGTACTAGAACACAGGTGCCTTATCCAACTTTCACACTCAAAATTCCTTGTGCTTTGAGTGCTCTAACAGTGATGAATCCCATGAGAGCTGGATCCTCAGAGCTCTCTCTCTCTCTCTCTCTCTCTCTCTCTCTCTCTCTCTTTCTCTTTCAGCTTCTGGAGCCACTCATGTGCAGGCTCTTTTAAAAAATATCAGTGCTGAAGAGATTTTAGACAGTCAAGATAAAATCAATATATGTGGGCACTATTTTATGAATGGCCTTTGAAATGCTAAATGCTTTTCTAGTTGGGCTCCAACAATCATTTGATCTCTGTAACTCTTAACTAGGCAGAAAAGTCAATTATTTGCTCTTTATTCTCAATCCTATCATGTACTTTGGGCTCAAAACAGTAAAATGTGACTCAAGGTGGAAGCTCTTTATATACAAAATGTACAGATAATTTTTTTCTCTTGTATATTTTAGTATATTCTGAAAAAGAATATCAAAGGAAATCATTCTGGGCAGTGGTTCATTTTAAATCTATTCTGCAACTATTAGCCACTTCTTTCTGTGGGGAAGAACTGATTTTCAGGAAGGATGTGCGAGTCTGGGTCCAGCTTCTGCCCTGCAAGGTCAGAGCTGGGTTCAAGGCTTTGGCTTCCTGTGCTGACAGCTAACTGTCTAGTCTGAGGTGACTGACTCCAAGCCAAGCAAAGACCAGGCGACTCTTCTGTCTTTGATGTGAAAAAGCTGACTCAAAGGCCACTGGGAAAAATGACAGTTGAGCCAATTATGAGGCTAATTTGAGCCAGCAACTTCCCCTCCCTATGAGATTCCCAGCAATGAGATTCCCAGCCACAGAGTCTGTATTATATTCATTCCAGGAAGACAGGCAGGGTAAAACCCACGTGGGAAACTCTTCTCCTAAGCCCCAGGCTCCTGGTGATGGCTCCAGGCCCTGTGGAGTGCACAGGTGACATGGAAGTTGTCCTAGGAGGTGTCTCTCCAAGCTGTCCTTCTAGGCCAATCTAGATTACAGAGGACTTCCTTCTTTCCATGAGAACTGTGTGGAATCCATGCCTTTGTGTCTCAGGATGCCACCCAGTTGGCAGCAGGTGTCATATGATGTATTTTTTTAACCTCCTTGGGTATTTTTAATGTTCTCTTCATCATCGGAGGTGATTGGAGGTGACATTTCCTCCAAAGCTGCCCAGGAGAGGACAGATGGGCAGAGCTTCCAATCCAGAAGATCAGAAAGGTGGTTTTTTTCTCAGGTTTTCTGCAGTAGGAGGAGAGAAGGGTACAGTGTCAGGGAATTCTGGGTTTTCACTGTATAGAGGAGAACCCTCTGGGGGTAGATGCAGGGCTGGGAGGAGAAGCTCTGAGTTCTTCACTTGTTCCAGCTTAGCAGTGTGTAGGGGAACCACAGTGGCTGGCAATGAGTGAAGGTCATTTTCTGTCCCCAAATAGCACCTGGATACCATGCTGCAGCCAAAGCAGCCTAGATAAACTGAAAGGCCTTCATGGTCCTGGGTCCATCCCCAGGAATGACCTCAAGCTCCAGCTCCCCCAGAACAGTGGGCTCTTCTAGGAGAGGGGGGACCTGGGAGTCACACAGCCCCAGTGTTGGACATGTTGACCCTGTGCAAGCTGCTCATCTCTTTGGAGTCTCTTTCCTTATCTGAAAGGATTCCTTGGGGTCTAGGGTCTTTCTGATACATGTTTCTAGGGCTGCTGCTATACAGGATGTTTCTGGGGTGTATGGAGGCTGATGAAGTATGAGACTCCCAAGAGAAACCTGAGGAACATCTCCTTTCTTCCAATGACTGCCTCAGGGAGGCAGCAGAGACTGAGGAGTGAGTCTTTCTAGAATGTTCTCTGACCCAAGTGTCCCTTGCCATGGTCCCCAGGACCCAACTGGCTGCATCCTGGCTCTTCTTTGGGGACAGAGTCTGTCTATAACCTGGAGTCCAAATCTCACCTGGTTCAGTGCCTGTATATGGTAGGACGGGTTGGAGGGTCTGAGGTGTGTTGGCCATAGTGGCCCTGGGAATGGGGAAGCAGGGACAGATGAGATGGAGGGAGCAGAAGGGGCCAGGGTGGCTCACTGCTCCTACTTAGTCCAGGTGGGAATGAGCCAGGAAGACCAGCTGCAAGCCGACTGCTGGGCCTGGTATGCGGGCAGTGAGAGCAGAGGAGTGAGGACCCCAGGTCTCTTGCACCTGCGTGCCCCTTCTGTGTCTGGAAGAAGCTGCAATGCTGAGCTACACACAGGAGGGTGATGAGCCCCTATTTCTAACCCCTGCTCCAGTGAGGAGAAAGGGGGAGGAGATGGGAGCCAGGCCAGGCAGCTCAGGGGGCACCTCAGAGCTGGGCCCCAGGTGGGCCGAACCACAGGCAGATGGATGAGAGCAGGAGAAGCCAGAGGACCGGACCTTGGCCATACATGGCTTCCTGTGTGGTGTAGGCAGTTGGAGTGGACTGAGGCCAGGGAGCACTGGTGTGACTTGTCCCTGGAGTAGGGCCCCCAGGGAGGACAAGCAGGTCTCAGCATTGTCATCCTGACTCTGTGCAAGAGGAAACTGGGGTTCAGGAGCGTGTGGAAGTGTGGACAGCGTGGGATCCAGCACCCCAACTCCTGGCAGAGCGCTAGCCGCACCTACATACCCCACTGTCACAGCTGGCACAGCCTCCTGTCAGTGCCATCAACTCACACCTCAGCCTGCTGCACCATGAATCCAGCTCCCGGGCACCACTGTGAGTCAGGGAACCGAGGCTCAGAGCCAGCACTTTATGGCCCCAAATCCAGGACTGGACCCCCAGGGTGCTGGGCCCAGCAGCCATGGACAGGGTTCAGCTTCCTCCCTATTTTCACAGAGCTGCTCCTCCACCCTGGTCCCACTCACTTTCTCCTGCCTGCTTGTTTTTGATCCTGGGCTTCACATTTTCCCTCGGCATCCATCTGTAGTTAGACATCCATCTGTAGTTAGAGCACAGATCAGCTCCGCAGCTAGTCTCCTGTGCCAGCTCCCCCAGCTCCCGCCTTGTGGAGATGACCAGGCAGGGGGCTTCTGGCTTAGTGTTCAGGTGACCAGTGTGATGAACTTCTGGAAAGGACCAAGCATAATGCACGCCCAAAGTCACCGAGGCCATGCGGGGAGGTGAGTTTGACACCTGAGGAAGTTCCTCCTGACTGGTCAAACCAGGATGTGATGAAAGGCTCAGTTTCAGTAGAAATCACAGTAGGATGTGAATCAGTGGGACAGAGTGGTCCCACTGGGGACCTTCACCAGAACTGCAACATAAATAGAGCCTTGGTGACTTGTGTGCATGAGATAAAATCTCCAAAGCAAAGGACAGACACAAAACTCAGTGCAGCTCTGTGGCTTGGAGTCACTGTGGGTTTTTTGTGGAACTGTGTTTGGGTGTCTGTGTTAGCACTTAGCAGCTTTGGAAAAATACCTGATGCACATGAGCTGAAAGAGGAGACATGTAACCTGGCTCCTGTCTTCAGGGAGTTCAGTCCATAGTAAGCTGCTCCAAGGTGGGAACATATGGTAGAAGAACATGGTGGTGGACAGCTGCTCAATCCATGGCAGCCAGCACACAGAGCCCAAAAGAAGAGCCAGTGGAACAGAGGCTAGGGTTCAGTTATAATCCCAAGGTCACACACAGACACACCCATGAGTGTGCTCCACCAATCCTTTAGCCACCTCCAAGTTAAGCTGACAATCAAGATGAAACATCATAGTTTCTGTGGGTAGAAATCACCAAGGGGCTAAACCCAATGATGATTCTGCAAAAGCCTTCCAGAGTGACAGGACCTCCAGGTGGCAGTGCTGGGCGGACACTGAGGTAGACTGAGCCAACAGACTTTGCAGTGGTTACCCTGCTGGCATTAAATGTTTGGAAAATACAGAAAAGTCAAGAGGGGAAGACCTCGATTCTTGCATGGGAAGCAGCCCAGCTCCAGCACTGATGGTCATTTTATTATTTTTCACTGCAGTAGGAAAAACTCCTGGAATTTCAGCTTGCACGTCTAAGAGCGCGCTTGTTTTGAAAAGGTTTATAATGACCAGCCTATTTCCCTGAGGAGAGCTCTATTTCAGTATCATCCTCTAGGTGCCACTACTGATCCTTTCTTAGTTTCAGCTTCCACTATAGCCTTTGGCTTCTTTGGGCTGTATATTCATTCATTCTTTCATTCATTCATTCATTCATTCATTCATTCACTGAGCTCCTGTTGTGTACCTGGTGCTGCTGTGTGTTAGGTGGAATAAAAAATGAATGAGACGTCCCTGTTCCCCAGAGGTCAGCCAGTCTGAGAGATGATGCTGAGCGAGATGGAGGACAAGTGTGCTGTGGTTCTCCGAGCGGCCTTCGTGTACTGAGCTGTGGGCCTGCTCCTGTAGGGCAGTTTCCTTCCTGCTCCCCGGCCAGGGCTTAGCGGGGCACTGCCCTTCTGCAGAAAGCCTCTCCTGGAACTTTCTGCCCCTCACACATCCTTATACACAGCCACAGGACCCTGCCGTCCTGAGCCCGCAATGCTGCCCAAGGCTTCCTGGCCACCACCCCAGCTCCTGCAGCCTGGCCGTGCAGCCGGCGTCAGACCCTTTATCTTTGGGTGCTTCTGTGTTTCTCATCTGCAGCTCAGGCCCTGCTCCACGGGCTCCCGGTGCTTCTGCACTCTGTGCTGTCTGAATCTCAGTCGGGCTCGAGTCTGTCGTTCCTGGCATGGGGTGCAGACAGAATGTCTGGAGAGGTAGCACTTGGGAAAAGACTGTTTCAGAGGACAGAAGTTGATTGCTTTGTTACTTCCTCGCATGCAGGCTGTTGTCCTGAAGGTTTAATGTCCTTTTCGGTTTTTTCCTATCACAGCCTGCTTAGAGGCAAGGGCTGTACGTTCAGTTTAAATCCTTTAATTTTTTTTTTTCCTGACAACTCTTGCACAGAGGCAAAGCTGAGAAGGAAGGGAAGTGGCTGCTCCTCAGTCCCAGAGGGCTGCAACGGTAGCACTTTAGCTTGCCTCTAATTACGGCCACCATGACAGTTCATATGTTGCAGCAATAAAAATAACCATAAACCTTACATAATCATTAAAGTTAAGCAAACAGCCCCGCGCTGCATCATAACATACAGGTAGCTGCTAATAATCCAGGAACAGCATTGGGCATTCAAGGAACATCTCTCCTATCTCCAGTTTCTTAAACAACTTTAGAGACGTATTTTTATTAAGTATATACAAGGCAGATGATCTTAAACCTCACGAAGAGTGTGCATAATAATTGTGTACTCTTCTAATGCTCTCTGAAGACCTATTCAGAGTCCATTCTGAAAGACAGTAATATATCAAGAAGTTCTGCAAACTTCCTCCTAATGAAGACGTGCCAGTTTGAGACCAAGAATGCGGCCTCCAAGGACAAAATAACCACTGCTCTCTGTCTCTCGGTATTTTGCTACTTTATTTCAGAGTGATTCAAAATCTAATTAAATTTCTAAACTCTAATGAAATTACAGAAGAAAAATCATTTAGGATTATATTATGTACAATTACTCACAGCTGAAAATTACAGTTACCCTCTTTCACCGGGATGGAGTCTCTGGGGAAACTCTTGTTATTTACCCGCCATATAAATCTGACACTTCTCCCACTATTCACACGTTGGAGGTAAAGCTGAATTAATTAAATGTATATATCCTGAGCCACAGTGGATAGGTAAGGAGGGAGTTCAAGGGGAGGGAGGAGAGAGGCATTTGGGCTGACTTCTCCCAGTGCAGGAAACTCTGGGATGTGTGACACAGAGTGACCCTGGACTCCTCCATGGTGCCAGGTGCTCTGAGAAGGGGGTCTCTTGGGAGCAGAGTGGAGAAGGTAGAGCTTGATGTGGGTGCACCTCTAAGCTCTGCTGGGCTGTGTGAACTCTGATGTATCTTTCCATCGGTTGGAGAAGGACTTGTCATCAGAAAATCTCTCGGGGATAGTGGTCTACTTTTATGTTTAGATGATCTAGTGACCGGATCAATCGGCACTAATATAATAGTCAAACTTTTTGGAGTATTCACCAGCAGCTCAGCCACCTCACAAAGGCCTTCTGCTGTGGTCCTGTCTGTCTGTGACCTGGAGGTTAGGAGCTGCCATCCTGGATTCCTGGGAAGCACACCGGCTTCCAGGACTTGCCACTCCTCCTGCAGTGTGGTCCAGGCCGTTTGGAACTTTTTCCCATCAAGAATGACTAGAGAAGCCAGACCAAAGATATTTGTTAAACATTGGGTTAAATGTATCAAGACCGTAAGAAATCATGTGATTAGTAACTAAGAGAAGAAACCCAAAAGAGATCCTTAACTTTGAAAAATCTTCCCCCAGCTACCTCTAGAAGAGCAGGGTGAGAGGCTGAAAGCTCGCAGGTAGCTTCCAGGGATTAGAGTTTGAAACTTCTTGCTAACCCTTCCAGCCCTGAGCCAGGTACCGTGGGGCTGATCCTTAAGAGAAATTTGACCTAGAAGTACTTCAAAAGGACTTAAATCCAGTTTAACTCATAAGAAGCTCTGAAGTTGTATTTAGATGTCAGAGTTTTGTTTAGAAAAGCTAGAAGGTTGTCAAGACCAACATAAATCCAGTTGGGGGAAGAGAGCGTCACCTTAGACTTGCAATTATTTTGCTTCTATAATTTTTTCTTTGTGATGTCAAAGATATTAAAAATAGCAAGGAGGTGCATGAGAAAACAACACAGTACATGTACACACAAACACTCACATGCCCAGACTCTCTCACACACGCTCAAGAGAACAACAGTAGACAATTGAAACAGGCCATGGTTAATCCACACACCAACACCACCAGTTACAGACTTGAGAGGAAAAGGTGCTAATTCTGGTCAAGGAAATAAAAGAGAAGACCACCTTCTCTTGGCAGAGACCTGGAAAGTATATAAAAAGGATCAATGAAATAATTCTTTTAATTCATACACTAAATTGAAAATTTTAGAACTAAAAATTGCAATAACCCAAATTAAGAACTCAGCAGATGGTTACATAGCAGGTTATACACAGTTGAAGGCAGAATTAGAAACTGGAAGGTAACTTTTTTTTATTTTAAAGAGAAAAGAAAAAAATAACAATAAAACAGAGTTTCAAAACAGGTTAGTAGGAGCGTTACAATAATCAATACAAATGTATTGTTGTTTTTGCAGTACTTATTCAGAGTACAAAACACAGGCATCAGATCTTGTCAAATAAGGTCAGCACAAACCTTGATTTTCAATAAACTAAGAGAAACTAGCTGTGTAACTATCTTAATTATCTTGTGTATAAATATATGCATTTCCCCTTCCTTCCTTTACCCTTTACCTCACCACAATTTGTCTTTTTTTTAATAGTTTCTTCTCAATTCACAGTATCCATTGCTCACTTTGGACCTTATTATTCATCTAGCTTCTTGAACTAGCGAGACAATGTGAAGTCTACACGTATGGCTCTGATTTATTTCACTTATGAGTGTGGTCTTGAGTTGCATTCACTTACCTGTTAAGGTCTCCAGTTTATTCTTCCTATGCCTGAGTAGTGCTCTATCATATATATATATACCACATCTTTTTTAAATCCATTTTTAGTTGATGGACATTTGGGTTGTTTCCAAGATTTAGCTATTACAAATTATGCTGCTATAAACAGTGTCCACATATCGCTGCGATATGATGTTTTTAGTTCTTCTGGGAATACCTGGGTTGAATGGGACCTCTAATCCTAGTTTTTAAAGGAATCTCCACTCTGATTTCCACTGTGGTTGTACCACACTCCCACCAACAGTGGAGAAGGCTTCCTTTCCCCCTACAACCCTGCCAGCATTTGTTATTGGTTGATTTCTTGATGATAACCATTCTTTCTGGAGGGAAATGGAATCTCAATGTTGTTTTAATTGGCATCTCTTGAATGATCAATGATGCTGAACATTTTTTCATGTATTCATTTGCCATTTGTATTTCTTCATCTGAGATGTGTGTGTTTATATCGGTTGCTCATTTTTAGATTGAGTCTTTGAATTTGGGAGTTCTAGTTTTTTTTCAGTTCTTTATATATTCCAGATATAATTCTGTTGTTTAAGGAACAACCAGCTATATTTTTTTCCTACTCTGTGGGTTGTCTTTTCATTCTGTTGGATTTTTTTCTTTTGTTGTGCAAAATCTTTTTAATATGATGAGATTCCATTTGCTGATTCTTTGTAATATTTCTCTTGCAGTCTGGGTTTTGTTCATGAAGTCTGCCTACACCTATGTCTTTGAGGAGTCTACCTATTTTCTCTTCTGATAAATTTAGTGTTTCTATTTTAATATTTATATCTTTGATCCTTTTTTTGTTTTAATTTAGTGCACGGGTCCAGTTTTAGCTTTCAGTATGTGGAGAGCCAATGTTTCCAGCACTATTTATTAAAGAGACTGTCTCTCTTCTAGTGACCATGTTTTGCTCCTTTTTCAAAGATAAGGTGGCAGAGTGTGTTTGGGGTTGTGTCTACATCTTCTGTTCCACTTATCCCCAGGTCTGGTTTGTGTGTGAGTGTGTGTGTGTGTTTGCCAATACTGTACTGATTTTATCACAGTATTTTTGTAGTATAATTTCAGGTCTGGGATTGTGATGCCCTCTGACTTGCCTGTTCTTTTGCTATTCTAGATCTCTTCTGGTTCCAAATGAATTTTAGGAGTGTTTTCTCTAGATCTGTGAGGTATGCTAATGGTATTTGATTAGGATTGTATTATATCTGTATGGCAGTCTTGGGAATATGGCCATTTTCACGATGTTGGCTCTTCCTATCCAAGAGCAAGGGATATCTTTCTGTTTTCTGCTATCCTCTTCACTTTCCTTTTCTAGAGTACTGTAACTTTTATTGTACATATTTTTGACATCCTTTGTTAAATTTATTCCTAAGTATTTCATGTTTTATGATACTATTGTGAAGGATGTGCTTTCCATAAATCCTCTCTCTGTGAGTTTTCTGCTTGTGCACAGCAGTGCTGTTGATTTTTGAGTGACTTTGTACCCTGCTGCACTGCTCAATTCAGATATTAAATCTACAAGTTTTTTGTGGAGTTTTCTTGGGTCTTCTGTGTAGAGTATCACGTCATTCACAAATAATGCTAAATTAATTTCTTCCTTTGATATCTTTATTCCTTTTATTTTTTTCTCTTGTCTGATTACTCTGTTTCCAAACTCTAGTGACATCCTGATTTTAGAGTAAGAGCTTTCAGTTTTTGACCATTTAATATAGTGTTAGCTGTTGGTTTGTCATAGATGGCTTTTATCAGATTGAGTTGAGGGTCATCTATTCCAGTTTTCTATAAGACTTTAATCATTGATGGGTGTTGGATCTTGTCAAATGCTTTTTACTGTACCTATTGAGATGATTATATGATTTTTGTCTTGGCTCTATTAATATGGTGTATTACATTTATTGATTTGCCTATGTTGAACCATCCCTGCTTCCGTAGGATGGATCCTACTTGATCATGATGTATAATCTTCTTGATGATTTGCTGCATTCTGTTTACCAGTATCTTATTCAGGATTTTTGCATCTATGTTCATCAGGGAAATTGGCCTGTAGGTTTCTTTTTTGGTTGGTTTCTTCTCTGGTTTTGGAATCAGGGTAATACTTGCTTCCAGGAATGATTTTGGAAGTACTGCTTCCTTTTCAATTTCCTTAAAGAGTTTTAGCTCTAGTGGCATTAGTTCTTCTCTAAGTTTCTTATAAAATTTGTCAGAACTTGGGCTTTTCTTTGTGGGTAAATTTTTAAATTTCGTTGGCTAACCTTGGGTTATTTAGAATTTTTATGTTTTCTTGATTTAGTTTTGGCAATTTGATTGCATCTAGGAATCTGTCCATTTCTTCTGTGTTTCCCATCTTAGTAAAATACAAGTTCTGTAAGATCTGTTGTGGTTTTCCCCTTTTCATTCCTAATTGCTTTAATTTATGTTTTTTATTTCCTCTTCTTGATGAGGTTGACTAATGGTTTATCAATTTTATTTATTCTTTCAAGGAGCCAACTTTTTCATTCATTAATTCTTTGTATTATTTCTTAGTCTCTAATGCATCAACATCTGCTCTTTATAATTTTTTCCTTTGTACAAGCTTTGGTTTTGATTTGTTTTGCTTTTTCTGGAAGTTTGAGGTTCAACACTAGGTTGTTTATCTGAGCTCATTCTGTTTTGTTGATGTGTGAGGTCATCACTATTAATTTCCCTCATAGGGCTGCTTTCATTGTGCTCCTGTTTTGGTGTGTTGTACCAGTGTTATCATTTAATTGTATATACTATTTAATTTTGTCTTGAATTTCCTCTGTGGGCCATTGATTGTTCAGAAGGTTGTTATTTAATTTCCAGTTTCATTGTACTGTGTCCATGGGATGTTTTCAAATCCTCCACATTTATTTAAACATGTTTTGTCAGTTAACATATGGTCTAGTTTGGACAACTTTTTATCCTTATTTGGGAAGGTTTCTGCCATTATTTCTGTGAAGAGATTTTTAATAACTTTTGTGCTGTCTCCAGCTTTCTCACTGATTCCAATCAATCCTATGTTGTTATTTGCCACATCACGTAGCCGTTGGATTGACTGTTCAAAGTCTGTTGCTATTTAAAGATACCGTTCTTTTCTTGGTCATTAGCCATGTTCCTTTCTGCTAGATCTGAGGGTAGAATTATCCTCCCCTTCATTCAGTCTGCTTCGTTTAGTCCTCACCCTCATTCAATCCTTTCGGTGGAGTTTTTAATCTCCTGCACTTCTGTTTGGATCTGTTCCACTGACTCCTTATCTATGTTGGGCACCCATGGTCTCCATCATTTTCCTGAGTTCCTCTATTTGTTTGTCTGTGTTTGCTTTAATGTCTTTCATTTTAATAGTCATTTGTTTTTTCACCTTAGAGGTTTTTTTTTCTGTGACCTCTTCCATTTGATTTTTCACTTCTGCTGCTATCATTACAAAAAGTTCCATTTTGTTGACTTCTAATTTCCTCTATTGCTTTGTGTGCTGGACTTGACTTGGGTAGGCTGAACATTTGGGATTGCTTTTCACTTCTTCATCTTTTCATTTTCTATTTTATTTTGTTTTCTACTTTGATGCTTTTAGGTTTCTTACATCACATAGCCTTATCACTGGTGTCAAGCCTTTCCTAGGAGGTGTCTGCTCCTCCAGATGTCTTCTAGATGTAGGTGGTTCTTGGTCTTTGTGTGCATCCCAAGAGCCTACCTTCCCAATATATTAAGATTGAGGCCCTGCTATCTATTTGACTTAGGACCGATTCCTTTGGACTATGGTAATTGTTATGATTCTTTACAATTGCAGAATTGTCATCCAAGGGAAAAAACTGGTTATATCTTGTGTGACATACTGGTTAAAACAGTTCAGCTGGTAATAATGATAGACTCAAGTACAGCCGTGCTACTGTCACACTGTGGTAACTATTAGCCTGATATCTATTGTAGGAGGAAGATCTACAGAAACATAATATAATCCAACTCATACCAGGAACTCATATGTAATGATTTTCCATTTAGAAGAGTGATTTTATTACATTGTGTGTGTTGGGGGGATCAAGAGAATGGGGATGAAAGAGGTTAAAGGTAGGAGAAGGAAGGTTGGAGGGCACTGGATGATAATTCAGGGCTGAGTGATTGTAGGACACAGCAGCAAAGGACTGGAGAGAAGGCCTAGGAGTTTTGCAGTGAGCCAGAAAGAAGAGACCATGTTTGCTCACACGAAAGTATCATAAAGTCAAGTGAGATAGCGGACTAAAGAGAGGAAGAGTATAATTAAACAAAAAGAAAGGTTAGGGATCTAAATCATAAGCAAGAGAGAAAAGAAGGGAGGAAAGAAAAGAAAAGCCAAGAAAAAATTTTTAAAATAGTAAACAAAACTATTCTCACACACCGAGAATACAACATACAGAAAGAAAAACAAAACAGGACAAAACAGAACACAGAGAAAATGAGACAAGAAAAGGAAAACAAAACATGAATCCAGCTGAAAACCAATAGGGAAACCAATCAGAGAGAAATGAACGTAGTGAAATTTTCCAGTATCTGCAGTTCTGTGGTAGGTTCAAGTCAGACTTCGGAAATGTGTACCTGGCCAAGAGTGCAGGTGGATTTTTGCTGGGTTTGGGTCTAATCTGTCTCTGGATTTGCGGGGGGGGTGGGATTAGTTTCTGTGGCTGGAGTTCTCTCCAGTCATTTACAAAAGAAAGAAAAAAGAAAAAGAGAGAGAGAGAGAAAATATAGGAAAAGAGAAGGAGGTGGCCCCACCTGCTCACTTGTACGCTTCCTGTCTTTGTGCCCTGGTATAATGCTGGTTCTCCTACCTTACCATCTGTTGCATGACACATTTCCATGCCTCTAGCTCTGCCTGCCCATCATGTGGACCTTAGCCAGGGTCCTGCTGTGCCGCTGGCATTCCCGCTGGACTCTGGGCCCTTAGTCCTCCAGCAGAGGGAGGGAGGAGTGGCTCTCAGACTTCTTTCTCCAGGATTGCCATCTGGGACAATGGAGGAAGAGAGGAACACCAACTCAGACTTCTGGAAGGAAGGTTAGAGAAAAACTCCAACCCGCGTACAGGAAGGCAGAAGACAATGGACCAGCCATCAGGAACCTGGAGAGAAACCCAATGCTGGGAAGCTGGGAGTCCCAGAGGGAGTGGACAGAGAGAATAGAAAGAAATAGCATTTTATGATAAAGGCGTGGATTTTCTAATACATATAAAAAACCCCGTAAAGCCATCAGTTCAAGGAGTCCTGAAAACACTTAGGCACATCAGAGGCAAACTAATGAAAATAAAAGACGAAAGGAAAAGTTTAGGAGCCACCAGAAAGGGAGAAAGCATCAAGAAGGACTGTCAGGAGTACATTTTTGTGAGGTCGGCGAAGCTTTTGCTTTTTCCTTCACGGTGCTGGGGATGGAACCTGCTGAGCTGCACTCCGGCCGGGTCCCCGTAGGGAGGGGTCTTAGGGTGCACATCCACGGATTTTCACAAAACTCACTACTCATTGATGGAGTGCTCTTTCTCCACCCCAGCTGCCCTCCACTTACTGCTACCGTGATGGGTTTGTTAGAGTCATTCCAAGATGGCGGAGAGAGGAGCAAGGAAGGTGACAGTGGGTTGGGGATTGGTGGATTTGGGATTGTGAGGTTTAATCATAGGGTTTTTGTTTATATTTGTTGTGACATTCACTACTACAAAGTTAGAGAGCCCAAAGTTACATCTTATACAGCGCATCTTTCCCCCCTTTTTTCATCAGCAGATATTAATTATGCAAAATAATGGGTTTCACTGACATTTCCATGCATGCATGGTTCACACTTGGTATATTTACCCTGTCTCACCTTCACCAATCTTCCCGCTCCCTCTGTCCTCCTTTCCAGCTCCTGATAGCCCCTGTTCTTCTGTAGGCCACAGTTTTTTAAAGTTTCTGCTGGAGAGAAACACACAGTATCTGTCTTTCCGTGTCTTGACGAGTCCTCCAATTGCTTAGATTTTCCTGCAGGTGCTGGATTTCATCCTTCCTCATGGCTGAACAGTCCCAGTTTTGTATAATATGGTCTTTATCGGCCACTTGTGGTCGGGCACCCAGGCCGACTGCACAGCACAGGAAGTGCCCAGGCAGTGAGAACCAGCAAGCAAGCAGAGAAACAAACGATGTGAAATATCCGGAAGCCGGAAGCTGCTCAGTGGAAGACCTTGCAATCCTTAGAGCTCACATAGGAGTGAGATTCGGAGTAGGTTCTCCTAGTGCCGACAACAATTACCAACTTTTTTCTGCTCCATTTTCAGTAAAGTGATGATAAAGAGAGTTTTTTTAACAGTAAATATACAATAAATCTCAACCACTACATGGAGGAAACTTTCCCTTTCTGGAGAAAAAGTGGTAATATGAAGAGACATCAGAAAATTGTAAGACAGATAAGGGAAATATATCGTATGTATTTTTGTCAGGTAGTCGAATAATACATATATGACCTTTTTAAAAAAAGACTTTGTATGCTCCTGTATTGTTAACTTTTTATTATAAAATTTATACTTTTCTGTGGCTTCGCTCATACTCACTTTTCAACCTAATTTTGTATCGATCATTTCATATGCCTTTTAAAAACCAGCTCTCCTAGATTTTATAATCTTCAGATTCCTGGATCTTTCACTGCTGTGAGCAGAACTTTGATATAAAATAATACATTCATAACAATTTTAAACAGTAAAGGAAAATCACTGCCTATGTTTAACTCTCACAATAATCTGAAAACAATATCTTATACAAATGAAAGTGAGATGAAGGCTTTTTCCAAAAAAAAAAAAGAAAGAAAAAGGAAAATACGGTACCAACAGGCCCACTTTAAAAATACACAGAGGTTTTTTTTTTTCTCCCAAAACAAAAGTAGCGATGTCCTGAAAGCAATGAGTGAAAGTAGAAAACTATTGGAAGACAGGAAGTGAAGTGGGGGAGGGGAGGGGAGGATGGGCGATGGGGGTGGGTAGAGGTGATCAAGTGGAAAGGATGCAGGGAGCAGGGACTCTGAGCCCTGAGAAGTGCTAATCACCCTCACCATCCTCTCCACCCCACCCCCCAGCAGTGGCAGCATCAGGTAAAACCACTTCCCTCCCCCAGGACCCTCAAAGCAACGCCACCCACCTACCCTTAGTTTAGAAAAATTCTCTTAGCTGTTCATGGATTTCTATTTGTCTATAGAAGGCTAAAAATCAGTATATGAAGCTTCCAAAAATTCATCTGAAATTTGGATTGCCATCGTATTAAACCGCACGTTAATTCTGAGACTACTATTGTTTTCACAGTGGTTAATGCTCCACCTACAAATGCGGAGTTCTTCTCATTTGTTCATGTGCTTTGCGTTTGTTCACATAGATGCAGGAGATTTATGTCTCCATAAGTGATGTGAACACTTTTCTCTAAGGAGGTTTCTAGACTGTCTGGAACAGGTTACTATCTTAGTATTTGAATGCATTTTCAGGATTTATCCTTTGTTGTAAGAAATCCATTGCTGTGTACAGTTATGTTGCATTCAAAGGTCCCTTATTCACTTTCAGTGTTGTATACTAATTCCGTTGAGATTTCTATTCAGATAATCATTTCATCTGAAGATAAGGACAATTTTGCTTCTTGTTTTTAACATCAAAGAGTTTTGGGCTCTAAAAACTGTGAAAAGTTGTTGAATGCTACTAAATGCATTTACTGAATATATTGAGATAATCATGTAATTTTTTTCTTCTGACCCACAAATATAGGGAATTATATTGATAGATTTTATGACTTTAAACAATTCTTGAATTTCTTAATTAAATTCTATTTGATATGGTTTATTATTTTTTAAATAAGTAAAATTTGATTTGTTAATTTTTATGTGAAATCCTGCACACTCTCATATGTGAACGTATCTTCTTGCATGTTTCTCATCTGGTTTTGATATCCACATGATATAAAACTGTGGTTAAAAATGAGTTAAATAGCTTTTACTCAATTTTTTACTGTAAAATTTGTCTAAGAATCATTTGCTTCAGTGAAATTTGGTGGAACTCATTTATAAAACCACACAACCACGGGCTTTTTTTCAGTAATGGGGATTGAACCCAGGGCCTTCACATTAAGCTACATCTTCAGCCCTTTTTATTTATTTCAGTTAGAGAGGGGATCTTCCAAAGTCACTAAGTTATCCAGGCTGGGCTTGATAACTCCTGCCTCAGCCTCCCAGTCCTCCTGCCTTAGCCTCCCAGAATGCAGTCCTCCTGCCTCAGCCTCCCAGAATGCAGGATTATAAGTGAGTGTGGTACAATTCAAACTTGTTTTAAAAAGGTAGAAGATCTTTGATTACTTTTCATTTTTTATGAGTGTCATATCTTTGCCTATTCTTGTTTTAATTTTGACATTTTATGCTTTACCAACATTTGTTAACTTCTTTGATATTGCTAATTTTGTTGATGTAGATCTTGATTAATTCTTTTTTAAAAACTCCATTGTCACAGTGTTTACATTATTTTCCATTCTTCTTTAATCTCTTGCTAGAAATCTATTGTACTGATCTCTTAAAATAGTAGATTTTTTTTAAAAAAAAAATTGGTACCAGGGATTGAACTCACGACCGCACACTTGCAAGGCAGGTGCTTATGCAGCTGAGCTGAATCCCCAGCCCCAGTAGTAGATATTTTATTAATTGTTTTAATGAGAATTTTTTCACCCCTACTAACTATTTTACACAGGACACATGATGCAAGATAATAGTCTCTTTGCAAGTAGATAAGATCGTATGGTTAAGTTCTTGGCAATGAAACGTCAGAGGAAATGATGATGATAAACTCTGTCTACATCTTTCTGATTTCAAAATAGATGCACAACAGTCTCCATCTACAACTGTTCATTTCTCTCTGTTGTTCTTTCTGTTGTCCTGAAGACTCTGCAATTATGTTTCACGGTGTCTTCAGATGGATGAGCCATCTTTGTATTTTCTTTATTTGCTTATTCACCAGGGTACTGCTCTCCTTTTCTCCCTCCTATAATTTGCACCTTCAGTTTATCCAATATTAAAATTGCTATCCTGTTTTTTGTGTTGATTTCTCACATATTATGTTTTTTATTTTCAACTTCCAGGAATGTCTTTTAAAAATATGTCTTTGTTTAATGACCTGTGAATAAGACACTGGACACAAATAACTTGTTTCACTATCAGTTGTCTCTGTTTTATAGGGTGCGAGATCTCCTGCTTTATAGATCCTGCATTACTTTTATGGAAGTTCACAGTTGGTGAACATGTGGACAGGGCACATGTGAAAAATACACAGCTTCAAGAATAGAAGAATGTGCTCCCGTCATTACCAGCACCTGGAAGCCCCCCTGAACCTCCTCTCCATCACTCTCACCCCAAGGGAGACCCCTATCCTGGCTCTTAAGAGCATCAGTTAATTTAATGTGCTTTTCTACCTCACTTAAATGTATCTGACTGCTTTTCTTCATTTTATGTTGTGAGACATCAAATTATTATGTGAAGATGCTGCCTCTTGGTGTTCATTATTGTATAGAATTTCATTGTATAAGAATGTAATTTATTTTTCTCCTTAGTTTTGGGTAATGATTTCCTGCATTTCATTATTTTTGCCAGCTGTGAACATTCTAATATATGTTCTCTGGTGAAAATATGTGATCTAAATGTCCCCCCAAGGTCTCCTCTATTCAGAGATTGGACTTTAAAAGCTGATCAGGTTATGTGGGTGCTATGCTCATCAGTGGATTCATGCACTGATGATTTCATAACCGAATGGGCCGTTAGGAGGTGGGCCTGGCTGGAGCCATCACTGGGACTGGGACTGGGTGGGTTTGCTCTTGTCTCCAGCTCTTCCTCTTTCTCTCTTGCTGCTTCTTGGCTGCCAAGATGTGAGCAGCTTCTTTCCACCAGGCCCACCCACCATGCTATTTCTGCCTTAGAACAAAAACCATGAACTGAACCCTCTGAAACTGTGAGCCAAAATAATATTTCCTCTTTTCAATTGCAGGTGTCAAGTATTTTGTCTCAGCCATAGGAAAATAGCTAACACAATACACACATCCACATTTCTCTTGGTTATATGCAGAGATGGAATTATTTGGTCATGTCAAACAGATTGTTAGCTCTCTGTAAGATGAGTTCTACATCCACAGATTCGGTCAACCATTAATGGAAAAATGGCAAGCTTGCACCCCTATTGAACATGCACAGACTCTTTTCTTTCAAGAAAACAGGAAAACAACAATTTAGGGAGCATCTGTCTTGCCTTAGGTATGACACCACATACCTAAGTTGTCTAGAGACAACTTAAAGCATGGAGAGAAGATGCAGATACATCATTTCCAGAAGGAAATAGAACATCCAGGGACTTGGTGAGCGTGGGAGATGGAAGACCCTGGAGCCTCCTGCACTGACCCCAAGGGGATCTGTGAATACAACCTTAGTAGACTCTCCCAGCTGTGTGCTACTGGTTGGGCCAATTTACACACCTTCCAGCATTACATAAGGGATTTAGTTGACCTACATTTCTACCAACACTTAGAATGCACAGTGTCTTTATTTCAATGAGGTACATTTACCAATTTCCCCTTTATGTCTTACTTAAGAAATCATCCTCTGTTTTGAAGTCACAAAGATATTCTTTTTACACCTTTTATAGTTTCCTTCATATTATTTCCTTTTCCCCTTTACTATATTTTTGTTGTTTGTTCTTTTTCTCTTATAAAATTAGACAGACTGATTTTTCTTCTGCCTATTTAAAATTTGAGCAGCTGATTTTTGCAATTCTGATGTTCACCCCATCTATAACCATCTACCCTATGACTTCCTCCCCGTCAGTATCACAAGTGCAACCAAACCGGGTTTTTCCTGAAATAAGGTCAGTCCTGAGCCCCACTGGCCTCTGTTTACCAAGCCTTTCTCCATCTCCAGCCCGTGTGAGTACTTACAGAATGTTGACTCAAATATGTGCATGTGTCTGCCATTATTGTAAAAACTAAAGTAGAGCAGATTAGAAATGGAGAAAAATGGGATTTTAAAAAGGGAAGAGATCATTTCTTCATTGTTCTGATGGTTCTACATTTAGACAGCACACTTTTAAAGTTATTCTCCTTACACAGCAACTCATAATATAGTTCTCTGGCTTCTGGACATTTTCTGTTTGCTGAATATTTCTCCTGAGTGTCTTCGGAGACCCTGGTATTACCTGTGACTGAATATCCTTTGTTTTTCTCTTCGTTTCCTCAAGGCTGCCACAGCTCCATCCCTCACATCTTCCTTGTGTTACAGTGGCAGCTGCTGCCCTCACAGTACCCAAAGGGCAGAATGCATTTTTCTTAGTCAGTGACGCTCATTTTGTCTCTTAAAGTTCTCAGAATTTTCCTTTTGCTGTGTCGTTATTAAAGTTTAGTAACATGTTCTTAGAAATTTCTCCTGCACACATCCTTTTAAAAATTTCTTTAGCAATTTCAACCCAAAACTTTCATCCTTATTTTTTGAGAAACCTTATTATTATTTCCCCCAAATATTTCTTTGCTCTCTTTAATTTCTTTCCCTTTTACCAGTGCTTCAGCTGCATCATAGTGACACTTGGACTCAGATCTTGACATGCCTTTTTTTATTTTAAAGAGAAAAAAAGCACAGAAAAATCCAAAAATTAAACAAAAAAACAACAAAAAAAGCAAAATGACCACAACAACAACAACAAAACTATAGCAATATAGGAGTTCAAAACAAGATGGTAGGAATTTAACAATGGCTGTTATATTGTATAGTGCTGTCTTCAAACCAGTTGCTCAGGTTACTAGATATAGGCATGCAAAATTGATCAAAGGATACAATTTCCCTTTCAACAGTTTCTTTCCCTTTCACTGTATCTATTGTGACTTCTGAATCTTATTTAAGCTTTCAGTTTCTTACACTAGCAAGACAATAACGGTGTTTACACATGTGAGTCTGATTTATTTCCCTTATGAGTATGGTTTCTAGCTGCATCCATTTACCTATAAAAGCCTCGAGTTTATCCTTCTTTATAGCTGAGTAGTACTCCATTGTATAAAAATACATCTTTTTTCTTTTTCCACTCCTCTGTTGATGGACATTTGGGTTGTTTTAAAGAACTGATTATTACAAACTGTGCAGCTGTAAATATGGGTGCACACTCTTGTGGTATGATGTTTTCAGTTCTTCTGGGAAAATACCCAGAAGGGGAATAGCTGGGCTGAATGGAACTTCTTTTTTATAGCTTTTTTTTTAAAATTAAAAAAAAAATTTTTTAAAGAGAAACAAAAGCATGTAAAGGGTAGAGGTAATACAGAATTCCAAAAAAAAAAAAAGATAAACAATAAGAAATCACTAGTTAAAATTACATATTTTCCTCTTAGAAATAGTTGCTCAAGTTACAAAATTAAAGCCTACAAAGTAGATAGTCCAACAGTGAGAGTGTAGACAGCTATGCATGCATGAATATCTGCATGTATTTCTATACTTTCTGTATTAGAGGGAAAAACAAAACTTAGCAAGACAAAACAAAATAAATTCTATAAAAACATGAAACCAAAAAGTCTTATAAAACCACAGTACAAGGTGATCTACAATGATTACTGTGTTGTTTCCTATTATCTTCAATAGAATGTCTATATCAACAGGCATAATTGAATATAGCAGTATGATTGAGTATAGCAGTAAATAACAATATTAGTAAAAATAAAATATTGTAGACAGTATAAAACTTCAAAGGCAGGTAATAATCTATCCATAGTGGATATTATAGTGGATCTTGTCATCTTAAGTACAGTTGCCTATACTCTCAGACTTGATATTATCAATCATAACAGCTTTGAATAAAATCTATCAATACAAAACAGCAATCCAACAAACCAGATTCAATTACTATCAGTCATGGTCAAACAGTGTAGGTTTTACTGAGCTTTAGATTAAGTTAATAGGAAATTAAGGATGATTACCATACTATATCCTATTATTTTCAGGATTGCTGTCTGTGCCCTCAAATCTAGTACAGGTAGAATGACTGGAACAGAATATAATACATCTAAGCAGAGTAGTGTGGGTAATGTGGGTTTTAAATCCTGGTGCACTATTAACAATATAGCATATCAAGGCCATCTATGTTAGAGATTCTAGTTATTCTTCTCTGCCTCATTTCTGCTATGCTATTTTTCTGCCTTTGTTTGTCTAGTTTTCTCCTTCATTCTACTTCCTGCCCTACTCATTGAGGCCTTTCTGCCACTGCTCCTAAAATCCTGGTATTTTTTCTATCTCTAGAATGTCCTTCAGTATTCTCTGTAGGGTTGGATTGGTGGTCACAAACTCCCCCAGTTCCTCTTTGTCATGGAAGCATCTTGTTTCTCCATCAACTTCTAGTGACAGTTTTGCAAGGTACATCAACCTGGGCTGGAGGTTATTTTCTTTCAGGGCTTGTAACACTTCGCCCCAACCTCTTCTTGATCTGATGGTCTGTGTTGAGAAGTCAGCCGTGATTCTGATGGGCTTATCTTTACAGGTAATCTGTTTCTTTTCTCTGATGGCTTTTAATATTGTTTTTATATTGAATTTCTGGCATCTTGATTATTATATGTCTGGGTGTAGCTCTGTTTTGGTTGTAGGTGGCTGGAGTTCTGTATGTCTCACACAACCAAATGTCATTTTCTTTTCCCATGCTTGGGAAGTTTTCCTTAATTATTTCCATGAATAGCCTTTGTAATTCACCTGTATGTATTCCTGCTTCTTCGTTCACGTTTCTTATTCTTAAATTGTAGATTCTCTTGTCATCTTCTAGCCTTTGTATTGTTACTGCCTGTTTCCTTGTTATTTTTAAGAGATCTTTCCTTTCATGATCATACATTGCCAACTTGTCTTCAAGTTTTGATAGTCTATCCTTAGTTTCTTTTAAGGAGTTTTGCCAGCTTTCAATGGAGTTTTTAATTTCCTGGTAATCTCTTTGAATCTGCTTCATGTATTCTATATTTTCTTTATATTCTTTATCGAATGTTTCTCTCCTTTTTTTGTGTTCCTCCCTTTTCTGTCTGTATCATCCTGAGAGATGCTTCCTGAGAGGATTTCTTTTATTACTCTACTCATATCCTGCTTTACCTGATTTAATATTTCAGTTTTGAGCTTGTCTACAAGATCCCAAAGATATCTCTTAATGTCCATTGAAGCCATGTCTGATGTTGTGTGTTTGCCACCCTCAGTCTCCCTTGTTTTTCCCTCTCCTGGATCAGGGCTCTCAGGGTTCTGGGCTGGGGCCTCCTCTTGCCTCTCTCTCCTGTCATGGCCCTGGCTTCCTCCACACGGGTTCCAATGCAGGTCTCAGCTCCCTTCCCTGTTGGCCATGTTTCCTACGAAGCATGCTGGTGATGGACCTCTGCCCTCTCCTGCCTGCTCTTGTCACTGAGGTGTAAGCAGCAGCTGCCTGTGCCTGCCCCTCCTCACCGGGCCAGCCAAACTTCAGCTGCCTTCACCCAGTTAGTACTTGCTAGGCGCAGGGAATCGATTTGGGACGGCTCATTGGGTCCCGGCCAGGGGCACGGCCCAGTCCAAGCGAATCCCATGAATCCACTCTGGGGAGGGAGGAACCAACTGAAGTCACAGTCACTCCCAGTTCAGGCTCCTCCTGCCCGATTCCAACATGTCGCCCATTTGGTTGCTCCCTTCCCATGGTGGGGGGGTCTCATTCCCAGCACTGACCGTGGATTAATGAAGGTTCCTCCACCAGCTCCGCTCTCCGCTGCGCTCACCAGCCCCCGACCCCAGCGCTGCTGTGAGTCCCGTGAGTGGCGGCGGGACGAGTTTGGGCGGCTCTGCTGGCAGGTGCGGATTCAAGCTGGTGCAGACTTGGCGGGTCACCGCGAAAAAGCTGTGTCCCTTAATTTTTAGCTGTTCCAGTTGTAGTCCCAAAATATTTGATGAGCTTTTTAAGTTTTAATTTCTTTCTGTGTCAAGAGGATCCGCCTCTCTCTGTCTGGGTCTCTCCAGGGTGTTTTATTCTGGCCTATGAGTTGTTTCTCCCAGAGGTTCTGTGTTCTGTTGCTCATTGATCGGTGGTCTTGTCTCCTCCCTCTGCTGGAACTTCTTATCCTGGTTTTTTGAGGAATCTCCACCCTGATTCTTTCCACTCTTTCCTTCTGTGTGGAGGGTTTGGAGAGATGGGGGAAACTTGCTCCTTCAAAGCTCATTAATTAATTTCCCTGCTGTCTGCTTTCTTTCACGCATCTCCTCTATAGGGTCCCTCATGCAGATACTTCTGTGCTCCTTATTTATGCATTTTCATGGTTTTTATAAGCGCTTATCCCTGTTCAGTATCTATAACCCTCTCCCGACTCTGCAGTTGGAGTATTTTGTGCGGACCTGTGTTACGCTGGTGTTTTTCCTCTTGCTTTAGCTCTCATCCCTCTAGCACCAGCTGCTTAGTAAGAAACTAGTCCTGGTGCTCTGCAGACCCCTCACAGTCTGCCCTGCAAACACCTGCTAGGCAGGACAGTCGGCACCAACAGGTGGCAGGCACGGGGGCGGGGAGGGGAGCTGTGAAGTTCTGGCTCTGCTTCTGCCTGTGGGAGAGCAGGGAGCCTGCTGGGGGTGGCGCCTCCTGTTTTAGGGTCCGACCTCCAGCATTCCTTACTATCTGCACACATCTCCCAATCCTCAGCCTTAACGTTTAGGCTGAGATTGCTCAGTGTCTCAGTCTACTTGCCGATGCTGTGATAGAACACCTGAGGCTGAGTAAGACATTCTTATCACATAGGGTTCGATAGCTCATGGTTCTGGAGGTGGCAGAACTCAAGCTTGGGAGGGCACATCTGGTGGGGGCCCCCTGGCAGACGGCATCATGCGGTGGGGTCGTGGGTAGGAGTGGCTGATGCCTTTGGATGGAGGAAGGAGATGGAGGACTTACCTGCTCTGTGACAGGCCCCTGTCACAGGAGCTAACCATTTTGTGAGAACAAATTGAGTCTTGTGAGACACAGTAATCCTTCCCACAGGTGCCATCTCCCCACCCTGCAGCCTTGGCACCCAGCACGAGTGGGCTGGGGACAAGCTGCACCTGCAGCACAGCCCTCAGCACCCCTTGGCCTGGGCCCTGTCCCTGGCCAGGCAGCAGTGGCATGGACACGAGTGTGTGGAGTACAGAGCGGGAGAGACACTGGGGTAGGCAAGTGGCACTCTCTGTTGGTGTCTGTCCCTCTGCTCTCCCAAGTGAACTAACTCATAGCACCATCTCCCCTGATACCAGGGTGGTCCTGATGCCCTTGTGCTCTATTCAGGGAATTGGGGTGAGGGGAGATCAAGTTGTGGGGTCTGTATGCACTGAAGCCCAGCTCGTCTCCTCCTGGGGCTTCTCCACTTGTTCCAGTCCACGCTCATGGCTCCCTATGTAGACACGCGGCATGCATTTCACAGCTTATTCATGTTGGTGTTAAATCCACATCCCAAAAATATCAACAGTCTGGACGACTTACACTTTCTTTCCTTAAGTGCCAGTGCTTAGGAAGCTTGTGTGTTAACTCACTCAGTCCTCATGGCAACCCCAGGAGGATGTTTCTACTTCACTGATGAAGAAACTTGGGCACAGAGAGCCACCGTAGGTCCAAGGTCACCTGAGGCCTGGTCTGCGTCTAGCTCTGAACCATGACGTTGGAGCTGACTCTGAATTTATTTTTCAAAAGAATGACTCAACCCAAGCAACTGTTTCTCCGAAATACTTTCTTCCTCAATCCCAAGTTTTACTGCTTGGTAACAATGCATCCTGGGGAGAATTTTACCCAAGTGATGAGATCTCTGAGTGTGTAAACATGAGAAGAGGTTTTTCTATAAGCCCATGTTTGGTGTCTTCATATAATGATGAGTAATCTATGGCTCTGTGTTTATGCATTAAACCAGTTATGGGTTGAAAATATTTGGGAAAAATCATTTCTGTACTGAATAATCAGAAGCAATTTGCTACTATCCCCTAAAAATACAGTATACTAGCAGTTCACATAGCATTTCCACTGCACTATGCATAATAAACAGTCTAGAGGTGGAAGAAGCAGATATGTTCTGTACAGATGCTGTGAGATTTTACTGAAGGGATTTTGGCATCTTTGGGACTTTAGTATCCTCAGGGTAACCAGTTCTCCAAAGAGACTCCCAGGGACAGCTGTGCACAGGGAACTTATTTATTCCTAGATACTGAGATTCAAGGGCAGAAGCCCATATCCTAAGTTAGGATTTGTAAATGATTCGAGGCTCACTTCTTAGGCAGGGAAGCCAGAGAGCAATGGCAATTTCTCCTGAGAAGACGAGGTGAGTATGTGAGGTTCCTGACCTTTGACTGTATCCTCAAAGATACTTTCTTTGTTTATAAGAGGCATGAATAGCAGACAATCCTCTCCTTAAGGTTAAAGTCAGGAAACTAGGCAGCAGGGTGATTTGAATTTTTGCAAGTCTTAAATTTTGATAAATGCTAAGTTTTGTGACCTTCTAAGAATGATTTAAGAGTGAGGGTCTTGTTTTCTTTCACCTGTGAGGGAAATACTGGATAGGCCACGGATTCCTAATTCTCACATGGCCTTCTGATGGGAAATTGAGCGACCTGTTTGAGCAAGGCTCTTGTCCTCTGAGCTTCTAGCAAGCTCCACCTGCATTCTTTGGTCAGGATGCTTGGAGCCATGTCTCCTGGGACTCATTGCTTTGTGTACTTTTGATGTGAGCTTGGTCCAAGGTTTCCCAAAGTTCCATCAGTGGGTGACTGGCTCTGTAGTTCACACAGGACACTGGACAAAATTTGGAGGTGAAAGTTGCTTTTGGGTTTTGGTGATTTCATTATTTTCAGATTGATGACTTTAATAATGAAATTTGTATTGGTACCTTAATGAACTTTATACTTACTATCATGACCTGGCCATATTTGGGGAGATTTAGACTCACAATATTTTCCTTGGGTCAGCACCATGAGTGTACACAGCTGTGCAGAGACAGGGAAGGAAATTAAACTTAAGCCAAGACTATGGAAAGGCATAAATACAAGTTTTATAATCAGGCGGCAATATCAAAATGACAATGCGTGCTTATGTATTTATGGCATAAGTGGATAGCTTTAGAGTGCCCTGAAATGCACACTTGTCCTCCTTGGACCTTACTACTTCTGCTAACTATGGTCAAAGGTCACGAGGTGCATTGATTTCAAAAGAATTTGGACAAGTGGGGTGTAGCCGCTGACCAAGTTTATTATTTACAACTTTCCTCTTCTTTCTTGCCCGGAGGTACGTGTGTACACCAGGATGCTTACTGAAGGACAAGGAAGGCAGTAAAGCAAGGGACCTGTGTCGGTGGCACACCCTCAACAGCAGACGCCAATGTAGGTTAGTTCCTGTCTTTCAGTCGTTTTGATTTTCAATTTTCTAAAGCTTGATGGGGCTCATCCTCATAAATTATTGTACACATCCATATACACCTGTTCAATTCATCTTGAACTGTGTTCCTTCACAGGGGCCAGTGGCTTAAGCCTTGTGTAACGGCTCTGTCCAAGGTGGTGCTGGGGGCAGAACCCGGGGCCTTGTGCATGCTAAGTGCACTGTGTACTTCCAAGATATACACACAACACCTTGCAGAAACCTCTAATGTTGCTGATGATGTTTGCTAGGACAGGTGTAGCGGTTTCAATTTCCACTAACGCAACCTTGCTGGTATTCATATTTGTTTCAAGTTCATTTTAATTATACAATATTTAATACATATCTGATTCTCCATAACATATGCGGGTTATGAATAATGGCTGTGACTATATAATTTATTATTCAAGGATCTTTGCCACACCTTTGGGAATGATGTCAGATGCTATTAGAGATACACTAAGGCTGTAAACACGAGCAAGGATTTATCTGGAAAATGTTCAGCATCTGCTCTTCTTATTAATGAAACATAATAATAAAAATACCCACACAGCGGCCTGGCAATCAGAGCACTCAGGCTTTCCTTTTGCTCCCTAATTTACTTGCTTTTAGCTTCCTCTGTCTGCCTTAGCCTGAGAGATAACCCTGTCCCAGATTCTGTGTTTATCATTCCCTGAATTGAAAAAATATTATTCAGTGTGAGCTCTGAATGCATCCCGGAATCATTGCAGTTTACCTTTGTTTCTGTTTCATGAAAATGGCATCATTCCATTTAAATCTTTTGCAATTTGATTTTTCATACAAGAGTCTGTTCATAAGATTTATTCGAGTTATCTTATAGCTGCATACTATTCCACTGTAAAAACTTATCATAAACATTTTATCCATTCTCCCAATGATAGAATTTGTCATTTTTTTCAAGGCATTCTTTGCTCTGACAGATCCTGCTCTATCAATGTCAATTCTGGTATCTTGGAACACACACGTGCAAGAGATGCCCTGAGTGTGTTTCCAGAAGGAAGCGACTATTGGGTCACAGTAAAAAGCCATCTTCAATTTTGTCATGTGTGGGAATTATTTTTCAAAGATGTCAGGCCACAGTTTTTTCGTTTCATTCTAGCACCACCCATGATTTTTATTGTTGCCAGTCAAAAAAAAAAAAAAAAAGTAAAATGATGTCTCATTATGGTCTTGATTTTCATTTCTCTGATGACTAATGAGGTTGAACATGAGGCCTCCCTGACACTAGAAATCAATTGAGAAGTTGATGTTTGTAATGGTTGATACCTTGTATCAACTTGAGGAGTCTAGAAGCTTATCTAAGTAACTCAGCAGTTCTACTCGCCCTGCAGTTCTACCCTGTTGGTCACTGTGTCAACTTGAGAAATTTAGAGGTTTAACCAAGTGACTCAGCAGGGGTCCGAAGTCCTCACTTTGTAAACATCCTGAGCCGGTATGAAAAGAAGGCACCAAAATAGTGTGAGTGCTACACCCACCCAAGGGCACGTGGCCTGCTCACAGTATAAGGGAGGACAAGAGGCTTACTTTCCCCATTTTTGCTATCTTCTGTCTCCTTGAATTGTTGCCTCTGTGCTTTGCCACCCTGCCTTGGAACCAGCTGATTACAGACTGAAACCTCCACAAACTGGGAGCTGCATAAACCTTTCTCTCCTTAACTTTGGAGGGTGAGTATTTTGTCTCAGCAATGAGAGAAAAGTCACGAAGACAAAGTCTTTATAAGTTTTGAAATTTCCTACCCACAATGATATTTTTTATGTTAAATGTTTTAATGTTGTGAACTGTTTGCTCCATATGGCTCTTGAGCAACCCTTTTTAGATTGTTACATATAAGATAAAACCGTATATATGATGTATGTGTATTACATATATTTGGCAAGTTTATCATTACTATTATTACTTTTTATTTAGTTGACAATAAAAATTGTATATATTTATCAGGTACAACACATTCTTTCAAAATATGTATACATTGTACCATTATGGTTGCATAATTTTAATTCCTTTAAAATGTTTTTTTGTTGTTTATTACTAGTATATACAAATTTTTAAAAACAACCCTATATCCAGCCATATTATTATTTTATCATGCAGTCTTTCAGTGTCAGGGAATTTCTCTGTAGACCAAGGTATCAACTGAGAATCTAGTTTTTTCTTCTTTTTCTCTTCCTTCCCAATTCTTGATGTATTCCTTTTGAAAACAGAAAATATGCGCCCTAACTAGGACTCTGGTTAACATACAATAGAAACCATGATACAGAACATTTGGTCTCTTTCCTAATTTTAAACAGACTGAATCCATGTGACTCATGGGAGTAATGATTTTTGATGTCACTTCTTGGTAGAGACCTTTTCATCAATTTCAGGAAGTTCTGGTCTATTCCAAGTTTCTTTGGAGTTTTTGTCATGAGTGGCTGATGGACTTGCTCGATACGCTTTTCGGTGGATTGAGGTCATCCATTTCTGGCTGCAGTGTGAGTGTTGGGATCTGGGGGTGAACCTGGGGTCTCCCATCTGCTACCACTGAGCACCCTGCCCCATGCCCCGCCTCTCATCCGTGTTTTGTTAACTTAGGATCTTGGCCTCTGTGCTCATGAATGAGGTGGGTGCACTTGTCCACCGGCGTTGTCTGTCTGCCTGGTTTGGGAAATGTGTTAGGTTGGCTTCACGGCAGTAGTCAGAGAATTTCCTTGTTTCCCTGTCACCCAAGTGAGTTTGTTAATGTTAGAGTTTCCTTCTTTATAAAATTCTGCAAAGCAGTTTGGTTTTATAGTTTCTTTTTGGAAGGTGCCAGGACTCCCTGGTCTTCTCTTGCCTTGAGTCCCTTTCCGTGAGTCATATTTCCCGAGACCCACAGAGCCCTCAGATTCACCGCCCCCAGCTGTCCACCTGCTGTCATCATGTCACAACCTTTTCTGATTTGTTGCTCGTGGCTCCTTTTATTTGTCACATTATATAGTATCGTCTTCTCTCCTTAATCCATTCTGTGGGAAGCTGTCATATTATTTGCTTTTCAAAGAGATATTTTAAATACTGATTAATTTTTATTGCATCTTTGATTTCTGGTTCACTCTTTTCTGTTTTTCCCTCGTCCTTCTCTTTTGGGGGATGTGGAACAGGAGTCTATTATTTTCCAAATTTCTGAACCTGGTCGCTCAGCTTCTTCCTGTTTACCCAGTCCGTGTCCTCACAGTGCTCGACCGTACACACTTCCTCGTGATCACTGCTCTGCTGCTGCTCTGCAAACCCTGAGAAGCGACACTCATTGTCACTCAATTCAGCTATTTTTAATTTTCACCCTAATTCTTTTCTCAGATGTATGAGCTACTTAGAAACATTTTTAAATGTCTAAACTTATGGGAATTTGGCTGCACATTTTTGTCACTGTCCTCTGATTCTGTTACCCTGGTCTGTCACCTGTTCTTTGAAATTTCTGAGACTTATATGGTGGCCCAGTATGTGGCCATGTGGGATCGCGGGGGTGGGGGTGGGGTTGCTGCATGTGGGCTGGACAAGAGTGGCTAAATTCTAATTGCTGAGTGTTGAATTCTGCATGTGCACCCCAGGCAGCATGTCATGTCCCCCCTTTAACCTCCAGATCTCCCTAGATGATGGTGTCTGATGGTTGCTCCTTCTTGCACTCAAAGCACCCATTTAGGCTGCAAAATCCGGGCTCCATGACTGATGCGCGGGTACAGGGGAGGACAGAAGCCCCAGTGGGACAGTGCTGGAGGTCACACTGGTGCCCCAAAGGCAGGGCAGGATGTCAGAGCCAGCAGAGTGAGGTTTGCTGTGCTGATTGGCAGCACATCTGACATCAAGGACACAGGTGAACTCAACACAGCCCCGCTGGGCAGGTGGGAGGCTGGGTATGAGCTAAGGAAGCCAGACACAGCCGGGAGCTCACCTGGGCCAGGTAAGGCACTCTGGTCCCTGCCTCCGAGACCTGTCTACCACCTATACCAGGAGCGGCCCCTGGGCAGGCACCGGGCACTCATTAAAAATGGGAGCAGGGTACTTGCTGGGGCATCACGTCATGCCAAGTGCCCTGACTGGATGTCAGCTGAGGTATTCCAGCTGGGTGTCAACCTGAGATGCCCCACCTGGGCAGGTGCAAAGTCCCTGAGAGATTCCTGTGAGGGGGACCTGGAGCCCCTGCACCTCCCCCACCTCGCAGGCGGCAGAGTCACAACTTGGGACTCTGGAGCAGCTGAAAAGCAGAAGTTACTGCTGTAGACCTGTCCCTTCCCGGAGCACAGACTGGGCCGAGCCTCTGCAGGGGGTTTCTAGAAGTTTTCCGGAGCAGAAGTGCACGCTGCTGTGGATGTTGTCTCTCTGCTGCAGGAATCCCTTGAAAATCTCTTGGCGATGTTGGAAGATGAGTGATTTTCCTACCAAAGGACCCACCTGGGCCCTGGAGCCCTGAGCTGGTTGAACTGAGTCTACAGGTTGCTACATCTGTAAGTCACTTTCTAACCCCACGCTTCTAGCAATGTACAATATTTCCCCACGTTTCTATTCACTGAGGAAATTTCTTTTTTTTTTAATTCCACATACTGCAGCAGCAAAAACAAGCAAGACTGCGTATTTCTCCATACAGGTGAAAACTGGTAATTCTGGGAAGTGAATAAAGTGAGTCTGGGTAAAAGGGTAGAATTTAACAGCACAGAATGGATTGCTCTGTTCAAGCAGCCTCCCTCTGGTAAGACCATGATTTACATGAGGCCTAGGACAAGCACAGGTAGACTCACCCAAAGACCCCATCGGCGTCTGTCCCCAGATGTCCCTATGCTGGGTGCTGGGCCATGGCCAAGGTTGGCACAGGCTGTCAGTGGAGAGTCGAGGTACCAAGCACCGCCCAGTAAGCCCAGGAG
Source organism: Hydrochoerus hydrochaeris (assembly GCA_004027455.1). Taxonomy (NCBI): domain Eukaryota; kingdom Metazoa; phylum Chordata; class Mammalia; order Rodentia; family Hydrochaeridae; genus Hydrochoerus; species Hydrochoerus hydrochaeris. The sequence goes on along the minus strand of PVLA01002095.1, from coordinate 151,966 downwards.
TGTCCCACTCCTTCCGAGCCTTTCTTTCTCCCTCTGAACCAGCTCATAAGCCCACAATCAATGTCAAATGAGTGTCACCTCCCAGGAGAGCTCCAGGCACAGCAAGCAGGGCATGGGAGTTGGCAGCTGCTGTCAGGGAACTGGTCAGGCAGCCAAGACTAAAGGGTTTAGGTTTCCCAGCCCCCAGCCCCGCTCACTTGGAGGGGGTCATGACTTGCCATTGAGTTGATTTACACTTTAAAAAGTGACATTTCTTCACATCCAATCTGGACCCCAGTTGCTGGTGGAGCCTGGGTTGATGACCGCAGCTCTCCAGAGGGGACCACTGGACCTGGGGTCTTGAGCTTGGGTGGGAGAGGATTTGCAGCTCTGCTCTTAGCCCTGGAGCTTCCTCGACAGTGCACAGGTCATGGCCCAAGACCGACCACAGCGACTCCCTGCTGGCCCTGGGACCCTCCACTTCTGGGCATCTTGAAATGTCCTTTATCCATGTTGCCACAGCCTCAGAGTGGCAGCGACCTCATCTGCATGGGGTCCTGCTGCTGACGGTGCGGGTGAAGGAGACAGATCTTCCGTATCACTGCTTTGCTTTCAAAGAGCTTTTTAATGCCCTTCCACCTTGCAAAAGATGCAAATCCTCGCTTTCTATTATCTTTCACTTTAATGTACTTATACATTGGCTTATTCATGTGAGGGAAAGCGTGATATGTAAGCTTGTGCATCAGATTCAGGCTGAATCTGCAGAACAAGGGGAAAGAGGCAGAGAAGAACAGAAAGGGAGAGGCAGATGGAGAGGGAAGAGGATGAAAGGAAAATAAAGATGTGTCACAAACCCGCACTAACGCGCCCTGAGGAACGTGATCAACACATACTGCAAACAGACACCAATACAAATCGGGATTAAAATAAAAATATTTGGTGACAGCTTCGCTGTTTCTAAACTTTTGTAATCCCCACATGTTTTAGTTTATTTAACACTGTCTCTCTGAGAAGAGCAAAGGTCTCCCATATTTGGTGGTGTCCAAGTCACAGGGGTGGTGACAGTACTTTGTGATGGGCTGGGCACTTCCTGTCCCTGCCCCCAAGGCGGTGGAATGCAGCAAGGCTGACTCCCAGGCAGCCTGCTGTGCCCCCGGCTTCCCCTGAGCCTCACCGCATAGGACCTGGGGCACAAATCACACCCCACCAGGAGGGAGTCCACATCCATCCTATGGAGACCTGCAGGCCACAACCCAGGACCAATGTGCACCCCACTGCCAAGCTCCCTCCCACCACCTGGCAGAGGTCACACCCCAGGGCTGGCTTCGTTCTGTCCTCAGGGAGGCCCAGAGGAACCCAGAGGCGGTGGGGGTGGCTTCCTTCCTCATTGGTCGCAGTGATCGGAGATCAGAGATCGTAGCTTGTCCCTGGGTCACACGTCTCTGCGCCTGCTGAAGGAGCTGGGAGCCCAGTGCCAGCATGAGCCCAGGGGTCTGTGTGCTGAGAGCCCTGCTCTTCCTCCTGGGTAAGTGGGCCGTGTGAACACGGGTGACTTCACCCTCCTTGGGCCTAGGACTGTGTCCCTTTGCATGGGTGATGTTTCTGACTTTGGTAACAGTGAACCAGGCTCTTGTTTGTTCTGTTTTAATTGCAATGTATCGGTGCTCCTGGGCCAGAGGAAAACAGAAAGTTCCTGGTAACAGAAAAAGCTTCCAGTTCAGCATGTAGAAAAGCAGCTTCAACCCTGACTTCCCAGCAGACAGTTCGCTGCTGAAACTCCAGGACCAGCTGCCCACCCAGGGAGCTAATGCTGTTCAGGATTGTGAGACCAAGTTCAGTGTAACTGAGGGGAATAGAGAAGGAGGCCCAGGTCTAGGGGAGTGAGTGCAGGGGCCTGATGTGGATCAGTGTCACCAGGTGCCAGAGGGGACCCTGTTATCAGAGGTGTCTCTGTTTTTACAGGACATTTTCACTGCTGCGAAACAAGGGAAAGAAGCAGAGAAGAACAGAAAAGGAGAGGCAGATGGAGAGAGAGAAAAGTAAAGTCAGAGAAGTAGACAGACAGAAGGAAACCCAAAGAGATGGAGTCGGGTTCTGTGAAATGGGCAGAACCAGGCGCAGACAGAGAAGGAGGGAGAGGGGTGCAGCTGTGCACCCCTGGACATCAATCATGTTCTCAAAAAGGCCGTGGGCAGGTACACGGGAAGCTTTCCCAGATTGCACACTGCATAGTGCTCCAAGGCGGGTGCTCTGCTGGTAGCCACAGTCTTCCATGTCTGGAGCAGCTGCCCCTGTCCTGGACAGGCACAAACTGTCCTGAGGCCCCCTCCGAGGCCTGCAGGAAGCAGGGATGGTAAGGCCAGTGGCCTCCGGGAGCCGGCATGCCTGCCGGAAGCCCCTGTAGCTGAGGCTGAGGGGCGGCAGGAGCCTGCAGGCAGCAGCTCAGGGTGCCCCGGTGCCAGCAGAGGGCTGGAGGGGGCAGGAGTTCTAGCTCTGCCTCCTGCTTTTGACCTGTGAAGATGTACAAACCAGTCTGTCCCAGGGGACAGAGGAGGCCGAATTTGAAACCCAGTGAAACATGTGCAAATTAGAGAAGCAGGCAATTCATCCAAGAATTACAGACAACAAGCTTTTTAAATGCTCTGACATCCAAAGAAAGGAGCACGCTTAAGATTTTTTAGTGTTTCTGATGTATCAACTACTGAGCTGAAGAGCACACTGCTCATGCTGTTCCCACCTGTGCTCCAGACAAGACACCAGTGTTACCTGGTGTCCCAGGCCAGGCACCCTTGCCTGCGGAGGTTGCTTTGTGACCTCTGCGCACGCATGGTGGCAGGAGGGTGGGTCTCCTTTGAAACTTCTGGAATGTGAAGCCTTGCTCTTGCTATTTGGTAGCCCTGAGAAACTGCAGCCATGCATCCTGGCTGAGAGCAGTTGAGGCATCTGCAAATGTGGACGGTGGTACTGCTTGCCTGGCAGCACTGCTGAGGGAGTTAAGTGTGTTCCCAAGGTCCCAGGCCTCTGCACATGTGGGACACATGGGGGCCTCCCAGTGCTGCACTCAGGGGTCCCTACTGGGGTCCCATCCTTCCCCAGGGCACTTGGGCAAATATTAGCAATAAGCAAGCTGTTGATAGCCGCATACCCAGAAAGTCCCCTTCAAGGAATTTATCCTACTGAGATGATAGGGTACAAGCTCCCCGACATGTTTCCTAGGCTGTTAGCCAGGATGCAGAAGCCACAGGAAAAGACAGACAGGAAGGGCCATCGGCAGGAATCTAAACAAATCAGTGATCCTTTAGTAATTCAAACACTACCCAATAAGCACAGATGAAAGTGAGTTTCTATGAGCCAATGTGGACAGGATGGAGGGGACAGAGCGACAGTTATACAGCCGGGATTAACTAGGGGTAGCTGGGTGTGCTGACCTGACCCACCCAAAGGCAGATTGGATGGAGACACAGCAAATAGCTCCTGGTACCTTTCATTCCAGAGGGGATGCATGGTTGGAATTTGTCATAATCATCACCTACGTTCTTAATTTCAATCAATTTCTATTACAAATCACAAGGCCTCCTGCTGAAAGCAAGTTAAGAAACATTCTGCTTTTCCTTCATAGACTGTGTAACCCACTGAGAAGTGGCCTGGTTTCCCCATCTGTGTGAACTGTGCATGGGGGACCCTGGTGGGACCCAGTGTGGGGACAAGTACCCCACCCCCAATCACCTCATGCCATCTGGGCTCACAGATTTGAGCATGACCAGGACCTGTGTTCCTTGTTGCTCACAAGCAGCAGCAAGAGCTTTATCACTCCACCCCCTGTGTTTCTACCCATCCCCCCTGGAAGGGAAGGGCCTGCCCTCTCCCCAGGGGACACATGGCTCTCTTTTCATGGGATGTTACTATGCCATGGTCCACAGTGGGAGGGGCCGTATCTCTCCTCCTGTGTGCGCAGTAACACTTGGTATTGCCAGAATTCCTCAATTGTGCCAGAGGTGCAAAAGATGATCTCAGAGTTTTCAGCTTGTGTGTTCCTAATTGTGCTGAGAAGAACCATTTCTCTATGTTTATCAGGCAGCCAATTAATTCTCTTTTTCTGTACCTGTCCTATCCTACATCTTTCTTCCAGGTTTTGTGCTGCTGTTGGTCTTTTATATATTGGTATCTGGATGCCAATGATTTCTTGCATGTGTGGCAAGCACCTACCCTCAGGATGGGCCTTATCTCTCATCTTTGTGGCATCCTTGGCTGCCCAGAATCTAAATGTTACAGAATCAAATGTATCAGTCTTCCTTTTGTGGGTTTGGTGCTTCTGTCTTTCTTAAGAAATGTTTAAAAACTTACTTGAAAGTGGTTGCCTTCTTTGTGATCAGGGCTTTACCTTACTGTAAAACCTTGGTTTGTGAGCATAATTTGTTCTGGAAACATGCTTGTAGTCAAAGCACATGTATATCAAAACAAATTCCCCATAAGAGACAATGGAAACTTTTTAGATGATTCATTCCACAGCCCCAAAATATTCATATAAAATGATTACAACATTGTAGTATACTACAACACAATAAAGGAAGTACGAAGTATACAGAGAAATGAATAGATGCACCTGCACTTGCCTTTGGAAATCTTCACGGCTAGTGTGAGAGAGACAAGAGGGAGGAGGGCTGCCGTGTGGGCTGACTTTCACTCACACTGATGGGATCGCTGCTGTCTATTGGCTCGATGGAATCTTTTTCTTTTCGTGCAACTTTAACAAGGAGCCTCTCTGATGACACTTGCTTTTGCCTCTTTTTGAAGATTTTATAGAAATGACACAATGCAGTCAGCAGATCTATTACACTCACTGCTACAGCCTTATTCAGGCAGGGTTTCCTACAACATTTTGCACTGTTTCCCACCTTTTACACATCTCCCTAATCTTGCTGGAAGTGAGGATTCCTCTCTACCTTTTTCTCCTCCTCCTCCTCTGCAGATGGAGACCTTCACAACCGTTTGCTGTTGGGAACCATTGCCCACAATTGTGCATTAGCTCAGCTGTGGTCACATGGCTTTCGCATCATACCCTGCTTGTGTTGCAAGGCCTTATTGTCAAGTGAATCTTTCTTAGGACTGTTCCCTTGTCTTGCGGAGCACCTGCAGAACTAGCTACTCACAATCCAAGGCTTTACTGCAAAGAAAATCTCTAACTTTACTTTTTCTACATAAAACATTTATTTTCCAAACATCATTTAGTTTATTTTCTCTTGTGTGTGGGCAGCAAACATTCAAACCATGATGAGCTCCTGGTCAGGGTGGTTTTGTAACCAGTGGATCTATGTCAAGACTCATGGTTCCATGCACAGTGGTTAAAAGCCCTGGTCAGACAGAGAGGGAAGTGCTGATTCCTGCAGACCTCAGAGCATTTTGGTTCTGGCTTCAGATTCCCCCTGAGTCCCTTTTCTCTGAAGCATGGTTCCTGCTCATTCCTCAGAAACCACCCTACTTGCAGCCACGCCCATTGTGACTGGTGAGAAAACATGAGGCACATAGCAGTCATGCAACATAGATGCACACAGAGGTATGGGATGCCCCCAAGCTGTGGTTTCGGTTCTTAGGGCGGAGAAGGAAAAGAATGCCCATGTGAGAGCACTAGCAGGACTTTTAAACCTTTCTTTAAAATGTAATATTTATTTATTTGTTTGTTTATTTATTCATTTATGGAGCTTTTTGGAACCAGTCTTGCTATGTAGCTCAGGTTGGCTTTGAACTCACTGTGTAGCCTGGGCTGGGCTCAAATATCATTCAACCCTTCTGCCTCTGCTTCCCTAGCTCTAGGATTACAGGCACACATCACCACACCTGAGTAAACTGTTCTCCTTTAAAAAGTTTTTTTTTGTTTAACTTTAAACTGAAAGAAAAGTTGCAGGAAGAGCACTGGAAGGACACCCATGTGACTTCACTATTTCTGACAGTCAACCTTATTTGCTTTATCCTGTGTTTCCCTCTGCACACACACACTTGTACACACATACATAAATAGGTGCAGATGCAATATTTCTTTCTCTGAGCCATTTGAGGAAATATTTAACTCTGAAATGCACTGTGTGTAGGCTCCCTTCGGCAGCACATATACTAACATACACTGTGTGCATTTCTCGAGAACAGAGTTAATCTCAGAGGTGTGGATGGAGCCAGCCCGGAAAGATAAACATCCTGTTTTCTCACCAACTTGTGGAAACCGAAGACGGGGATCTCCTGGTAGAATAGAGCAGCACAGTGATCACTGAGACACAGAAGGGAGAGGGAGGGAGGGAGACACAGAAAGGAGAGGGAGGAGGAGTTAGATGACAGAGCCACAGTGTGTCCAGAGGAAGAAATGCATCTGGCCTTCTGTGTGCAGTGGGTCGCTGGAGTCGTCACCTCATGAGATGCTTTCAGAGAGCTGCAAGAACCCGTTTCCCACCAGAGAGAAACGATAAACGTTTGAGGTGGTGGAATTGCTAGTTACTCTGATTTAATCACTACACATTGGACACATATACCATATCCCACAAACACCTACAAATGTACAAATGTATGTCAGTTTAAAAGAAAGAATAGAGTCATCCTCTTAGGTAAGCATAGAGCAGTCATTGACTGTAAGAAAATTCACGCAGATGAAATACTTTTCCAGAATCACTGGTTATAGTCCAACTTTTCCAGGGATCTAGGACAAGCCCATCCTGGACCAGGGTGACATGGGGGAGCAGTGTCACACCCTCCTCCTGGGCTTGGCAGGGGCTCCACAGCTTTGGTTTTCACGACAGTGGCACATCTGAAGCACCCAAAGGGGGTTGGTCTGATACTCATCAGTGCTTAAACTCAGCTGTCTCAGGACCAGGTGGCCACAGCCCCAGGTGACAGATGGCGGTTCTCCTGCTCATCTGCAGGTCTAGGGCACAAGGTAGGTGAGGAAGGCAGATGTCTTCTGACAAGATAACGAAGGAGCCTCAGCACTGAGTTTGGGGTTATAGCCATCATATTTCCAAATAACCAGTTTGCTACTCCAATATCAACAACTGATACTTTAAGCTTTGCTAAACTACTGATCTAAGACTAGCTATTGAAAACGTCTGATAAATGCCTAGGCTTTTCAGGAGCAGTCGGCATCCTCCTTCTAAAAAAGCTGCCATCTGAGCTATTCCTCAAGACTCCAATTCCAGCCGAAAGGTCAGCCCTCTGTCTTCTCTTCACTGCTGCTGGAAGTATCTGCTGACATCTATGTATTATAATCACGAGAATAAAAGAAATACAATATCACTTTAATTACGTTCCAGTGCCTGAAAAATCCTTCACCGAAGGACCCAGAGTTATTGGAGAGAGTAGAGGCTTTCTTTTCCTCCCTTAATTTGTAATGAAAAGATGGCAGAGGCCGGGGTAAAGAGAATGAAATTCGTTTTTATCTTACAAGTCAAAGCTATCACTTTATTATTTGGCTCGTGGTCCCTGAAATCTTTGTAAAAATCTTTGCTGACAGCTTTTCCCCTGTTCCAGTTTCCTGCCAAGATGAAGGTTTAGACTCGAGTGCGGGCGGAGATTTGTGAGAAACAATTCCTGGCATGTTCATTTTCTTTTGCTGCACAATAAATCCTCAGAGAGGTAACACAGGAGCCACTAAGAGAACACTGGGGTCTCTCAGCGAGTGAGTCAACAACAGATGGAAAGCGAAGAGGCTGGGACCCCAGGTGGGCGAGAAGCAAGAGAGCTTCTTTCGCTCCATCCATCTCCCTCCCTCCCTCTCTCCCTCCCTTTCTTCCTCCCTCCTTCCCTCCCTCCCTCCTTCTCTTCTTCTTCCCTCCCCTTTCTTTCCTTTCACACAGGGCACTGAAACCAGGGTCTTCACGCTGGGCTTCACACGTCCCCAACCCCTTCATGTTTTATTTTGAGCCAGGGTCTCACTAAGCCTCTACATTTTCTAGTTTTCAATCTTCCTGCCTCAGCCTCCCAGATTGCTGGGATTACAAGCATTCACCACAACTTCCAGTGAGAAATTTCTTGATAAAGCAGGAATTCTCCTCATGACTTTTGTCCCCATTCTGACAGGATTTCTGGCTGTTTTTTTTTTTTTAACCTGTCAAATTTTAAGAGTCCTTGGTATTTTCTAGATAATGTCCTTTATTAACTATGTGGCCTGCATATATTCCCTCCCGGTTGTCTTTTTATTTTAACACAGTCTTTCATGGAACAAAGATGTTTAATTTTTAAATTTATTCATTTATTTTTTTCCTTCATAGAGCTTGTTTTCGATACACTGAGTTTTCACCAAGTCCTAGGTTTCCAAGATTTTTCCTAAAATTTATATGGCTTCATGCTTTTTGTTTAAAATGATGATTGATTTTGAGATTATTTTTGTATGAAGTAAGAATTTAGGCCAAGGACTGTTTTTTGATGAAACTGGGGATTGAAACTAGAGCCTTCACACCAGCTACGCCCTAGCCCTTTTCTCGTTTGTGAGGCAGGAGTCTGCTAATTTGCCCAGGCTGGTCCCAAACTAGCTATCTTCCTGCATGAACCTCCTGGAGTGCTGGAATTACAGTCATGTGATCTGCACATCTGGTCCTTTAAAAATTTTTATAGTCTGATTCTCATTAAATTGATAACTTCACTGGGCTGCGCTTGGATTTGCAACCCTCCTGCCTCAGCCTCCCGGAGTCAAAGTACTTTTTGTTCTGTTTTGGAGCTAGTTGAGGAAACTGTGCTTCTTGTATCCGACTGACTTAGCCTACAAGTCACAACACAGCTGCTCATACCCATGTGGGGTTATTGGTGCTGTTCTGTTCTCTTGTATGTCTAATCCTCTGCCAGGAGCATATAGTCTTGCTTTCTGCAGGTTCAGAAAGTCCTCAGGCTCTAGGGTCCCTCTTTACTCTTTCTTTTCCAAAGTGATGTAATTCTAGCTCCTCTGCCTCCCCATGGAAATTTTACAATAGTTTCCTGTGTATCTACAAGAAAACAAATCTTCCTGGGCTTTTGATGGAAATTACACCAAAGACCCATAGAATATAGTTCAATTTAGGGAGATCCGACGTCTTCATTTCACTGAATTTTCTATCTTCATATGCTTTCTAATTTCTCTCTTCAGTGTCGTGGAGTTTGTGCATAGGAAATGTGTACATGGGCTGTTATGACTCACACCTAAGTGTCTGCGTTGTGTTAAATTTTCCCTTCTGTGTAGAGCTCTCAGGGAGCAGAAGTACAGCTGGTTTGGGTATGTGGTTATGTGCACTCCCTCGCTCACTGGTGTCTGCATATATTTTTTTACTGTGCATCACTCCTCCACATTTCCCTCTTAGTGAACGCTGATCATACAGATGGATGGCTTTCACCCTGGCGGGTCTGTACCTGCTCTCAGTCTGCTTTCATCACACCCCGTCTCATTCTCCCCCACTGCAGGTATTTTTGTTTATGATCTTTACTGAGGTTCCTCAACTTTCCCAGGAGTTTTTGTCACAAATGAATACAAAATCTTGTCAGAGAGTTTCTTGCTTCCTTAAATAATCATGTGATGCTATGGTTTGTATCTAGATGTCCCCCAGAGCCTTGTGGGCTTGAAATTGGGTCTTTAGGAAGGTGATTGGTGCTATATCTGACTTGCTGTTACAAGGTGAGTTCTGATAGGAAGAGGCAGGTCATGGGGGGGGCGGGGGGTGGTGGCCCAGAAGGGTTCATCTCCCTTCTGGGATCTTCCCCTTGTCCTCTCTGCTTCCTGGGCGCCATGAGGTGGTGGCTTTCATCTCTGCCATGTGCCTTACTGCCTTGGAGCCACCTGACTATGGGCTGAAAGTGTGAGCCAGAATAAACCTCTCTTCCTTTAGGTTTTTGATGCTATGCATTTTTATGCCAAAGATGAACAAAGTGGCCAAGACATGAATTTAGCTCACTAGCATAGCAGATGGCATGGACTGATGTGTAAATACTGAACCAACCATGATTCTGGAAGACTCCACTTGGTCATGAAGCTTATTTTATATATATATGGCTGAATTCCCCTTGCAAATGTTTTAAGTGTTTCTGCATCTATATTCATGAGACATATCTCTTTTTTCTGTATTGTTTTTGTGTTTACAGTCTGTATAATCCTGATATCAAGAAGTGAATTAGAAAGTATTCCCTCCTCTTCTATGTTCTGGAAAGGATCAGACATAGCTGATACAAATTCTTCTTAAACTCAAGGTGAGGTCTCCCATCAAACAGTGTGTTTCCAAGTTTCTTTTGGTGGAGATTGTAAATGATAGCTCCCATTTCTTTAATGATCACAGGGCTACTTAAAATATCTGTTTAATATGGGTTGAGGTTTGTTCTTACTTTTTGAGAAACTGGTCTGTTTTTCTGAATTGTCCAATTCTTGTGTTAGAGCTATCTAGAGCTTTTCCTTCTTGTTCTTTTGCCATCTGCGAGGTCCGGTGTGATATTTCTATCTCGCTTCCAATATTGGTAACTGGTATAATCTTTCCCTCCTTTTTGGGAGTGGGGGTCAATTTTGATTATGTCTTTCCTCCACGGTGCTGGGGATGTAGCCCAGGTCTTACACAGGCCACATAAGCTACCACTGAGCCGCTTCACAGCTCAGAACCTGCTTTATGTTTCACTGATTTTATTGTTTTTCTGATTTCTGTCACACTGGTATCTGCTTTCACCTCTTATGATTTACTTTAATCTGCCTGCTTTGGATTTGTTTTGCTGTTCTTTCCTAGTTCTTGAAGTGGCATCTTCATCTTTCTTTCTGTCTTTTCCATGTAAGCAAGCATTTAGCCTCAATTCCTTCCCAGAACTGCTTTGCTATGTCCCACAAATTTTGATGTGCCTTCATTTCATTCAGCTCATTAATAAGTCTTTTCCTTAGGACTTTCTCTTTAACTCATGGATTATTTAGAAATACTTCTATTTTCCAATTTTATAAATTTCTTATCTTTTCATTACTGATTTCTAGCCAATTCTATTGTTATCAGAGAACAAAATCTTGTAGTTTCAGTTCTTAAGTCTGTCAAGGCTTGACCCAGAGAACAGCCCTAAGTCTTCTGTGGGTGCTTGAAGAGGATATGTATTATAATAGTGTTGAGAGTGTTCTATAGGTATTGTTTGCTAGTGTGGTTGATTTTCTAATCATGCTGATACTCCATCTAGCTGTTCCATTATCATTGAAAGAGAAATGTTAAAATCTCTAATTGTGTACTTGCCTTTTCTTCCATTTATCAGTTTTTGTTTCATATTTGTTGTTTATTGCACAGACACTGAGAATTATTATATCTCTTCCGTGTAGTACCTCCTTTATCATGTCATATCTCTGTGCCTGGTAATTTTATTTTTTGTTCTTATTTGATTAACATAACCACTACTTTTCAAATTTCATGTTCACATGGTTTATCTTTATAGATTCTCTGACTTTCAACCTAGGTAAGGCTGGAGTTTCTTATAGATAGCACATATTTGTTGATTTGTTTTTAAAAAAAATTTACTCTGCAGATTGCAATCTTTTCATTGGTGAATTTAGGACATTTACAATTAGTGAGTTATGAATGCATGGACAGTTAAGGCGAAATGTAGAAACTGTGACACGTTGTTTGCTTTCTTATGTTCATATATTTTGAGACCTACATCAATGTTATAATGTTTTACCTTCACATGTAATTAATTATCAAAAATAATAATAAGAAAAGAAATATTAAGAGATGAATGTAAATCTGTTTTACTTACTCATATTTTTCACTCTTTCAGCTTTCCGATGTTATCATTTCATTTCTGTTTAGAGAACTACCTTTAGTCATTGTTGTAGGCTTGGACACACTTTCTTGGCTCTCTTCACCCTAAGGATGTGCTGATCTCCTCTGTTTCCTGAAGGACAGTTTTAGTGGACATGGAGTTTGAATATTTGGTCTTCTTTTAGGTCTCTATGTCTTCTGATAAGAAACTCATTCTCAATTGAGTTATTATTCTTGTATATGTAAGGCATTTATAATTGTTTTTTAAGGCTTTTGTTTTACTTTTTGTTTTCATTATTGTGACAGTGAAATACCTTGGTGTGGATTTGAGTGTATCCTGTTGAGATTGAGCACTGAGTGAATCTAAGTGTGTATCTTTCTAAGTGTGGAAAGTCTTCAGCCATTATTTCTTCAAATACTTTTCAGTGGCTGTCTCATCTTTCTCTTCTTCCAGGACCTTGATGGTACAAAGCCTATTTTGTTAAAATCCCACAGTTCTTGAAACTCTTTTAATTTCTAAAATATATATTTTTTCAATTATTCAGATTGGATATTTTTGTTTTTCAACTTCAAATTCACTGATATTGTCCTTTGTCTTTTTTATTCTGCTATTAGCTCCATCAATTGTTCTTATTTTAGTTAGTGTATTTTTCAGTTCAAAGATCTCATTTAATTCTTTACATCTTCCAGTTCTTTGCTTAGCTTCCCATTTCTTTGCTAAGCCATTGTGGTGTTCCATTTATTTCAAGTATTTTCATAATTGCTCATTAACAATTTTTACAATGGCCACTTTTACATCCTTGCCTGATGATTTTAATACTTTGTCATTTTAATGTCGTCGGTGGGTTGCCCGTATTAATACAAGTAGTTTTCAACTGGAACCTGGGAATTTGGGGCCTTATGCTATGAAAGTAGATCTGCTTTAACAGGCAGCCTCAGGCATTGCTCTGGATGGAGGACAGGGACATTACCTCATTATCTCTAGGTCAGTGATTGCAAACTTTTTGGAGTTTTCAGTGACACAAACAGCCCTCTGTGGCATGTCTGTCATAGGGTCGCCACCACTGCACTAGGTAATTGGGGATCCAGCCTTGTTTCTTGGCCTCATTCACAGCTGGAGACAGGAGTCTTTCTTAGAGCTGGGTGGGGCAGCAGTTCAGGCTGCCAACCGTGCTTTGGAGACGCCCTCCCTTGCCTGGAGGGACAGACATGGCTCAGGACTGATGCTGTGGGGTGGCCTCATGACTGCTGGGTGATGGTGGCCATCCTGCCTCTTCATGAGCTCCCTGCTGGGAGGATGGCTGTTCCAGCCCAGTTGGGGTGGAAGTCAGGTTCCCTTCATGGTCTCCAGAGACCACCCAGGAACGTGACCCTCTTTCATCGTGAGGGATGAAAGTCTCACTCCCCTGCTGCTGTCTAATGGCACTGGTGAGGCAGTTGGGGCTCTTACTGCAGCCCCGTTTAGGTGGAAATCTGGGTCTCTACTTGCTTCCTGGATGAGACGGGGTGGGATTGCTACTTGCCAGAGTCCACTCACTATGGCCTGAAAGTTTTCTTTCTACAGTGCCCTTGCCTGATCCTTTGGCTGGTGAAAGTTGAGCTTTCTTGGGGCTTCTATGTTTGCTTGTTTGTTTTTTTTTTTGGCATTTCTGGGTAGCCAACCACTCTAGTGCTCAGTCTGGGGTAGGTGATATGAAAGGAAATTCACTCACATTTTACTTCTGGGGTCCCGAGGTCCCTGGTCCGTCTACCGCCTTCTCCCCTCCTTTTGGTGTCTATTTACATTTGTTTTCTATATAGTATCTAATATAGCATAGTGTGGGTTGGGGATTAGCTATTCGTAGTGGGAGGAATAGGGAAAAGCAAATCCATCCCACCTTCCCAGAAATGGGAGTCTGAAGTAAATTTCTAAGCACTTGGAAGGTGGGTGATATGGGGTAAATGCTTTAGGGGAGGCCACAGGTACTGACCTCCCTCATACACATCCCTGGTCCCAGAGTCTTCTGAAGTAGGGGCAGTGTCACCCAGGAGAAAGAAGGAACACTGACTGCGCTCCTGCCAGGGTGACTTCCTCCTGCCGCTTTCCACTGCTGTCAGCATGGAACTCAGTGGCCACGCTGTGTCCACATGAACCCATCATACTCCTACTAGGTCCAAGCTCAGAATGACAGGTTTATCTCAGAGCAAACCCGAGAGCGGCTTCTTTGGCCTCAAAACCAGATGGAATCCTCTGGTATAGGGTGTGGGGTCTTTTACTGGGTATGGGGGAGGGTGGCATTCAGTGAGAGGGGGTCAGGCTTGAGAAAGCACAAGGGGAAATTGTCGCCCAAGGACAAGGCTGGGGAAGGACAAGGGCTGCTGTCAGTCACAGGGCTGGTAACAAGAGGAGTCACCAAAAGCAGCTGTGCTGTGAAGAGGGTTTAGAGAGTGGTCTCGGGCCGGCCTAGGGTGACGGTGATCAGAGTCCTTATCCTGGCCTTGGGTGTCTGCTTCCGGTCACCAGGAACACCCGCTGTGTTCCTGTCCAGCCCCATGGCCTCCTCACATGCTCTGACCCCTGCCCAGCCACAGAGGTGCTTATGTTCCCTTCTTTGCTGCCCTGGATCAGTGCACGGCACAGCACCTGCCCAGTAGCTCACACTGGATTGTGAGTCCGCTGGTGCACAAAGTGGACGATGGCTTTGGGGAGGTGGCATGTAGGGACCCTGCAAAGGTGGGAACCAGATGGGAATGATTCTGAGGCTCTCAGCAGAGAAGACAGCCTCCATCACAGATAGGGGTGCAGAGAGGAGGCATCAGGGAGCAGTGGCCTGCAGGGAGGGGGCTTGGGAGCCGGGCAGAGGGAGCTGGATCCCGCTCTGCTGGGATTTAGGAGCCTTGGGGAGGTACATCCTCCCTTGGGGTCCCAGGGCTGAAGTTGTGAGCTTTCCAGGAGAAGCAGCCAGGCAGTCCAGGTGAGGGGAGGCTGGCTGGTCCTGTCACAGGCCCATCGCACCCCTCCGCCCTGCTCCCCATGGAAGCAGCCGTGAGCAGAGGTCCAGTGTGTGCGGAGGTCTCTGGTCCCTGCCGGGCAGCATGGGAAGGCTGTGGGGCAGGGTGGGTCCCCACTGTGTGACAGCAGAATAGACTCAGAAGAGGCCCAGAGACACAGAAAAGACAGGCAAGACCCTCCTAAAGTGTCCATGAGCTCTGGTCACTGAGTCACGTGTGGTCTCCAAAGATGCTTTGTCAGCTTGCTTGGTGACAGCCACTCTCAAGGTGGAGTGACACCTTCCTCCGAGCCCCAGGCCAGGGCTCAGGCACTCGATGGCCCACAATGAGGCGTTTGATCCCTCTGGGGGTTCCAAGACAAGCCTGGCACCCATTTATGCACGTATCTCAGGTAGATGCTGTTTATATTCTTGGTCTTGCCAGGAATTTCTGGCAAGGACTAGAAGAGCCCCCCCAGTGAGGAGCACGGCTTCCCAAAGGAAGCAAAGGCCAGGTGTTAGGGCTGCAGGGACCCCAGCCTGGGCACAGAGAGGGAGGGAGGTGGGGGAGGTGGCCTCCACTGCGGTCACCGGCGGATCCTGAGAGCAAGCCTGCATCCCTGCTTCCACCTGGTCAGCTCCTTGGGAGTCACTTAGCACCACCCAGAAGTCTGGGGGAGCTGCAGGTGGGTAGAAACCCCAAGGGGAGTCCTGGAGAGGGGGGGTTTCCAGCTCCCAAGGTGACGCTGGCTTTGTCTCACTCTGCCCCTGGAACTGTGACCCACGTTTGCCGAATCTGAGTTTCCCTTGCAGAAGGGACCCCGGGGAGGGGACGCAGGGCACTGGGGAGGCTGGGCCCTGTGAGTGGCTTGATTTACAGCCTAAATATCAAGGTGCGTGGCCTGCCCTGGGCCTGTGTACCCCAGAAGCTGCCTTGGAAAGATGAAAGCGATGCCCAGCGTGTCTCAGGGCTCCCCCAGCCACCCCTGGCAAACAGAGGCAGACGCCAGGGCACGGCCTCCTGGGTCTGCTATCGGGACCTGCTGCCATCCCACGGCCCCCTCTCTGGGCACGTGTGCCCCCACCCACCCCTGCTGGGTCCCTCAGGACCTAGAACGAAGCTTCCCAGAGGCTGAAGAGCAGGGTATGAATATTGCATGAATAATAATAACCCCACCACTTAGTGGTTATGCAGCGCTTTCCTCCTGCACAATACTTTACCATCATTAATTAGTTATTCTGTATGGCTCCCAGCCTCCCCCGCACTCCCTGCAAGGCTGGCCCCAGCCTCGCCCTGGAAGCAACCTGCTTGGGTGGGGGCTCCAGCGGCTGCAGCCAGCCCTTCCCATGAAGGCTTGGCAGGGTCACATCTGGATCACTTCTGGGCACTGGCTACCCCTTCCTGCTCTACACCTCCTCCAGGGTACCTCCAGGTGCGTTCCACTCCCCGCTTCTGAAGGGTCCCAGGAAGCAGGGACTACGTCTCCTGTGGGTAGCTTTCTTGCCAATGGGAAGGCAGCGCACACACCTCCAGGCAGCTTGGCCCATCACCAAGGGGGACACCAAGCTGGGGCCAACATCAGCCCCTGGCTGAGCAGTGACCACATGGAGCCCCTTAGTTCCAGCCACACTTCCTGGACAGGCTCCTCACCTAGCCTCCCCCCTCTCAGTATCCTGCTGGCGATCGGAGGCCCTCACGGTGGGGCTGGAAGATGGAGCAGCCCATTCCCTAGTGAGGCAGGCTGGGCGGTGTCCCGTGCAGCTTCCTGGGGGAGCACTGCCTGCCTCGGGAGAGGCCCTGAGCTCTCCCTCCTTCCTGCACCTCGTCTCCCTTGGGGCTTCAGTTGCTCCCAGTGCAGTCTCACTTTGTCCTGGTCACAAGGGGCCCAACCCCAGGGGTCCCCCTTGGGAGAGCACCCATCTGAGAGTACCTCGGGCCTGGGCAGCTCCTCTGCCAGCACCCATGAGCCTGGAAAGGTACCAATCACTCTGGCTTCTGCCAACCAAGAGCCTCGATCCCAGCAAGCAAATCTAAGAATTAATTAGCAAAAATTCCCTGGGAAAACCCAAGGGCACAAGTGTGACAGTGCCTGTCACTCCCCTGATTATCTTCCTCTTCCTTAGGGTGGCACAGTTTTGGGGTGCCCAGGGCAGTGCTCCTGCTTTGCAGCTCCCGCGGCCTTGTCATCTGCATGGTGGCCTTCACGGGCCTCCTGCTTCCTGCTCAGCTGACTCTGGTGAGCCTCTGGCTGAAACTCACTGATACCCACGGTGGCATGTGCCGAAGGGAAAGACACAGAATGTCACTCAGTGATGCGCTACGCTGACGTGCTCAGCTCCTCAACTTGAGGCTGGCTGCGGATCCCCTCACTGACCCTCAGTGCCTGTGCATCCCCTGCCAGGGCCCCAGCTGCTCCCAGCTGTGAAGCTGCCTCCCCGCCATTGGCTCCTGGCTCTCTTGGGACGGGAGCATGTGGTCCTCTCTCTTCCAGGACCCAGGACAGCTCTGCTGGGTCACACAGCAGGCCTTCAACTGACTCCCCTTTTGAGGGTGCAGGGCCTGTGGGAACTATGGGGGCATCCTCAGGCCTCTGACCCTGACAGCCCTCTCTGCCTGGGCCTCTTTCAGACTGCACAGCTCAGGCTGGTAGGTTCAGGATCGGACTCAGGTCCATCCTGGCCGAGAAGGAGAGGGCACAGAGGGCTGCACGAGGCAGGGTGAGGGGGTCCTGCTTACAGAAAGTTGAGCTCTGATGAGACAGGAGGAGGTGCCCAGAAAGAGCTCCCAGGTCACGGTGGACATCTGTGGTCTTTGAAGGTCACGGTGGTATCAGCATGAGTGATGACCTGGTGCACCCGTTGTGCTGGGCACACCTGCTAGGAGAGGGCTGAAGCAGGCCCTGTGCCAAGGGGTGGGGTCAGGGCTGCTGTCCCATTTTTCTGGACTGGGCTCACACTCAGGATCTCCAGTAAGGATGGAACTGTCAGCATCCTGAGTGAGCTGAGTTAGAAACGAGTACTCCAGCCTGCTCCGACCCCGGGTCAGCAGGCCAAGGGAAGCCGTAGGCACAGAACGGAGGAGCAACGCCTTCTGGAGCCTTCCTAGTACATCAGCATCTCAAGTCCCCATTTTCCCGTGGGAGGAGTGACTTGGGGTCCCACACTGTGAAGTGGAGCCCAGGGGCCACAGGTCTAGGTCCCTCCCTGAGCTTCCCGGCTGCTGCATGCATGGTGCCAGCTGTGTGTCACCAGACCCTGAGCCCCAAGGACCTCAGCCTCTTTGGAAGACCAAGGCTTCACCGTGGTCCCGGAGCCCCACATGTCAGGCCAGCCCTGGACTCATCCCCTGTGGCTGACCTTGGCTTCTGAGCCCCCAGATCTCCAGCACGAGAACCCTGAACGTGGCACTTCAAGCCACTTCAGCTTTACTGCTTGGTGGCTTCAGGCAACTGCTCAGCTAGGTCCCAGTCCTTTCCCCCTTATATTTCCTGCAGCAGAATCCAAGCCTGTAGAGGTTTCATCAGTCACCCAGGTCCGGGGAAGAAATGGCTCTGCTTGGGTGGTTGGTGTCCTTGTGCTTCTGCAGACCAGAAAACAGCACAAGGAGAGGAGTGTGAGGCGGATGGGGACCTGGGATGCACACAGCAAGGGAAGGTGGCTTTGGTGCCCCATCTTGAAGGACGATTTCTCCAAGGGGATAAGGGCAGGCACCACAGTACAGGGCAGCATGTGCAAAGGTGTGTACTCAAGACTACATGGAGCATCTTGTGAGCTGCCAGCATTCTCCTGCCCATCCCAGCCTGGCCAGCCTGACCTCCAGCCACCCTACAGCAGAGCTATCACCCAGGTCAGCGGGATCCTTCCGGTCACAGTGGCTCCACTTAGCCTTGCTAAATGAAAGCAGGCAATTCCTCACCAAGGCAACTGAAAAGTCCAGGTGGAGGGCTTCAGGCAGAGGTGGACCCAGAGCTGTCACTAAGTCTGGGTCTCAGCTTCTCCCTCCTCGGTGGGGACTTTGGTCTCTGAATTCTTTCTACCCATGGTGGCTTCAGGCCTCCCCCTGCCCCTTCTCACTAATTCCATAACATACCCCTGCCTTTTGTCATTTCCCCCTGAGCTTAGAGTGAATCTTCTTGGGTTTGACCAATGACCATCAACAAGAAGAAGAAACATGCTAACTGATCAGTGTGGGTCCCCAGTCCATCCTGAAGCCAGCTCCCTGGGCATCCCGTGGAGCTGGTCCCCAGGGGCAAAACCAAGGTCACTAGTAGGTGGGAGCCCTCTCCACAACTACCAAGGCTGATGCCAGTTCAGACTCCCTCCAGCGCAGAGACTGATTTCTGCAGGAAGGTGTGAACATCCTGAGACACGCTGGCACTTTTTTGTCTCTTGTGATGCCTTGTGATCTCCTTGGGGGACCTGGGTCCAGGTTGCCTTGGTTGGCCTGGGCCCCAGAGCTCCTGGAGTGTCCTGCGGGCTCCTGTGTATGTTGTGGCCTCTGGGAGGAGCGGATGATGCCGGCTCAGGCAGCTGAAACTCCTTCACCGACTGCGAATGCCGGAATTCCTGAGGCTCCGTGGGAGCCGCCCTGCAATATTCCAGGTCCAGGACGGACTCCGCCAGGCGTGGATGCAACTCAGGGCAGCCTCTCCCTATTTTTAACCCAGATACTTATAGAATGACATCTGAGTGCTCCCTCAGCCTGGTGCTGCCCATATAGGGTGGCAGAGGCGTTGGCCCCCGCGAGGGTGGGCCCAACAGGTGCACCGCCCAGAGGCCCGCATGCCAGGGGCGCTCAGAGGGGGTTGGGTTCCAGGGAGCGGGGCAAGGCTATGTGCTTGGCTCTCCTGCAGCCCTGCCACCTGCCTGACACCTTCACGGTTTCCAGAGCCTGTGATGCTTGCAGGGGGCCCTTGGCTGTCCAGAAGCCACTGGCTCAGCAGGCTGAAGTGGGCAGGGCTTTGGCAGGAGGGGCAAAGCATCAGTAACTGGGGTATCCGAGGAACACTATGGAGGGTGGAGTTTGGGGAGCCCTTCGGGGCACACCCGGGAAAGAATTCTCTGGGAGGCTGAGGTGGGAAGCCCTCCGAGTTTGAGTCCGACCTGCGCAATTTAGAGATTTAGTCAGATACTGCCTCAAAGTGAGTATTACAAGGGCTGGGGTGCAGCTTAGCATGAAGGTCCTGGGTTCCACCCTAGAGCTGCCAAACAAAGCAAAAGAAACCCAAACAAAATTCTGTCCTGGGACCAGGCCCCACACTGAGGCTGTGGAAAGTCCCAAGGGCTCTGGGAGGCAGGAGCAGGGGAGGGGGGTTCAAGGCCCATTCTCAGGGAGCCCCACCACCCCTGCATGCTCCCCCTGGGTGTGAGAGCCTGCCCACCAAGTCCCGAGCACCCCCGCTCCTCCTGCGGGCTCCTCCCTTCCGGATTGCTGGACTCCCAGCCGCGCTGGCCGGGGCCTCCATGCACCGCACCGCTGGGCTGCAAAGGGAGTCGCTCTGTGCCTGCTGAGTCCGAGGCCAGGGCCTCGGAGGGCCTCAGGGCAGGGCTCCAGCTCTCCCCCCGAGGAGGCCCGTCCCTGCGGAGGGCAAGGCTGCCGCCGAGCGGCAGCAGGCTGGCTAGCAGGAGCTTCAGCGCACGGCCCAGAACACATGGCCGGGCAGGGGCACCTCGGGGTTTGTTCTGGGCAGAAAAGAGCCAAGTTCCTAATTAGAGACCCCAGGGCCAAGAGCCTGAAGCTCCAGAGGCTTGAAACGGACACAGCTGGTGTCAAAAGCAGGGGTAGTAGGGAGGGGTGGGAGGTTTGGTGGGTGGGGCTGGGAAAGCAGAGCCTGGCCACCAGGCAGGGGGGGCCCCCGGAGGGCAGAGGACAGGTTTTTGGTGTTTTTTTTTTTTCTTGTTTTCTTTCTTTCTTTCTTTCTTTCTTTCTTTCTTTCTTTCTTTCTTTCTTTCTTTCTTTCCTTTCTCCTTTACACTGAGCTGTATCCCCAGACTTTTTAATTCCTTTTCTTATCTTTCTTTAAATTCTGAGACAGGGTCTCACTAAATCACCCAGGCTGGATTTGAATTTGAAATCCTCCTGTCTCAGCCTCCCAGAGTGCTGGGATTCAGGACATGTGCCTGTATCACTGGCTAAAGGTGCTTTTTTGACTTCAGAGCCATCTCTTCTTTCCTCCAAGGGTCCCGGGGTGGAGTCTCCCTGTCTTCTCCCTTAGCTCACACCCGTTTAGCTGCCTGCCTTGTTGGTTTGGGGGTTACAGTTCCCCATATGTGAGGTTTTGTTTTCTGAGTTTTCTGTCACCGTGGTCAGACATGATCTGAAAATACTAGTAAGAATATTCCAGCAATAGACAGTTCTCAAGCTTTAAATGGCTTTTTATAGGGTACCGTTATACGAGTCTGCTTTCCTACTAATCTCTTCACTGTGTGGATTTACAAACTAAACTTGCCCCATAGCTGCATGTCTAGGGGAGGCCACTGTGCACAGGATTTGGTCCTATCTGCGGTTCCAGGCCCACCCCGGGGTCTTGGAGAGACCCTGTGTATAAAGACAGACGACAGAATTGTACCTTAGCCTCTCTCGGGACAGCTGGGCCCCTTCCGACCTCCCTCGGCCCTGGGCATGCTGTATGACGCTTTAGTCTTCAGTCTGCACTCACGGAAGTTCACTCATTCCCGGTGCCACCCGCACCGAGCTGCAGCTGAGCCCAGCACACAGAGCCTGCGCCGCACCCCACAGTGAAATACTGACCAGCTCCCGCATCCCCCAGAGCTCCGAGCCTCTCCAGCCTGACTGCGAGACCAGGGCTTTCTGCCTGTGCCTCCTTAATCCCGTCCTAAGGTTTGGAGGTGTGCAGTGCCCTGCTGGATGCTCTGTCACCTGCCCCCTAGCTGCCTGCCTGTGGGGACATCTGTTGAGACTTGCTGTCTGTCAAGCGCTGGGTCACCCACTGGACACTGTGTTATGCAGCTTGCTGGGGAACCCAGTAAGGAGATGGACATTGGGGAGTTACCCAGCAGGACAGGGCTGGTACAAATTAAAGAATGTGGGCGTGGTCAGCTGGCCCTAGGATGCAGGCAAATAGGGCTGTGGGCGTGGTCATCCAGGCCCTAAGCAATGGTCTTTTAAACCCAATGGCTCTGGAGTCCTTTGGCTAAGCAGTTAACCCAGCCGTGGACCACTCACCCCCCACCCCCAGCCAGGACGGAAGTGCCTAGGACCAGGACCAGCTCCCATGAGGACAGGCAAAGGGAGTGGCCCAGAGGGAGGGAGTGCAGGCCCAGTTGGTGGGGGGGGGGCTGGGGGGGATGCAGCTGGACACTGTAAAGGGCTGGGGGTGGGACAGGCTCTGAGGGCCCAGTAAGGGCCCTGGAATCTGCGGCCATTGGGCCAGCAGAGCTCCTGAGGGGAGGCTGGTGGGAGGGCGGCCACACCTCCGGCTTGGGCCCTGGTGCGCCCAGCAGCTGTGGGTATGTAGCAGGCTGAGTTCTCTTTCTTTGCAGGTGTTGTAGGAGCTCGGGTACTGGCCACTGGCAAGTCTGCAGGGGCTGAGATTGGTAGGTGGCTGCCAGAGTCCTCTGGTTTGGTGGGGAGGCATCAAATGTGCTCTGGGCCCGGCCTCCACAGCTGGGGCATGGGATGCTAGGCGTGGAGCAGGGCAGACACCGAGCCCTGTGTTCCGTGTCTCCCTGGCCCTAGATTTCAAATACGCCCTCATCGGGACGGCGTTGGGCGTCGCCATCTGCGTGGGCTTCCTGGTGCTGAAGATCTGCATGATCCGGAAGCACCTGTTGGACCAGGACTCTGTGGAACTGAGGAACACAGCCCTGGGCGTCACTGGTGAGGGACCTGGCACTCAGCCCCCGGGCCGTGCGGCTGCAGCTGAGACCAAGGGTGACGGTCAGGTTTCCCTCACTGCAAGCAAACACCCCGACAACAACTCCCCAAGAAGGATGTATTCGGGTTCCCAGAGGTGGAGGTTTCGGCCCATGGTCACTGGATCCTGTTGCTTCTGGGCCTGAGGTGGCCCCTGGGGGACGTTCAAGATTCCAACTATTGCAGACAGAGTCCTTTGATGCCACCAACCTGAGGCACTGAGGCAGCTCCAAAAAGGGGGCGGGAAGGAATGGAAACCACCACGCCCCGCAGCCCGGGGCAGGACAGGGGCACAGCAGCCCCTCTCTGCGTACCCCCTGCCTCTTTCTGGCTTCTTTTTCTGTCTGTCTCTACTCAGCCCCTCAGATTCGTTCCTGAGAATCAGGTTTGCTGGAGAAAAGTGGGAAGAGCTGAAATGGGCTTTGGATAGAAAAGTCTCTTCTCTTATCCAACTGATAAGGTCAGACAGCCTGGGTCCAGGGGCCCAAGGTGGCCCTAACCAGTGTGGGGGGTGCTGCTGGTGAAGTGACATGGGCGGCAAGGAAGGGCCCCTCGAACAGATGGGGATGGCTACCGCAGCGATGGATACCAGGCAGTTACGGTGTGAGTTTTTGAAGCAGGGCTGCCCTGTCTCTCACGGTGTCACCCTCAGAGCACCCTCCATGGTGTCATGCTTGTCACGCAGCTATGATGCAGTTTCCCAAGGACAGGGTGCAAGGAGCTTGGATTCTGGAAAATTCAGCCAGGACAGCACTGGGCCTGAGGTGGCCCTGTGGGCCAGCAGGGTTGGCTTAGCCTTGATTTGGGTCCCTACCAATGGAGGTGAAGAGGTGACAGCCTCTTGCAGAGCACCAGCCAGGCAGCTGATGCTTCTCTCCAGTGGGAATTGAGAGGGACAGGGCCACTCATACCACCCGTGTACTCAGCCAAGGGGCCCTGGGACCTGGACAGAGAAGTGTGGGGACCGGGACACTGCCTCAGACCAGACCAGGATTCTCACTGATTCACATACCGATTTCTTTGTTTAGACCCGCTTGGGCAGAGGAAGAAGAGGAGGTTGTCAATGAGGTAAGGTAACTTCTGCCATGCACGGGAGGTCGTCCTGTGCCCTCCTCTCCAAGCTGTCCCTCTTCCGTGCTGTCACCCAGCCTCTTGGGGGGTTAGAACGGTCCTCCATGCTCTCCAGCCTGCCTCAGGGCCTTTGTTCTTGCTGTTCCCTAACTCAGAAGGCTCCTTCCAGATAGCTGCAAACCTCGCCCCCCCCCCGCCATGGAGTGTCAGGTGACCTGTTGTCAACAGCACCTGCACCCCTCTGCTATCCCTCTCTTCTCCCTGTCTTCATTGCTCTCTGTAGCTCATTCTAGAGTTGACATTTGTGACATTAATTTGTCAAGTCCCACCCTTTTCTCCCACACTGCCAGCTCCTTGAAGGCAGGGTCCCCTTGGCAGAAGAGAGTCCTCCTGTGCGTGCTGAGTGGGGACGGAGCGAGAGGCCTCGGGCTGGGCACTGCCTGTCACAAGGGCTGCAGCCAGCCCCAAGAGACAGCTGCCCAGGGTCTTCCTGGGCAGGGGACAGGGGAGGACTCACCAGAGTGGTGGCAGAGCTCCGGGTGTCTCAGGGTGCAGGAGTGCCCAGCAGCGGAAAGCAGAATTAATGCGAGCTCTGTAGGAGGCTGAGGCAGGAAGATCCTAAATATGAGATCAGCTTGGGCAACTTAGTAACTTAGTGAGAAAGTATCTCAAAGGCCCTGGGTTCAATCCCCAGCACTGCCAAAAAAGAAACAATTGAGAGGATTGCGGCCACCCAGCAGAGGCAGTGGCAGTGGTAGCTCCTATGCATGGCGGAGAGGGACTGCTGGCCATCAGCCAGAGGCCAGGAGACCCGATGCCAGCCTCCCTTGGGATGCCATGGGAAGTCCTCACAGGCAGACATCTTGGCAAGGTACTGGGAAGTTGTGGGCACTGGCCCCAATTAGGGCTGAGAAAACTGGGCCCTGATGAAAACATACTTGACCTTCTCCACTTCCCAACCCCTGACAGTGGCAAGGCTAATCATGGGCAATTTAGCCCCTGTGATGAAACAAAATTCCCAGCACCTGCCATTGTCACCAGGCTGGGAGGTCGGGGCTACTCTGGGGTCTCAGAATCAGCAAGGGGCAGAAGGAGAGCGCCCCCAGTGGCTTATCCCATGGTTGCGTCTCAAGCCACTCTAGCTGAACCCAGAGTGACAGCCCCTGTGCAACCCCCAGGAAGGTCACCAGTCTGGGGTCACCTCCCGTCCACTCTTGTGCCCTCTTTCTATTCAAAAAATCTTCAAATGCACCAAAAAGCTGAAAGAACCGCGCCATAAAAAAATATACCTCACTATACCTGGTCTGCTACATTCTCCTTCTTCACTTTATCGCTGTGACCGTAACATCTTGGGGACGGATCCACTCGGAATTCAGTATAGATATCATGACATTTCACCCCTAAACATATTGTCCTTGTATCTCCTGCGTAATCACAAGGCCAGGGGCCCCGCTACCCAGGAAAGTTTGTGCTGAGTCGCTAATCCATGGCACACAGCCTGGGTCCTGGAGTCTCTGATGGTTTCAGAAATCATCTTTTATTCCTCTGTTTGTTCAGTGCATGAAGAAGCTTCGTGTTTGATCCTCAGTCACTCTAGTTTTTGCCCCACGGCAGACACGGTGGCTTCAGAATCCCTGAGCCAGTTGTCTGCTCAAATGTCCTGTTCTCTAGATTGGTTTGTTTCTCTAGAGAAGATTTGCTGTTGTTTCTTTTGTCAAGGCTGCCACAGAGGGGATATGGCACATCCCGTCCTGTACTTCGACAGCACAGGATGCCAGGCCATCTCACTGCTGGCGACGTTGAGTTTGATGGTGCAGCTGAGAAAGTGACTGTCGCAGATTAGCGAACAAGCAGAGAGCCAGGACCCAGGGCCGTGTGGAATCCAGGTACCTGAGACCATGTGGATACCAAGGCCCTGCAGTTCCTCAAGCACAGAGTCCTCTATCGGGACCCCTGGTGCTGTCCATTATTGCCCGGGATCGTCGTAAGACAGGAGTTTCCAGCTCTCTACATCCAATAGCTGACATTCTGCTGAGGAAAGGAAGCCTTCTACTTCCCCTTCTTCCCTCTCCCACTTGCTGAGTATTATCATTGTGCATTTTAATCCTTTTAATGCTAAAATTGCCCCAAACATAGCCAGTGTCCGTCATTTTTTGGTGGCCTCTGAGCTCTTGCAAGGGGACCCTTTTGTCTTGCAGCAACACCTCCCAGACACAGCTTCCGGTTCACTTCTGGTTCACCTGGCCCCACTTGCAGTCACCCATTTCCCTACTCCTCCTTCCCTCCCTCCCTTCCTTCCTTGCCTCCCTCTCTGCCTACATCTCTCTCTCTCTCTCTCTCTCTTTCTCTCTCTCTCTCTTTCTCAAATTTACTGCAGAGTGATGTTTGGGCCTGAGTGTAGCCCAGACATGCACCTGTGCATTGTAAAAGCTCCGAGCCCCCCGTACCTTCCCGGCCCCTCCCAGTTCTAAGGGAAAGCCTGGTCCTTGGCCCTGCGAGGCTTTTGCCTGGTCCTCGATCGTGCGAGGCTTTTGCCTGATCCTTGGTCCTGCGAGCCTCTTGCCCGCTGGCCCGCTCCCAGTAGCACACAAAATCCCCCAGCGGCGCAGCGCTGTGCAGCCCACACCTACCTAGTAATACCACCCCATTCCTGTTATAAAGACTTTTTTACAAGCCTGTTTTCATGTGTTTTAAGAGCTCCCCAATTTCACTCTTACAAAATTCTCGCATTTCTTGTTAAGTTTCTAAGTATTTTGATCTTGGTTTTTGTTTTGTTCTTTTACAATTTTCCATGATGCGTTTGAGCTGGTCATTGACTATACTGACCTTTGAACAAGTTACCATCACAGAACCTCTCTGACAAGGCTTTGACAGCTGCCTTTTGTTCCCCTCTGGATCCCTTTGACCCTTAGTGATGCTGTGTTAACCGCCAAAGTGCTGGTGATCCTCTGTCCCAGTTCTAGGCCCCTAACTGTTTTCCGGTCCCCGATTGCATTGGCTGAAGCCTCCGTGTTCAGCACCAGTGAACGCAGCGCACCAGCCTGCCTCGTGGCAGGAAACCCACTGTGGTTTCCTCGGCGCTGGCTTGCTGAAGACCACAGGAGAGATGGGCTCTGCTCCCCGCTTCCCCCGGGGTGCTCTGCACATTGACTCCATGCTACCTTCTTCTGGGCCCAAGACGCTACACTCCCGGCGCTGGTCACCCTTGTGGGGAAGCGTCCCCCATCTCTCTCAGCTCCCTTCACCAGCCGTCCTTGCTTTCAACCTGCTCATCTTCAGCGTCAGGCCTATGTATCATGGAGCTTTGCAGCCTTGACCTTGACCTGTGTCCTTGGTCGGTGAACACATGCTGTCCATCTGATGGCCCTTGGCTTGGCCTGTGGATGCCTCTCTATGCTCTGTCTTTCTGTTGCTGCTGCTCCCTTGAGGAGATGTCGGGAGTCAAGAGATGGTGACCAGATGCGCATGGGACATGGCTTTGTGGGTGCACAAGTGTTGGTACAAATTGGTGTCATGCGTGGAGGTGTCAGTGAGGTCCCCAATCCTGAGTGACTGCGGCAGGGTCTCTGCCCAGCTTCCCACTCAGGCTCTGTGTGCGGAGTCTGACAGAGACCTCATCTTTTCTTCTACGCTCACTCTGTTTAATTTCAAAGCACACCTACCTTGCCTGCCCTCCTGTCTGTGCTGCTGTGCTCAGTGACACACACAGTACCTCTCATGACGGCCTAGGGTTTAGAATCGAGAGCATCATTTCCCAGTGACTTTTCCTGTACCGCTTTTTGCAGCGTGTGCCCAGATGTATAAAATTCTTCAACTGAAGAGAGGTTTCCTTTCCCCCAAATATGCCTATTGACTTCAGAAAATGACTTCTTTCCTTTTCTAATCAAAGTGATTGACACTTTGTGGCTTTGGGTTTGCTGGGCAGGAAATGACCTCAAGGTTGAAATTGTTCTGGAAAACCCAGTGCTTTACCTGGGAGCCGCTGGCAGCCAGGGCTGTGTCTTGCATGAGGAGATGCCCTGTCTGGCTGGGTTTTCTGAGTGTGTGGGCTCCTACACACCTGATTACTGTGTGCAGAGCGCAGGTAGGGACTAGGTGGGGCCTGGCCACTGTCACCAGGTCTTCTGATATTTCTCTTCCTTTCCAGAGAAGCCCGGGTGATTGAGGTGTGCCAAGAGGCCATGGCAGAGGAGGCCCAGCTGCCTGAACAGTCGCCCACATTCTGATTTCAGGATGTTTTCATTCAAACATCCAAGGCTGGCAAGGGCACCCCAGGGGGACTCCACGTGGGCGGCAAATGACAGAGCCAAAGGACTGTAATCCACAGCGCCTCTGCCCTGCCGGAAGTGACCGCCCCTCTTCTGCAGGAAGCTGGCTGCACTCAGGGAGGACTTTAGCCAGCTGTGGGCTAAAATGGGAACCAGTAAACCCCCAGCACCTGACCTGGTGCCCCTGCTGGGGTTGTTCCTGGATCTTGCCCCTGCAATGGCTCATGGGAATGGGACCCTAAAAAGGCACGACTTCCTTAGCACCCCAGCTTAGCAGCCTTCTGCAGCTTTTTCTGCAAACACTGACTTTCCCTCTGCCAGAACCCCACATTGCGGAAGGAGCCTGCACACAGTGAGGGGGACGGGGACCCTGGGAGCCACAGCTGCCGAGAGGGAAGGGCAGCCTGGCCAGCATGAGCACAGGGACCCTTGCAGCCCAGGGTCTGGCCTGCAGCTCTGCAGCTCCTCAGGGGAAGAAGGAACAAAGTATGAAGTGAAAAAGCAGATGTGGCGCTTGTACAGAGCTCTGCAAGGCAAGCTATTGTCATCCTCATACCACAGTGCCGTGCAGATGGTCACATGTGTGTGACATGTGCACGGAGATCACGATCGGCAGGGGCCCAGGAAACCTACATCATCTGTCCTTGTCCTTGGTCTGAGGTTGCTCTCGCCTGTCTCACCAAACTCACATTTCTGAGGCTGCGTGATGGAAGCTGCTCTGCAGAAGTCCGGGTGGCTGTGTGTGACGCTTCTCCTCGGACAGGTGTCCTCCTTGTGCATAGCGCCAGGCGAGCTACAGTTCAAAACTAGACGCTGTGTTAGAATCATCTGCCTGGATTCCAAGGGTATCTTTTACCTGACTTGATAACAATGTTCTTCATTAGCTCTTTGTTAACTGATAACCCGGAGCAGTAATGTTGTGCTCCAGCAATTTTCCATGTGTAAGATAGAATAAACCGTCTTGTAAGGGCTCTGTTAATTGATTGGCTTCTTTCAGCAGCATTTTAATTAAGGCATCTGGTTTTGCATGGCAGAAATATTTGTGGACAGAAGGGAAAGTCTCTGGATTCTCAGTCCCTGAAAATTTCCCAGGAACTGACCAGAGAAACACAGTCAGGGGTCGTTTTCTCATGGGGACGTGTTCCAGAAGTTCACACTTAGGGTGTTCATTGCTGTGCGGATGTTGTAGGTACCGTCGCATGGACTGAGATGGTGGTGACATCCCCAGGTGATGCCGTATGCGTGGCCCGTCACTGGTGGGAACATCGCTGTCCTGTGTGTGTGTAGGCTGGACACCAGGGTCCTCCCTCATCCATGAGGCAGTGTGGGCCGGGGCCTTTGGCAACGAAGTCTTGTTGAGGTCCACCTGGTCCTGCTGGGACATCTCAGAAGCCTTCTTGACAAGTCCGTTCCACAGGGACAGCAGTTCTTGGAAGTGTCAGGGAGCAGCCACAACTCTCAATGTCCGGATGCGGGGCACTGAGCCAGGGCCATTCCTACCCAGGCAGCTCCCCCTGTCACTGAGGTGCATGCCAGGGGTGACTAACCTTGCCCTCTTGTCTAGGGGCTCCAGGGCATCCAAAGTATGTGCACAGCCCTCACAGTCCCCTGTCAGCCCAAGAGCACCACGCTCAAAGGGGAGGGACAGGTGACTCTCCAACACCAGTGGGGAGGCCACCTAACCTGGAAGACACAGTGTGTCCCATCTGTGCCCATGAAGTGAGTAGTGTTGTCATTTGTGTGCAGATGGCTTACCTTCTATCCGGGCACTTGAGCATCCTCTGACGTGGGTTTTTGTGGGGAATCTTGGAGCATGCCCCTCACAGATGGCTTGGGACGGATGGAGTTGCCATCACTGTCACAACCACCATGACACCCAGTGTCTCCTTCTAGGGTGGAACTGTCCTCTCAACTGACTCCAGGTAGGGACTCTGGCCTAGCGGGCTGAGGACCTCCTTTTGCTGTACCGGTAACTACCTGTGCGTGTCTCCAACAGTGACTCAACCTCACCTTAGAAAAGTAGGTGACCCCAGATGATGGCTACCACCTTCTGCTGCATGCAAAGCCCTTCGTGCAGTGGCCCACACCTGGGAATGTGCTATAAATGCCCCCTGCCCTACTGTATGGTACCAGGCAATGTGGGAAGAGCACAGAAGACAGAGCCGTGGCCCTGAGGCAGACAAGGCTGTGGGCAAGCAGATGAGCAGGTGCTGTTCTGAGGCGAGAGGGTGCTGATGGCCACGGCAGGAGGAGACTTGACCGCAGCAGAAGGGGCATCTTGGCTCCCAGAGGCCAACACTCAGGAGTGTCAGAGACCACTGCAAAGTGAAGAGAGGAGGCATCATGGCGCCCATGGCTAAGGCTTCATGGAAGTAGGGTGGCGAAGTTGACAAGGGTCAGACAAGGTCCTGAGCTGTCTGGCTGTCTGGTTTTCTATGAAGTTCCTTTTGTCTTTCGCAAAGTTAGTTGCAGAAAGGCAGGAAATGGTGTTCACTGGAAGATAGAGAAGTTTCTATGAATCCTTCCATGAATGTTCTAGAAGGAAGAAACAAATGAAACAGAGAGGCCACGCCTTTACAGAGCTGCAGAAGGAAGGCCAACAACACCCAGGAGACTCCAAGTACAATCTGAGGCACCAAGAGCAAGAAAATCAAATTGCTACAAACATAGGAGGCTGTTATGGGAGTTAGATGTCTACTGAACAGAACCGAATGAGCAAAGATGAAAGAGCCATGTTTTCAAACTTTTCAAGAGAAATGATTAGACCTCACAGCATCTTGCACCACACTGTGACTCAAATGAGAAGGCAAAAAGCAAAAATAAAAACCTCACAAGTGCAAAAACTCAGAAAACTACTGGAAGAAAGAGAAACTGAGCTTCAGCAAAATGAAAAATGAATGTGTGAGATCAAGGAAGAGGCAGTAAGGGAGTGAAATTTATGTCTCGGTGAGAGGTTGTTGTTCTGAAAATGGTAATATTAACCCTGTACATTAAAACCCCGCAGGATCTTACCATGGGGGGCCTTGGAGGAGAGAGAGGAAGAGAGATGTAAAAGCATTCTACGAGGAGCGTAATGCAGTCTATTACCAGGCAGAGTATGGAGCACTGGCTAATTGTCAACATGGATAGATAAATACAGTATTAAATTTGCACAATATGAGTTCAGAAGAAGTCTTGAAATTTAGAACAAAAGGCATGGAAATCTAGTTAGGGTCCAAAACATGGGGGCAGGGGGAGAAAGAGAAAGAAGAAGAAGAAACAAAAAAATGTAATAAATAAAAACGGGGTAATAAAAATAAGTGTAAATATATAACATTCATTGCTTGTATTCATAAAATTTATCTCTTAAAAAGATTTATCTTGATTTTTTTTTTTACCCTAACTTGAATTGATGAGCTTGCCCTTGCAAGGAAGCGCTGTGCTGCTGAGCCATAGCCCCGCCCAAAGATTTATCTTGATTTAAAAAGACTTAGCCACATGGTATTTATGAGAAACACAACTTCAGTAAAAACCATAGAGTGATTGAAAAGTAAGAGATTAAAAAAAGAGTTATTAGGTCAATGCTAAAACAAACAGTAATGCCAGAAAAAAACCCACTGAATTCAAGTAAAAAGGCTGACCACGTAGAGAGAAAATTAGACACTGGGAATCCACTAAGATGACAGCGCCATCGTGAAGCTTTGTGTACCTGACAACACAGCTCTGGCGCGCACAGAAAGATGACAGACGCCTCAGGAGAAACAGCAGGAGGTTTGAAACCACCTCTGCCAAAGACACTCCGCTTGGGATTTGTGTTAAGTAGGCTGCAGAAGAAACACAGAAATAATCTCAACCAATGGCAAGTGATTGAAATTAGACAGTCTACACTGGCCAATCACATTCTTAAAAAACTTTAACTAAAACTGCAAACGCGGGCTGTAGCTTGGCACGGAAGGGACATGCATGTGGCCCTGGGCTCAGTGCCCAGTACCGCACCCAAACACACACATGCACGACATTTCTGGTGCAAAAATGTTTCTTTGCTTGAAGATTTCCAAATTCATTTTTTAAAAAAATAACGGATTCTAAAGCCAGTAATGACAGACACATGTCTCGTCCCAGCTCCTTTGCTGGTAACAGCGATAAACCCAATGCAGGATGCGCTACAATAACTGTCCAACGGCGCAAAAGAGCCACGGAAGGAAGGCGGAAGCTGGGAGAGCAGAGGAGCACGGAGCTCCCCGCTCACCCCGCGCTGTCTCTGCCCAGACAGTCCAGTTTATGCTGCTCGAGGAGTGGGAGCGCAGCAGTCCCGCTGGGCTGGCGGCAGAAGATGGGTTTGAAGCCGTCAGGGGAACAGTCCCTGAAATGTCAGCCTTAGCAACGGAAATTCCTGGCTGACCCCTAAACTACATATCCATGGGGAGAAATGCCAGGGCGTCACCGGAAATCGGCAGCCAGAAGGCTGAAAAGAACAGAGACGTTGAGAGACAGAGTCTGGAGACGGTCACCTCTGCCACTGAGAGCCACGGTCTGGAGTTCAAATCCAGCCGCGTTAGGAGGATCTCACTTGATCGATAATTTTATGTGCCAATTGGAGGCCACCACAGTGGCCAGATAGGGGTTCGGCATTATTTTAGATGTTTCTGAGAGGGTATTTGTGGGTAAGATTTGCATTTAAACTGGTAGACTGAGTAAAACAGATTCTCTACCGTGGCGGGCATAGGTCTATCCAGTCAGCGGAAGATCTGGATCCAGCCAAGGACTGCTCTCCCTGACCAGGAGGAGACTCTCCAGGGCAGGGACTGCAACCTCAGCCCTTCCTGGGCTTCCAGCTGTCGCCCACTCTGCCTACTGAGGACCTGGCCGCCTTCCTGACCATGTAAGCCCAGTCCCTAAAGTAAACCTCCATCATACACGGCCTTGGTTCTATTTCTTTAAAGAACCCAAACACACTCACAAAGGACAGATGGCTTCCTGCGGAAACCTAGGACCAGAGACAAAACTGAAATGGACCAATAAAAGCCTAAATCTGAGACCCGCGCTGGAGTTTGCCAGTGACTTAACTTGCCAGACTAATAATTGTGTAAAAGGCGGTGTACTTAGCTGCCTATGAATAGGCAGGTAGCTAGAGAAAAAGGAACTGAGCTGGGTGAGTGGGTCAGCCACACTGATAAGGATACATAATAAGCAGTAAAACTGGGACTTTGGCCAGAGAAGGAGTTTCCTCAAGCAGTGTGGGATGCAAACCCTCCCGATATTCAGGGTCCGGTTTGCAGGAACTTCAAATATGCCGAATAATCAGTTTTCTTTTAAAATCAGTTTCCTTTAAACTCTGGAAGCTGGGTAACTGGTTTAGAGACCCAGCTTCCAGTTGGTCATTTAAGCCCATTTTAGAGCCACCTGTGATAGTTGGTCACCGGCCAAAGAACAATTCTCATGCTCTACTTTTCCATGAACAGTGCTGGACTGAGGACCACGTGACACCTGCTTGGGGCCCCTCCGAGCTGGGTGCTGGTCTTCTGGTGGCTTCCAATAAACACTCTTCTAACATCCTCCTTTTTGTCTGAGATTTCAGTTTTTGACTTTGTGGGACAGTGGACTGGGTTTACACGGTTTGTAGCCTGGTGTTAATTCATGAAGATCACCGAGTGACAACACAGATAGCTCACTGTCACCGAAAGAATTTAGCACTGATATTTCCCAAGCAAAGGGGACATATCATGTCACACAGGCTTATAGGGTGCAGGCACCAGGCTTGGTCAGAGGGCAAGAGAAAGGGGGATCACCTGGCTCAGGGCCCCCAGTCTACTTGCCACGGGAAAAGCAAAACAGGACGGGAAGAAGAGCTGGGGTGAGCTGCTTTGGATACTTTTAGCTTGGTGCCTATGAGTTAGATAATAATTTGGGATTGGTTGAAAGGTTTGTGATACGATTTTTAAGGCACCTATGAAAGCCGGATTGCACAGGAGACATACACAACTTCGACTATTTGGTCCTTTAGTTAACAGATTCAAAATGGACAACTACAGAAAGTTTATAAAAACACAGAACTAAAAATCAGCAATCTTCCTCTGAAGACAACATAATCCAGAGTTTCTACAGTAGATCACCCACAATTCCAATGTTTAATAGGGCAATTCCAGACATTCAAAGAAATGGGAAAATGTGACTTCCTATGAGAGGAAGCAGCCAATAGGAGTAGATTTATGATTAACCTAATGTTGAAATTAGCAGTCCAGGACTTCAAGAGCTTAGTACAGACATCCTTGTTTCATGACCAAGTTCTGTTCTATGACTCAGTCATTCAGTGAATTGGCCACTAAACGAGGAATTGCATTTACATAATATGTACATTATATAATTCAGGACAAATAAAGCATCAATGGAAACTTCAATTAGATGACTTTGCTTTAATTTGCACAACTCTACATGCAGTAATGTAGTGTATAACAGAATATAAAACTGTAGTATTGTACGGTACAATCAGCAAAAATCGCAGTGAACACCGTAGAAGCCACCATCAGGCCTTACTGCTGCTGGCATTCTGGTGACTGAAGAAAGTCTTAAACCCCAGCAGTGGGTTGTAAGTCTGAACAGTTGTTAAACATGTAGGTCATAAATGAGAAATATCTGTATATATTTTTCAGGTTACATGAACAGAGAGGACTCCTTAGTCGGCAAGTGTAAACTCTGGATGTAGAATTTATAGAAAAGTGCCCTAATTTGTGTCTTTGCATATGCTGTTCCTGCTGCCTGGAAAGCTCTTTCCCAGATTCTCAAGTTATTGATCACTCTTGGCTCTGCTCAGCACTGTGCCCCCAGATCAACCCACCGAGACCCCCCATGAGCACACATAGCTGTCTATCAGCGCACGCCTTTGTGTTTATCCAGCTGTTCTACCCAGATGAATGAGAGATTCTCAAGGATGAGGATTTTGTCTGTCACATTTACTGCTGTCTCCCCAGAGCCCAAGACAGTGCAGGGCAGACAGTAGGCATGTAGCAAACATTTCATGCTAAGAACTTCAATCTATATTCGAATTGTAGAAGCAAATATAAGGCCTGGATCTTTTTCAAATAGGAAGGGGAGTAAGAGACAGGGAGGGGATGGGAGAGAGGTGGAAAGAAATGAAGAGAAAAAAGGAAAAGAAAATACAGCTTCTGCACATGGGAAGGGAACCAAGGTTTAGAAGGAGTGGGGATTCGCCACGATGAATGTAATCACTATGTACCACAAATGGGTACCAATAAAAAAAGGAAAGAAATTGGAAAATCTACCTCATATCAATTGTTTACCCAGAAAATGTACATAATTACACTTGGTTCAAAACCAATTGGAAAAGCCAGGCATGGTGGTGCACACTTGTAATCCCAGCACTCGGGAGGCTGAGGCAGGAGGATCATTGCAAGTTTGAGACCAGCCTGGGCTACAAAGTGAGAGCAAAGCCAGCCCGAACTGCATAGTGAGACCCTGTCACAAAAGGGAAAAAAAAAATTGGAAAACTAGATAAGCTAGTTAACATGGGCCAGGGCTGCAAATAAAAGCTGCAGATGTGACGGTTTCCCCTGGTCACCCAGGCCACCAGCTCGGTCTCCTACAAACGACCCGCAAGCAGCATGGTCTCCCCCTCGCTCACAGATGCCTTTGGTCTTTTAAACATTTGCCTTTTTTTAAAAAATGGATTGAATCATTTCCAGCATCCCACTTGGCCTTTGATTGTTTACCATTTCTAATTTTTTGTTAACATGAACCACATGGGATGAAAATTCTTGTATATGTTCCCTTGGCCCAGATGGGAGAATTTCTGGGTGAGCAGAGAAAACTTTTACTCTCAAAACCACACTTTGCATGTGGTGTGGCCCGGGGTGGGGGGATGAGGGGGGGACAGCACTGGGGGAGTCCACTGACAGGGCCCCTGGACCCCTCCCTGGCCAGGGAACAGAGTGCGCCTCGCTGCCTCTCTGTCTGTTTGAAGCTCAGAGTTGGCTGTTGTGATGCAAGAGCGCAGCTGTTCTCTCTCTCTCTCTCTCTCTCTCTCTCTCTCTCTGGAGCAGCTAAGTTAGAGACCGCTCTGTCCCTCAGTTAGATGGACACAGATGGGAGTGGCCTGAATCCTGAAGGGATCTGTTGGTGTCACAACATGCTCCGAATCCAGGAGCTTCCAATCTTCCTGAAGCCTGTGGATCTGTGACAGATCAACCCCAACAGAACAACCAAAGCTTCGGAGCGCCACGCAGGGCTGCTTTGGGGAGATGCGGGGTGTGTCCCCTGACCATGAGGCCCAGGCCCAGGGGACCAATTCTGTCTTCCAGAGAAGGGTGTGGGGCACAGGGGCCAGGTGGCAGGAAGAGGATCTGCTCCAGGCAGAGCTTTAGCAGTTCTTATCTGGAGAGAGTTCAAAGGCTTTGCAATGTAAAATTCCTGAGGTCCCTTGGAGGAAAGGTGGACAGCAGAGGGGTCATCCCGTTCCGGTGACTTCCTAAAAAGGCTTGGTAATGACTCATTCAAGATGAAGGAAGAGATGGAGAGAGAGGGCCAAGCTGCGGCGGTGACAGGAGGTGACTCCGACACCAGGCCGGTACTGGTACCGTCCACCTGTGTCACTGCCCCCTCCTGAGTGGGGAACTTGTCTCTCAAAGCAATGAGGGAAAACGCTAAAGGTCACCTTTGGGTTCCGAGAGCTGAGGAGACTTGGACATGCCCTGTGAGTTCTCAGCTTCGGGGACCTTTTCCATTCAATGCAGGAGACGCGAGGCCTCCAGAAGGGAAACATCTCTGCAATGTAAAGGGATGTACCGCGTGGCCTCTGCCTTTGTGCAGCTCGGTTTTCAATGAACACTGCAGAGGTGCTCTGGCCTTCACAGCGCAGACACACGGACACGCCAGCGACCCAGCTCAAAGTGGAACTACGGTGACGCTGAATACGCGTGTCAGGCCAGGGCTGGCAACACATACCTATAACTCCAGCACTCGGGAGGCTGGGACAGGGGGATCCCTGAGAGTTCAAGGCCAGCCTAGCTCCACGTGAGTTCAAGCCCACCCTGAACTGCATAGTGAGACCCTGTCTCACAAAATAAAAAAAAATTTAAAATAGAAAGAAAAAGAAAATGCACTGACGATGCCAAATGCCATGGTATCGAACATCAGAGTTGAGCAATACTGTGGCTCGGAGAGGCCAAATGCGTCGCTCGTGGCCTGGGGTTGACCAAGAGCTCAGGCTCACTGCTTCTGCTGGCACCATGAGAAGGTCACACTGCCTGTCACAAGCCTGGGGACAGGGTGGTGTCTTGCTCACTTTCCTCATGGCAAGGGCAAATACTTTCTAGTTAAAGGAGGGACGGTTTATTTTGCCCCCTCACGGATTGCAGACATTTCCATCTGTACCCGGGCTGGCTCCGGGGCAGGGCAGCAGGGCAGAGTGGCTGGGAGGAGGGAAGCCGCTCACAGCGTGGCAGACAGAGGAGCAGGGGGAGGGGGATAAACCCTTCCAGGCCACGCCTCCAGGGGACCCGCCTCTTCCCACCGCGCCCCACTGGCTAACAGCAGGTCAGGTGTCAGCCCGGTAACGATCACCTTCAACAAGCCCCAGCTATCACTGCGTGAGGCTTTAGGGGTCCACCGAGCCGCAAAGCACAGCAAGCAACATTCAGAGGCCGAGCGACCATGGTGGAGCAGCCACAGGAACACAGGCATGGGGTCGTGGGTTGGATCCCTGGGACTGAAAAGTCGACACTCACATTCCATGCCTTCTGCTGAGTGGATGTTGCTTTTTACCTTCACCTAAAAGAACAGAGTGAGCCAAAGCCCGGCGAGCCCAGGCTGTCCCTGGCGCCAGCCCCGGCTGCACGCGGGCTCTGTAAAGAGTTCTCTTCTCAGGATCTGTGTGTGGCTGGGGGTGGCAGAAGCCAAGGGCACGGGGGATCTGGGGGGGTCTGCTGGGCCCTAGCATCAGTCCAGCTTGCTGTGATGGGGAAGTCTGTGCCGTGGAAGGTGGAAGGTGGACCTGGGTCCTTAGCAGTGACACCTGCTTCACAGATCGGCCAGTGTTTGATGGTGGAAAAATCGAAAATGGAAGTTTGTGGGGCAAACGCATCTCCTTTCACACTGTTACCGGATCCAGTGCTGCAGTGAGGCTCCCTGTGCTGGGCTGGCTGTGGCTGGTGGCAGACAGACAGCCACTGATGCTTTTTGTCGTGAGGGAGGCAGATGTGGCTGGGGCTTCCTCCTCACGGCATAGCAGCTGGTTCAGGCCTCAGTGTCTGGAGCCTCCTGCCCAAGGTCTCCAAGTGCTGCTTGTGTCCCAGGCTTCCTGGGGCTGGAGAGGCAGCCCTGGCCTCCAAGGCTCGCCGGGCTGGCTTGAAGTCAGCTGGCTTTCATCAAGAGGTCCCCGAGCCACACTACGCTGTCCCCATTTGTCCCTGTGTGTGATTCCTCACACAAACACAAATGCTATGTCTTTCTCTCTCGGCCTCTTTCTAGCTCATTAGGGTTTAACCCCCTGTAGACAAGCTTGGGGCTCCAATGCCACCCAGACCTCTTCCGCTGCACCCAGGGGCTACATCTGCTCCTAGACCTGAGCTGCTGCCAGTTCTGGGCTCCAGCTGAGGACCCTGACCGAGGATGGGCGCAGAGCAGCTTGGGGACAAGAGGGCGGGAGGCTGTGCACCATCCCACTTGTGGATCTATATTTGCCCTCCAGCCCCATTTACCTTTAAATAAAACTAAGAGTGATGGATTGGTCGTTTTCTTCTGTGTGTTAAATGAAAATCACAGGTAGCTATGGTTTGGAGTTGGCTCCTCTACTGGTCGCCAACAACAGACTAAAAATGAGTCACCAGGCTCAGCCTAAGATGTTATCTGACCTTCCAAGGAATCGGGAGGGAGTGGTCACAGCCAGAGCTCCCCAGAGAGCCCCCTCCACAGAAAGGCAGCCTGGAGCCCCAGTAGCTCAACTCGTCACTTGTGGTCCTGCTGCTATCTGCTGGCTCTGCTTTGCAGGAGACGGGACTTGGAGATGACCAGTCCACATTTTGTCCTTGCTTCTGCTTTCTTCAGCCTTTTTCTGTCTATAAAACCAGCCTCCTCTGCTCAACCCATCAGAACACATCTCATTTCATTTTATTTTGTTTCATTTTACTATAGAGAGCGGTGTGGCTCGAGTCTAGAAATGAGAATAAAGCCTACCTAGCTCTGCGAACTACACTGCAATCTTGTCCTCTGACTCATGATAGAAAAATTAGAAAACCAAGAGAGACAAAAGCACCTAGACCCCGCGAAGAGGAAAATCAGGTTTGGTGTGCACGATTCGAGGCTGCACCTGTGTGTGAAATGCACGCGTGCGTGCACACCGGCTTTGCGTAACTGGGATTATATGGTGGGTGTTTTCACTCCTGACTTAGTGAGCACTTTTTCCCATGTTCCTTACTAGGTACGTGACTGTGACAGTCCATGCTTTATTACCCCCAGCAGTTCTCTAAGTCCAGGAAGCACCAGAACCAGGTGAGGGGAGTGACACACTTAAGCACAGATACATGAGTCCCACCCACAGTGTCTTACTCAGTTGGGGAGGCTGGACCTGAGAATCTGCATTTCTAACAAGTTCCCGGTGAGGTCGGTGCTGACCAACAATGCAGTCAGTGGGGGCCTCCAGGCTGCTTCTGAGCCCACTGATGTAAACCATATTATGTTGAAAATGGGCTATAGAAACGCTGGGGTGCCTCTCCTTTGCTTTAGGGTGACTCTCTAAGGGTGGCAGTGTCCCAGGCAGATGCTGTCACAGGTTGAATTTTTTGTTACCTGTGCTGAGCAGGCTGGGCCCGCTGTGAGTCACCCCGGGTGGCACAGAGCACTAGTTCCCAAGCTGCGTGTGCCTTACCCTGAGCAGCTCCTTTTATAAAGCAGCATTGGCTCCATTTCGGGTGCAGATGTTGAGGCAGGGTGACACAGTGACTGGTCTGTGTGGACAGATCACCGCCAGGTACTGGGCACTCCACACTGACCAAACAGAACAACCCTGGCTGCACAGCACGATCCCCACATTAATCAAGCTACAAAGAGTGACCTCCTGTGAGTCTATCAGGTGGAATCAGGGGCACACGGACACATGACAGATCAAAGCGACATCAGAGAGACCTGTGAGCTATGAAAGATGCAGCCCCTCTCTTGGGTTGTAGAGAAGGGGGGTGCCCAACACTAGGGTCAGCTGAGACGCACTCTGACCTGTCATCTCATCAGACACCTGGAGAACACGTCATGAGGATGACAGGTTGAACTCCAGCACGCTGTCCCCAGCCCCATCTCCCAGCTTGACGCTGCCCACTTGAGCTGCCTGGTGTTCGAACTCGAGCTTTGCATGAGTCCTGCACGCCCAGCAAGCCCTGTGCCTGGTCTGTAGTCAGACCTGGGCATCCGCGGTGACTTTTCACAGCGGGCTGCTCCCTGCCTCTGATTTTAGTCCTGCCTCTGAGGATTCTGTAAGTCACCATGAACTGAGCCACTCTGTAACCTGGGCATTGTGGTGTGCAGTGTGTGTGACTCTAGTGTCATGGATCTTGGTAAATTAATATTGGAAGGGAGTAAAAGGAATTGTCACTGCCTTGCTCATGGCCATCAAGTGAAACCTAGAGTTCTCAGCGAGACAGTGCTGGTGAAGGCGGCACGTCTTGTAAATTTATCATTATTCAATAAATTCTGACACTACGGGAAGACTCATATGCATCTGGTCTATGTGTGGGGCTAATACAGTGAGAACTCTGGGTTTCCATCCCACGAGCTGTGAGAACCCAGGAAGCTTCTCTCATCTGGGCCTTGCTTTCTCCTGCTGTTAAAGGGGAAAGAATCCTTCTTTGCCCACCTTCCTGGCTTGCTGAAGGAATCATCAAATGATGTACTTTATGCAAAGCGTGACTCATAGAGGTGGGATGAAGCTGAGCGCACCCCAGAGGATAGAGAGGCAGCCCCATTGTGGGAACTGGTCCAGAACGGTGGGCCTACAGGGAAAGATTGCTGTGTCCTGGAAGTCACAACTGCCTCGGGTCATTGTTCTTGGGAGGCCTCGGTTGTGTGACAGATGGTAACTCTTTAATAGCCCCCTCTCTGCTTAGAGAAGGAGAAGGTGGCCCTCACTTTAGCCTCCACCGATTACATGATGTAAATATCCCCATCAATCCCTTTCATAAGCTGCCACCATATAGTGAAATAATTAGGAAGTAAAGTGTTCTGAGCATGTTACCTTTGTGTTTAATGTCTATGTAGTGGCTTGTGTCGATCGATGTTTCCCCCAAACCTCCTATGGACATAAGTGAGGTTTTTCAGAGGTGGTTGATCAGGGTATGTGATGCTGGGATTGTGTGATTCTGGGATTAAGGGTGTGTGGTTACTAAGTTGGTCCACTGATTGGCTTGGTATAGTTCTGGGTGTGTATAGGGGGAAGACCCAAACTGGGTGTAGGTGGCATCACCCATGGTATCCTGGAAGGGATAAAGGGAAGAGGCTTCCATTGCTGCTGCTGCTTCAGTACTTTGCAGTCTTCTGCCCTGCCATGGACTGTCTCTCCTCCACCATGCTGTGCCACCCCGCCTTGGAGGCAACCAATTATAGACTTAAACCTCTACAAACTGTAAGACAAAACTTTCCTCCTTTAGCTTTCCATATCAGGCATTTTGTCCCAGCAATGAAAAAAGTAGCTAGGACAATGTCCTTTACTTAATCACGAGTTTATACGATTTTGAGCTTGGTAATGACTGCTTAAAAACTGGCTTGCCAAGTTGTGAAAGACTGAACAATTGGTTCTCTTAAATGATTTCTCTTCTGATCCGGCCTGCGGATCAATCCGTGAGTTTCCCCTGGAGGAAGGAAAACGGGGCGGGGGCTGGGTAAAGAGAGAGAGACGGAGACAAGTTGAAGGTTTCCAATCAAGCCTCATTTATTGAAAAAATGTTCCTGGCTTATAAAGAAGCGTAGACGGGAAGTTACAGATAGGTCGCCGTCATATCCTGGGTGGGGCGGGAGAGGATCCTGGGAAATGTAGGCTGATGCACCGGATGCCCACAGGAGGGAGAGATGGGGCAGCAGCTGTGAAGCTATCATGCCGCTCCCTACATCTCCTCCCTTATCACTTTATAAGAGTATGGCAGGCCCTGTGAGGACAGCGCCTGTCTTGGGTCAAGGACTCTTCATATGAACCCAACCAGGCCTTACCCGTCACGGGCCTGCAGGACAGCAATTGGTCCTGTGCCTGTCTTAGGCGGCTGGTGGGTAACATATGTGTCCTAGTTGCCCGTCTCTGGCTGCCTGTCCAGTGTCTCAGGGCAGTTGGCTCACACATCATTATATGGGCCATTTGTAGGGATTGTTTCCCTCCAAGTTTCTTGATCTGCCATCTCCAATTGATGATAATGTACCTGAATGGGCTTGGCCAGGAGCACGTCAACCCTACTGTTAATAAGAGTCATGATCCTTTGGAAAATGCAGGGGCCTACAGTGAGAAGCAGCAGCAAGGCGGCTAGTGGGCCTAATAAGGGGGCAATGTAAGGAAAAAGGCCTCCCCACATGGAAGACAGGGAGGTTTCTCTGAGGTGGTCTCTTTCTCTGCTATTTAGGTGGTCTTTTAATGTAGTCATGGAATCCTTAATGACGCCCGAATGGTCAGCGTAGAAGCAGCATTCTTCCTTGAGGGCAACACATAGTCCTCCTTCCTTTAAAAACAAAAGATCTAACCTTCGTCTGTTTTGTAAAACCACTTCAGATAAGGAGGTAAGGGACTCCTGTAGAGCGGTTATGGAAGTCTCTATTTCCTTTAAATCTTGGTCTATAGCTGTTTGTAACTGACATAGGTGTTGTTGTCCCAAGACTAATGCTGAGGTTCCTGTTCCTATACCTGCCGTAACTCCCATCCCCAAGAGTATAGCTAAGGTCAATGACACTGGTTCCCGTTTAGACCTATAATCTGTTTGGGAAGCCTGGAAAAGGTAATATCCAGGATGGTACATAATGCGAGGAAAAACATTCACAAGGATACAATAGTTGGCTGACGTATTGAAAACATCAGTCGCTACGCAGGGAGTGAGGCCTGTATTACAAGCCCAGAAGGTCCCGGGAGGTGGAATGATATACTTACCCTTGTCGAATGATCGGTGAAACCGGGCACATAGAGGCTTATGTTTGCTGGGCCAGTTACTGGGCTGACCAAGGCAAGTTCCTTGTCCTGAGACATCAGGGAGGGTCAATTTATGAACTTGGGACCATAAACATTGGCTTGGGTCAGGGAAAATATTGAAGGATGCATTGAGGGCTTTTCCTTCGTAGTATGGGGGAGGGGCACTTAGACATAACCAACAAGAGTTAAATTAGGCTGTGTATGGTTTAAGGCGGTGTATGCCCCTTCAATCAAGTTAAACAGGTTAGAATTTGGACATAGGGGGGTGGGTTTAAGACCCGATTGGTGGATGGTGGTTAAAGTGGATGGGAAGTTACGGGAATTAGAGGTGTGGGGGGGGGTTTAGACATCAGTATCGATTTTCCTTAGGGCAGGATTTGGGCCTATGACCACACTTGGGGTCGGTAAAGGAGCCTTTTTTATGAGAATGAGACCAGCCCTGTCTGGGCCATGCTTGTGATATCGAAATCCCCAGGTAAGCCCTATCAGCCAGCCAGCTTCATCAGGAGTGGTGATGGTGAGGTCTAGATACTCACAATCTTCTCTTCCTCCTTCCCAGTAACTGAGTGGGTGGCAACCTGATGGCCCCCACTTTAATTTAAGGTGTTTATCGGGGAAGGAGGGTTGCCATCCTGTTGCAACCGTTTCACAACCCCAGTAGGCACAGTAGTAATCTCCTGGGGAGTTACAGTATGATCTACCTTCTATTGCTGCAGGGCAAAGATAGACTGGTAATCTATTGTGGCATGGCTCAATGGACACAAGCTCACATGATGGGATCTTAAAGTTTGGATTTCCCGATCCTGACCAGGTTCAAACCTTTCTCCACTCGTTTCTTGATAGACCTTCCCAGCGATAGAATTCCCAGTTCCAGGGTTGATGGGAATTGCCATCCATCAGATGTAGTTGTGTCAGGAGTCCAACGATGGCCCATAAGGCTTTGGAAAGTTGTATCATCTGTAAGAGAGCATAGGGGATTGTGCCTCAGGAGAGGATATTACTCCTGGGCATCACATAGTGTTTTTGATGAAGGACTATCTATTTGTTTTATGAGGCCCCATTTTCCTTCCTCTAGGGGAAAACTCACGAATT
Organism: Hydrochoerus hydrochaeris; assembly: GCA_004027455.1. Taxonomy (NCBI): domain Eukaryota; kingdom Metazoa; phylum Chordata; class Mammalia; order Rodentia; family Hydrochaeridae; genus Hydrochoerus; species Hydrochoerus hydrochaeris. The sequence continues at coordinate 107,858 of PVLA01002095.1, read as the reverse complement.
GGTCCGCAGGCCGGATCAAGTTGCACCCAACGTGGGGCTGTATTGAGTGATTGCTGTTTTTAATTCCTTTAAAGTAGTTACTGTGAATGGCGTATGGGTCTTAATGACCCGCGGGGCTGGCGGCGCCATTTTGAGTGTCAAACAGGGTGGCGCCATTTTGAATATCAAACAGGGCAGCGCCATTTTGAATGTCCTCGTGTGTCCCAGACAAAGGAAGTGGTGGCAAGTCGCCATCTTGAAGTGGCTCTTTACTATCAAGAATTACAGAGCCAGGACGACTGGGCACACTGGACGTGTCTGAGGGCAGCTTTGGGGTAGGATTGCGGGAGGAGCGTAGTGCAGCCTCACCTTGAATAAGCGTTTTGTTAATTTGGGGATCTGCATGATGTTGGGTTAGCAGCTCAGAAATTAAGGCCCAACATGCAAAAGAGGCCTGCCAGGCTGCAATTGGGCCACACAGAGAGGGAGGACCTCTCGGGCTGCATCCGCCTGTGCGCTGATATGGGCCCAGTCTACCATCAGGGCCTAGCTATGGCTGCAACTGTAAAGGAGGTTCTTCTCCCACACAAACAAGGAAGAAAAACTAATAATGGCAAATATTTTAAATGCGCGTTCTCCCTCAGGGAATGGCCAACTCCCCTACATTGTGCCAGCTGCTATACAACCAGTCAGAGACCATTGGCCAAATATCTATATTCTTCATTATATGGATAATATCCTCTTGACAGGAAAACATAAAGATCAAACCTTACAATGTTACACATATAGTGGCTTCATCTTTGCCACCCTTCAAACTAGAAAAACTAGTAAACATATTATAGCTCACATGCTGTCAGCCTTCTCGGTTCTGG
>PVLA01002095.1:0-106907 GCA_004027455.1 Hydrochoerus hydrochaeris | reverse complement strand
TTGTTGAACGTGCACATCATTCTCTTAAGTCCACTATAGATAAAATAAAAGGGGGAACATAGTATCTTACTCGAGGATCCCCCAGAAATATCCTTTCACATGCTCTATTTATTTTAAACTTTTTATTCTTAGATATTTCAGCCTGCTCCATGGCATCTCGCTTTTGGCATACACAAACACAGTTTGCCTCGGTATTATGGAAGGATCTGCTAACTAACACCTGGAATGGCCCAGACCCTGTTCTCATCTGGGGGCGAGGCTCAGTCTGTGTTTATTCTAGGCAAGAAAAAGGAGCTAGATGGCTACCTGAACACCTCATAAAACAAATAGACAGCCCTTCATCAAAAACTCTATGCGACGCTCAGGAATAATATTCTTTCCTGAGGCACAACCTCCTGTGTTCTCTTACAGATGATACAACCTCCCAAAGTCTTATGGGCCATTGTCGGACTCCTGGCACAACTACACCTAACGGATGACAATCCCCATCAACTCTGGCAGTGGACCATTGCTCACTGGGATAATCAAAAGGTGGTTCGGAAAGAGACCACCTCAGAAAAACCTCCCTCTCTTCCATGTGGGGAGGCATTTTTCCTTACATTGCCCCCTTATTAGGCCCACTTATTAGGCCCACTAGCCGCTTTACTGTTATTCCTAACTGTTGGCCCCTGCATTTTCCAAAGGATCATGACACTCCTTAAAAATAGGCTTGACGCATTCATGGCCAAGCCCATTCAGGTACATTGTCATCAATTGGAGATGGCAGATCAAGAAACTTGGAGGGAAACAACCCCTACAAATGGCCCATGTAATGATGTGTGAGCCAACTGCCCTGAGACACTGGACAGGCAGCCAGAGACGGGCAACTGGGACACATATGTTACACCACTGGCTGCCTAAGACAGGCACAGGACCAATTGCTGTCCTGCAGGCCCATGACGGGTAAGGCCTGGTTGGGTTCATATGAAGAGTCCTTGACCCAAGACAGGCACTGTCCTCACAGGGCCTGCCATACTCTTATAAAGTGATAAGGGAGGAGATGTAGAGAGCAGCATGATAGCTTCATGGCTGCCGCTCCATCTCTCCCTCCTGTGGGCATCCAGTGCGTCGGCCTACATTTCCCAGGATCCTCTCGCCCCACCCAGGAAATGACGGCGACCTATCCGTAACTTCCCGCCTCTGCTTCTTTATAAGCCAGGAACATTGTTCAATAAACGAGGTTTGATTGGGAAACTTCAACTTGCCTCTGTCTCTCTCTCTTCACCCTGCCCCCACCCTGTTTTCCTTCCTCTATGGGAAAACTCACGCATTGGTCTGCAGGCCGGATCATAAATCTGTGTATGCATCATAATTCAAATAGGACCCATTTATACAAATTGCATGAAAGCAGGTAAATAATATAAAAATCATTATGGTGGCCATTCAGTGATATTTCTCTATAGAGTACTAAAACCTGTGAATTGCCCTTATAAACTGTCGCATAGTCCATCACAAATAAAGTTGATGGATTAGCGTCAAGCTTGTTGGCAATCATTTTAATACTTTAAGTTAACATTTGAATAACAGGAAGAGACTTAGTCTTGTCCATAAAGAATGTATGAGTCACATGTCCTCCCCTTTGGTGCTCATCGTATTTGATGAGTGTCAGACAGCCAAGGAGAATTTGGATCGTTTTGTAAGAAGAACTCTTGCTATGGCTCGGATGGATGTACTTTGTCTTCCCAAGGTTCGTGTGCTGGAAGCTTGGTCCCCAATGCAACAGTACTGAGAGGTGAGGTATCTTTAGAAATGCATGTCAGTTATGTAGTGATGGAACCACCTTCAGAAGGGATTAATGCAGGACCTGGTTAGTTCTCTCAGGAGCAGGTGGTTGCATTGTGAGCCTCCACCCCATCTTTGGCCTCTTCTGCAAGTAGCTGCTTCCCTGTCTGCTTTCTGGCCACACTGTAATGCAGCCAGTGGTCCTTACCAGCTGGTGGCACCGTGCTATTTGGACTTTCCAGCCAGAATCGTAAACCAAAGAAACTTCCAATATATTGTCATAGCAACACCAAATCTTAAAGTGAACCGTGCTGATCTTGATAGGCTTCTCTGTCCTCTCTGGGATGTTGGACAATGCAGCACAGGTGGTCAGGTAGGAGGTGAGCTGCGGGCAATTCTTCTCCCTTTCTACTGCACTATGCATGTCTGAGAGCCAAGCTTGGCATCACAGAAGCCATTGCCCTGACACACGGTCCTCCTGTGACTGCACTGAGCACCTGAGACAACAGAGGGCCCTTCAAGCCAGACCCCTTCACCAGAGAGAGGCTGCAGGCTGGGCAGATGTGTGGCAAGCCTGGAAGCTGGGATCTCGGCCATGCCTGGCCAGGGTCACTGCCTTACAGGGGATGCAGACACAGCTCAAGAGAACTGCTGCACATCTAGCCCCTACATCTTGGCTCCTTTCCTGGGAACTTTTGGATGGGAATTCATACATCTCTATCCAGCCTTCCCAGAAGTCCCTGCCCCATGCTACTTCATTCTTGGAGGTTCTGAATCTACCCAAGGCTTTGGGCAGTGTGCTGGGCAGGGACAGCATTGCCGTCCTCCCCTGGGACACCTCTACTGTCCATTAAGCAGCAGTGTCATCCTGTTGAAGGACGGCATGAGAAGCAGCCAGGCTTAACATAGGTCTTTGCCATAGGCATTTTAATGGGGAGAGTAAGGTCAATAATCCCGGTTCTGCCAGGGTGATCTACAATGTCAAGAAAGCACCCACACGCCTCGGAAGCCAGGTAAGGTTTGCACCAGCGCAGGCACAGTGCTCTTGGAAGTGGCAGCAACTCCCCGTCAGCCTTTGGCATCTCAGGATCTCCATGCAGGCCGCGTTGCCGGGAGGCACAGCTTGCTTGTAAGAGGCAGCAGCTGCAGCCGGTGAACAGTGGCCAGATGGCCAGCAGCCAGCCCATGTTGGACACAGAGAGAGGGAAGACCCAACCCTTCCCCTGAGCCTCCTGAGCGGCTCACTAAGGATGTGACAAGTTGCTGGGACCTGAGGGCTTCAGGGTCATGCGTGTGGCATCCAGTGGGATGTCTGTCTCCCGCTCACCTACCAGGGAAGTATGTGTTGGAAGACACTTCCATACCCAGCAGCCTCATGAAATAGCACCGTCCCACAGGGACAGAGCTTAGCAGGGGGGAGCCTGGCTCTGGGCTCTGGGTGGGGATGGGGCCATAGAAACTCCCTGCTCCTTGAGGACCGAGAAAGCCTGGGTTATTTACATGGGTGTCCCAAGCAAAGTCAAAGCAACCATGCATGAGGGGCGGGGTGTTATGAAGTTGTCAGAAGGAAACAAAAGCAAAACTCCTGTCCTGGTCGCTGAGGAGAGCTGAGGTGAAGCTCTTTTCAGCTTCTTTATTGGTGGCTGAGGTTTTCTTTCTGTGCTCTACTGATTCGTTTCTTTTAAATAGTTACAAGAAACAACAGAAAATGAACTTGAAATAAAGACATTCCTATACCTACCCTCAACTCCTCTGAGGGTTTCTGCCACTTTCCCTGCATTTTGAGTACAGGATGAGTTCATCCTTCACTTCTCTACCATCGGAAAACCCCGGGGCCACAGCCCCCACTCCACACCTTGCCCAGCATCTGGGGCAGCTGTCCCTTCCAAGTCTAAATCTGATCCAGGGTGTATTTCGGGGAGGGTGGCAAACAGTGGTCCCAGCCACACCGTCCTCTTGCCTTACACAGTGGCCAACCACGGAAACACCACTGCTGCAACCCATGTGGTGTCCAGGCAATACCAGGCTCGAGCCAAGCGCCTAGACTATTTCTGGACTCTGTGGGTGCCAGGAGAATGACTTGATTTTCCCGGTAACCTAGATTACTCAGCAAGCCATCTCTGGAATTAGAGGCGAGGGAAAGTGCATGCAGTGTGGCGTCTCTGCTTCCTGCGTGGCGGGGTTGGTTGTTTCCTGATGGTTTCCTCTCAGCTGAGCGAAGCTGGCTGGGCAGAGCAGGGTTTGGGAGGGTAGCTAAGCCTGGAAAACACTCGGGGCTTTCAGGATGAGGTCAGGGCTCACATGTGCTGTGTGCAGCGAGCTGGCCGGGAGTCAGTCTCAGCTTCAACAAAGTGCTGCGCTGGGACTTGTACAGGTTTGCACACCACCCCTGCTGGCTGCCGCAGTGAAGCAGGGAGGTTCCTGGCAAGGCCAAAGAAGCAGCTGGAAAACTGCACACTGGGGAGATGTAGGAGTGGGGGCAAAAACCCTGGATGGGTGGTCTCAGCTCACTATCCTCATGACCCAGGGCAGGGCTGGGATGGAGCCCCTTTTCTGGGACAGAAACAGCCAGAGATCACAGGGATGAGGGACAGTTGCATGTCACTGGTGCGGTTTCCCTAAGCCATCCTGTGAAGAGGCCCAGCAGGCAGCAAGGGACAGCAGGGGCCTCAGGTGGAAGTCCCCTCCTCAGTCCTCCTGCCCACGTCCCACCTACCACCACGGGCTTCCAACTCCCATCCACAAGGAGGTCATCAGGAGGAGCAGAAAGAACATACACAGATTCTGGGGAAAAAGAACTAACCCAAGGGATGTTGGAAAATAGTAGTTTTTAAACTTTTTTTTTTTTTTAGTAGTACGTGTTTGCAGTATGTAATGCTCCATTTGTCACGGGAAGCCGGTACCCAGACAGAACACATCTTAATTCCTTTTATACTTTTCCTTCTCCCTCCTCCTGCCTCCATCTCTTTACATCCTTTCCTTTTCTAAAATAACTCATTTCCTGTTTCCTAAGATTGAACTTTTATTTTGATCCTTAATTTATTTCTACCATGGGTTTCTTGTACCAGAGAAACCATGGTGTTTCTATGAGAACTGCAAGGTTAAACACAAAAGCAACTACTTAAAAACTTTGAGATCCAGTGGGTAAAGTGGTTTTCCCTGGGGTCCAAGAGAATAAAGCTGAGCTGCTAGACATGCACATGGGGCTGAACAGTGAGGGAGTGAGTTGTGGCCATGTGGCCATCTCCCAAGTTATCCTGGGAAACCGCAGGGCTCCCCTGGCCTGAAGTTCCTCTCGCTGGCCTGGTGCTGAGATTTGTAGGACACAAACAGGGTGGATGAGCAGCCTCTCAGGATCATATTTAAACATTGCAAGGAAAATCAATGCCTATTCTATTACCTCCACCACCCCCGGCATACTGAGGATTGAACCCAGGCCCTTCATGCTGAGCCACACCCCCAAACTTTAAAAAAAGGTTTTTTAAATTTTGAGATAGAATCACACCAAGTCACTGAATTTCCCCAGCTATGCTCGGATTCCTGATCCTCCTGCCTTGCCCACTCCGAGTGTTTAGACTACAGGCATGCACCACCACGTCCCCTAAATCCACCTTTTTCTTTGCTTATGGTTCCCAACTTGGGGGATCAGACAGAGCCCATATGGATGACAGCTATTTGCTCTGTGATTTCCGGTCCCAAATGGAAAACTGAAAGGCTGAGAGACTGAATGATCTTAAGATATCTTTGCTCACCATCTTACGGTTGATGGAGACCTTCATGGAGGCTGGGGCTAGAACACTTCCCTGTGGCCTCTTCATGTGGCCTGGGCTTCCTCACAGCATGGCGGACAGGTCCACTTAGAAGAGAAGAGAGAACCAGGAGGAAGCCATACCCTTTCTGTTGTTGGAGCATGGATCATCAGAAAGCATCCTTCTGGGCATTCTATTGTTCCAGAACTACCCGGCCCAGAACAAGGGACTTGTTATGCTGTAAGGAAGTCCCAAAAGATGGTGTGGTCACCTTTGGGGAGTTCATTCTTCCACAACCTTGCCTCCCCATCTCTCTCCTCTTCTGAGACCAGTACTGGTCCATTTGGGGGTCATTGGTTTCAGATCTCCTATATATCTTTCCACACTTAGTACAGTTTAGGTGCTTTTGAGGGAAGAATATCTTGCTCAACTTTTTACATAAATAAGATCATCCATATATTCCTTGTATCCTGCAATTTCATGTAACATGAATTCATTTATTATGGAATGGCATTCCATAGTTTGATTATGTTACTGGTTATTTATTTTACCATTTCTCTATTTTGTTGGATCTTTGAAATGGATCCTATTTTTTTCTATTACTAAACAATGCTATAATAAATATTTCTCTATTAGACTACATGTAATTGTTTTCCAGGAAAGAGATGGCAATAAACCTCAGTGAAAGAGTCTTCCCAAGTTCCCGTGAGACAGTCAACAAGAGACAATAGGAGAAGTCACATCCTGTCTTCAGCAATACTTGCTGGTGTGGGTCTTTCAACTTTTGCTGTCTGGTGAGTGTGAAGGATGCAATGGGTATCACAATTTTATCAGCCATCTCTGCTGCTTCTTGTAAGAATTACCTATTCATTTCCTTTACTTATTTTTCTGTTTATTTTCACAGAGAAACACCAATTCCAATGGTGAGATGATTAGGTTTTTTTTTTTTTTTCAGCAACAAAGTTAAGATAACAAAGATTTTGAATGCTTGTGAAGACTGGCATCATTTAGTTGAGAAAAATTATCCTATCATTATGAATGTTCATCTGTATTTTCTTTCTTCATAGTTTAACTCAAACAATAAACCTCCGGGTCATGTGAAAATATTCTAGTCATATACCAGGAGATGAGGTAAAAGTTCATTTTTATAATAGTGAATAAAAATTTTCAGCATTATTTATTGCCTGAGCCTTCTTCTTCTGGGAACTTGTTATTTGTGTTGTCCCTTAAAAATTCCAAACTTGGGGCCAGAGATTTAGCTCAGTGACATAAGCACCTGCTGGCAAGTGCAAGGTCGTGAGTTCAATCCCCAGAACCAAAAAAAGAGAAAAGAGAGAGAGAAAGAAAGAAAGAAAAGAAAGAAAGAAAGAAAGAAAGAAAAGGAAAGGAAAGGAAAGGAAAGGAAAGGAAAGGAAAGGAAAGAAAAGAAAAGAAAAGAAAAGAAAAGAAAAGAAAAATTCTAAATTTCTCTGCTTAGAGTCACTTTCATGTGCGGTTGATCTTGTGTTTGTTCTGGTGCCTCTTGGTTGCTACGAAGCAGGTTTCCATATTTACCTGTTAAGAAAGAATGCGCCCCTGATTTCCTCTTCCAAGGAAGGATTTCCTCTTCCCAAGGGGAGCCTGCCTCTCTCTTGTTGCAGGTGTGACTTCCCATGGCTCTGTGGGCCACCTGGTGTGCCCCCTCCCCCCCAGCGACCTCAGCAGGGAGCAAGGGTAGGGATTTTCAGGGTGTGTGCCTGTGATGTTGGTGTTGCCACTGGAAGATGAGGGTTATTTTTAATTCATTGCTTTTTTGAACTGTTTAGGACTTGGACTTCAAAGAAATCAAGTCAGTGAGGTTGAGTGGGTGTGGGAAAGGGTTAGGAAGCCCTGTAGCAGGGTGTGATGTGAGCCACGCTGGAGGATGTGAATTCAGCTGTGTAGACATTCAGAGTAGAGAGAGATGGTGGTGGTGTGTGCCAGGCTGCTGGTGGCCCAAACATGGTCTGTGCAAGTGAAGAAGGATGAGGTGATTCCCGGGTCCTCCTGGGAGCAGGCTGTCACCAGGTGGTTGCAGAGATCCAAGGTGCAGAGGCAGCTTTGCAAGGCAGAGGACGCCCTTGTTGGCCTGATGCATAGCTTGTTGATTTATTAATTTGGCAATTTTTTGTAAAGTGCTCATTAATGGGTCAAACTTTGCTCCAGATACTAGGTTATGATGGGCAAAATAAAGGACATCATCAGGGTGAGGCAGACACATGAGGGCATCACATGCACGGGAGGGTGATAGCAGAGCAGGGTAAAGTGACAGAGGGACGCTGCCCTTACAGGGAAAGATAGGACTCTTAGGTAGGGTCAGAATAGCAACACAGGCCCTTTAAAATCAGCCTCTGTGATCACTCTGAGACAGGGAGCAGCAGGCAGTTTTTTGGGGGTTTTACCCCTAAAGCAGTCTGTGGTTTTACTCCTGGGTACCCCGGCTTCTCCTGGTGCTGGTTCCCACGCCTACCCAAGTTTCCTTGTTAATGCACAGAACCCCAAATCCTAGCAATAAGCAGTCACCCTTGGAGGGAGGAGTGCCTAGGCCCCAGTCCCATAAAACAGGTTCACTGCCCCATATTCAGTGGTTACCCACCTCCCTCGGGGCACCCCAGTCCTCACAGTGGCTTTGACTGCTTCCTTTTGCAAATAAACTTTCACTTTCACTTTGCACCACACCTGACTCTTCTTCCTCTTGTATATCAGGGAGAGAGAAAGAAGAGAAAAGCTCTGGGAAGTTTGAGGTCAGGCTGGTCGCCTCAGACCCCGAGCTATGAGCAGGCTGCTCAGAGAAGCTGACGTTTTGGCAATCAGGATGACAGTAAGCCACACGGGGTAGTGGGGGGCAGCTGCAGGAAGAGGGAGTGGAGGGCTCAGAGCCTGGCCAGGGGTGCCCTGGAGTATGGGCACAGAGTAGAGGCTGGGGCTGTGGAATTGTGCAGGAGGACAGTTGGGGCACAGAGGGTTTTGGAGCCCGAGCAGTGTTGGCGAGGAATTCTGAGAGGCAATAGATGTGACCTTCTGCTGTGTCCATGGTGGAAAGTAGGACCTCCCCCCACCATGGGTATCGAACCCAGGACTTTCACACAATGCTACATCCCCAGCCCTATTTTCTGAGATAGTCTTACCAAGTCACTAAGCTGCTGGGCTCAGATCTGCCACCTCCCTGCCTCCACCTCCCTGAGGCTGAGGGCTGAGATTCAGGTATCCTCCACCTCCCTGAGACCAAAGGCTGAGACTCAGGTATCCTCCACCTCCCTGAGGCTGAGGGCTGAGACTCAGGTATCCTCCACCTCCCTGAGGCTGAGGGCTGAGACTCAGGTATCTTCCACCTCCCTGAGACCGAGGGCTGAGACTCAGGTATGCACCGCTGTGCCCCACGAAGCAGGACTATTTTGATGCCAGGTGATGACCGCTGTGGGTCTGCGTGCATGAAAGTGTGTCTCCCGTAAACATCCATGTATGTGTCTCTGCTCTACGTACTGGCGCTGCTGCACACTGTGTGTCTGTGTGTGTTCATCTGTATGTGGATCTGAGTGATCACGGATGGTGTATGTGCTTCTGTGTCCACGTATGAGCGTCTGTGTTTGTGTCTTCTCTCTGTGTGCACCTGTAGTGGTCTATGTTTCGTGTGTGTCCTTGATAACACACAAGGCAGGGTTATATCCCCAGGGGAGATGAGCTCAAAGCCTGGCCTGGCCCCTAGTCTCAGAACAGAACGTGTCACCGGTGACATCACAGAGCAAAGCCTAGTAACCGTGGCAGCCCAGGGGCCACTTGGGCCAGGGCCAGCTGGAGGGCTCAGCACTGCCCAAGCCAACTCTCACCCACAGCAGTGGTACAGCAGGAGTGGTTTCGGATCATGAAGCACCACTTCAAAGACCTTCGGGCAGAAGACTCTACAACTGACGGGACCATCCTCAGCGTGACCAGCGTGGGGACCACGGAGGGCAGTCTGGGAATGTTATGGCCAGGTTGGGAAAAAGAGAGGGCGAGGGTGAGCTGTGTGGGATGCCCCAGGATGCCAGGTGATCCCCAGTGCTAAAGGTGCACTAACTGCAAAGATAAGCCAGACCAGGGCAAGGAGATTGGTCTTTGCCAATTGGTTAAACTTTACTGGGTTTTAAGACACAGTAAGTGTCCCAGGAGAGGGCAAGATGCCCCAGTAGGACAGAGACCCGTCACAAATGGTGTGGGGCCAGTGCAATGGGCAGCCTTGCCTTTTTGATGTCAGCACAGAGTAGGGGTTTATAGACATGGCCTCTGGCAACTGTGTGTCCACTCTGGAGGGCCGTGACATGTGGGCCTCCACGGAACCACCACGGCCACAGCCCATGGGATGTGGCCATGCTAACTCCCTGCAGCCCCATGCACCTGTATGGAGCCTCCCTGTTCCGGGCAGCCTGTTCTGTCCCCATAGTTTTGCCTTTCCTTCAATGTCACCTCACTGTCAGATGTCCCATGTGGCCTTTTCAGTGTGGTTCCTCTGTTTAGCAAATGCTGTGTCACCCCCCCCCCCGTCCCCTCAGTTTACCCAGGAGCAGGGCTGTGTGGTGTCTGGAGTGCCTGTCCTATGAGGGTTACACCACTGTCTCTGTCTTCCTCCATGGGTGGCTTTTGGGGGCTCAATCAAACTTTTGGGTGGCCACATACATCACTGCCCTTGATCATCTCGCGGAGTAGGCACTGTCACCCCGATGGCAGCAGGAAATGAACAAAGGCAGGTGGCTGCCCCGCCGTCCCGTCTGAACCTGCCACTCCTAGGGGTAGGCTCCACCCTGTCCCTGTCCCCGAAGGGTACTTACGCCATGTCCTTGGGCTCCGCAGGGACCACAGAGGAGCCGGTGCTGGCCCGCGTGGACGACCTCTCCTCCAGGATGCTGTGGCACATCCCGCTGGGCTGGGGCCGCTCCTCACCCTCTGGGTCTTCCTCCTCTTACCATTCCTACTCTCCGCGGCCTTCCGGCCGCCTGTCCCCGCGCGGAGACCGGGACCCCGGCCCGCGGAGCGTGCCCGCGCTGTACACCCGCGTGCGGACCGTGCGCGGCGTGGCCGTGGCCTGGGAGACCGAGGCTGGCTTCGCGCCCATCGGCAGCCAGCCGCGCATCCGTGAGGCCCAGTTTCTCGGGCGGCAGCGGCAGTGGGGCTCCTCCTTCGAGGTGGCCTCCAACACCGACCTGCGCGGGGACCTGGAGGCCTGCGGCGACGAGCACGAAGGGGAGCCCGAGGAGGACGCGGGGCTCGAGGACACAGAGCTGGAGCAGGAGCCGCGCGAGCCGCCGGACTCGCTGGTCACCACCAGACACGGGCTGCGCTGTGTCGCCTGCTGCCGCGTCTTCCCCTCGCTGCCCGCGCTGCTGGAGCACGCGCGGCACGGCGTCCAGGAGGGCTTCAGCTGCCAGGTATTTTTCGAGGAGATGCTGGAGAGGCGGCGAGCGCGGGGTCAGGAGCAGGCCCTGGAGTCCGAGGACAGCAAGGAGCCTGGCCCGGAGGAGGGCAGCGAGCAATGTGCCTGGCCCCGGGGCGAGGACCCTGGGTCTCGCCAGCAGCAAGAGTGAAGAGCAAGAATGCGTCCCTGACCCTCTATCCAGCCCCCTGGATCCCTCTTCCTGCCAGTCCCTCTTCCTGCCTGGGCGCAGGGGGATGGAGTTTCTCCCGGGGCGCAGCATTTCAAAACCCCCAGAGCCAAGAAGAGGGCTTGGAGTGTCTGCCATGGTGCAGGAGCTGAGACTGCACAGGCCTCAGGTACTCTGATTTTGCAGGGGGCTCTACAGGTTCCCCACTTGCTGTCCAAGATGTGGATCCCAGGCGAGCACACTGCAAATGAAGCTTCAGCTCTATTTTTACACTGTTAGGAATCTGTCATTTGCCTGAAATCTATTCTTATGTTATTGGGATTAAACTTGAATAACTCAAAGTGGAAGACAGTGCCTCTCTGAACCATGCTATCAGGTGGCATCCACAGAAGCGGCAGTTTCTGTAGGTGACAAAGTGGCACAGAGGAGGGGAGGAAGGTAGCTTCACAGGGTGGAGACAGCTGGGGAAGACCTCATGTGAGTTCCTGCGTGCCAGCTATAGGTCTGTTAAGAGTTGCCATACAATGCACCTATGGCCTCCTGCCAGGTGCGTTCAAGACAAGACATCGGCCCTGGTTCACTGTGTTAGATACACCTGCCAGTGGCTCAGAGAAGCCTTTATTCCAAATGCCTGTGACCAGAGGACTCTGAGAACTTTTGAGATGTCGACATATTTGACATATAAGTAATGAGATACACAGGGCTGGTGGACCGAGCTCTAAACATAAAATTCATTTGTGTTTCATATGTACCTTTATACATTTTGACAGTAGTTTTATTTTTAGTGCACCTGTGTTTTGACTGGGACTGCACAGAGGATTTTGGAACCTCTTCAGTTTCGGGGATTAAGGTTGTTTATCCTGTACACCAAGCTCCATTATTCTAGGGAAAGCAAGAACAGACCCCAAGTCAGCAATTGGACCACATTGAGGAAAGTAGGGCACATAGAAGGGGACCCCACAAGCAGGCTGTTGGGTCAGGATAAAAAACTTACACAGAGGTGATGGTCATGGGGCTTGGAGGACAGACGGGAAGAGACAGTGTCAGAGACAGCACTGCAGATATGTCAGGTAAATGGTGTCTTGGTGGGAAGTATCCTCTGCCCACTCTGTGTCCACCACTAGCTTCTCCTCCCACTGCGATTGTGACAGTCACTAATTTTCCCAGGCACCAACACCTGTTTCCCAGGGACAATGTTGGAGGACAGACGGGAAGAGACAGTGTCAGAGACAGCACTGCAGATATGTCAGGTAAATGGTGTCTTGGTGGGAAGTATCCTCTGCCCACTCTGTGTCCACCACTAGCTTCTCCTCCCACTGCGGTTGTGACAGTCACTAATTTTCCCGGGCACCAACACCTGTTTCCCAGGGACATTGTGGTCCTCGGGTGCAAACCGATGAACTAGACACAAGTGGGACCTTATGGAAATGACACAGGACATTTAGGGACTATCCTGGCTGCAGTGCTGGAGGTGTTTATCTCTACAATCATTCTGCAAAAATTTAGCCTCTACCCTGTATCAGGCATTACACTGGGAATAGAGCATGAGCAAAAAATGGAAAGCTGATGTGGATGCTGCTCTGTGAGCTTGGGTACCTGTTTCACAGCCCTTTTCTACAGTTTGTCACCAGCTCCCTGTGTCCTCTGCTCCCATTTGGCACTCTCCCTTATGACATAACGCTCCGTTTTCCTTTGGCCAATCCTGTGCTCAGCTGGTGTCTCAGTTTAAATGTCACTTTTCCAAAGGAGCCTTCCTCATCAGGCTCTCTGAGTAGAGTATACACAGCTGGCACTGAGACGTGACAAGATCAGGTTGACACCATAGAAAGCTCTCTCTAGTGGGGTATGGATAGTGTAGCACAAGAAAAAGGGGAGAGATCCTTAGGAGCTTCCTGCAGAAATCCAGGCCAGGAAAGGAGGTAACACCAATAAGGTAGTAATAGATCAAAAAGGGCTTTGGACCTTGAAACTCATTTTCCATGATCAGGAGCTCTGGGGAGATTTTAAGCAAGCTGGATTTGCATTTGGGAACGATCACCCTTTCATGGTAAAGGATAAGGGAGAGCACTGCTATGAATAACCCAAAGAGCTGGTGGCAGGAGGAACACGAGGGAGATTTAGAAGACTGAAACTGTGGAGCACAGCTAGTGCTTGATGAAACTGATGAGAGTACACTGTCCAGAATGACTGCCAGGTATTTTGAGGTGGGTGGTGAGTTTTGGAGCCATTTGCAAGTGTCTCAGTTATTTTTTTCTCTCATTGCTGAGACAGAATAACTGATGCTGAAAATTAGAGAAGAAAAGGTTTATTTAGCTCACAGTTTGTGGAGGTTTCAGTCCATACTCTGTTGACTCCAAGGCAGAGTAGCTCATGGAAGAGGAGCAACAGTTCATGGTGGCCACAAGTGACAAGAGTGAAAGGGCAAAAGGGGAGGTGCATGGAGAGAAGACTCTCACTGCTCCTTCTATTGTATGTAGACCACTCCCACTTGGGTGTGGCATTCATACCCATAATCCCAGCATTGGACCATGAGTCATTCACAAACTCTAGAAGCCCATCTCTATGACTCCATGAGGCTTTGGGGGGTTATCCAGATTTAAACCATAACAGAAACTAAAAGAACGGGAAGGAGAGAACAAGAGAGAGAAGGCAGAGAAAGAAAAGGACCAAACACTGACTGGGATGCTGGTAAATTCACTTATGAACAAGCTGAGTTTGAGGCAGGAACATCTGGAAGGGGGCTGGTCCAAAAGGTGTGGGTCTTGGAAGAATGGTAATGAGGATGGAGACAGATTAGCTGAGGCCCTGGAGTCTCGTCTTGATCCCATTCCTCCTGCTGGTCCAGGTGCAGCAGGAAACTGTGAGTCATCTCAGAATGGGCAAAAGCTGCACGGATGATATCAGGCTTATGAAGGTGCAGCCGAGACCAGAGGCTTTCTCAATTTGCCATGAAATGGGCTGGAAGATTTAGGGGGGAGAAAAGGAGCCTGACTTTGTCCAACTTTTCTTTGAAGAGGGGCAAGGTATTGAAGGGGCTCAGTAGGCAGGATGAATCCAAGGACAATCTAAGGGGCAGGCAGGCTGCAAAGAGGGGAATATTTAAATGATTAAAATATTGAATGTTGATGAAAAAAATCAGTGGGTGAGGAAACTTACATGAGGCATAGTAGCTACTTAAGATCTAGAGTTTCAACCTTTAGAAGACAACTATATTTATAAGCTAAATTCTGATTTCCTAAGGGTTAGGCAATGTCTTAAAAAATTTGTAGATTAAACCTGCAATCCAATGTGTTCTCTACAATCCAATGAGTTGTCACTTCTGCTATTACCAGTTTTGTCCGTGAGTGAGCTGATACTTAGCGGGGTCACATGGCTTGTGCAAGGCAGAGTCAGGCACACACCCAGACCTATGTCCTAGCCAGCACACTGCACCGAGACTCAAATTTGCACATAAAGATAGCTGCAAGATACACAGGAAAGCCAAGCTGTCAACGCACAGGCTGGGTTTTTTTAGGTTGAGTCGCAGCAACTGCAGATCACACAAAAGACGGTGGATGATTAGGACAAGTGAGGGATGATGCCAACCTGGTAAGCAAACTTTTTGCAGGATGACTTCATCTGCTGAGGATGGGAGAGGAGAGGGTACAGGGGTGACTTGTTCTTAAAGCACAACTGTAACTCAACAAAGTTAAGTATCCATTTGTGGTTCAAACATTTGCAGATGAATAGGACCTCCACAGATAAGCATCAGGGTGATGGGAACACTTCCAGAGGATCTAGGGGACCTCAGAACATTTCAGATAATGAACCACCTTAAACTTTCACTTTCTCAAACTGTAGGAAAAGATAGAGCTTATTTTATGAAACTTAGACAAACCCAATTACAAGACCCTGAACAAGGATGGCACTAAAAAAAAAGTGACCTATTAATCTCATTTATACACTTTTTTTTTGTGGTGCTGGGGATCAAATCCAAGTCCTTGTGCATGCAAGGTGAGAGCTCTACCACTGAGCCACATTCTCAGCTCTAATCTCATTTATAAATGTAAAATAACCAAATTTAAAAGAATGTAAAAGGAGTAACTTACCAGGACTGAATCTGAGTCATCTCTTGACTAATGATTGCTAAAAATTAATACTGTAGCAGAAAATGCCCCATGCCCCAGCCAGTACACTTCAGTGGCCCAGGTGACAGTTCCTGTTGCTCATTTCTTAGGAACCTCTGATCACCATGATGCACAGATGTTCACTGCGATGCATATTTTAGAAACCAATCAGAGACAGCCAAGTACTCTACTTCTGTGCCTCCTCTTAGCATCCCCATGAAAACTTCCCCCACTGAGCCTTCCAGACCTGACATTTTTATAAGGATTGATTCCTTGTCGGTGTCCTTCCAACACTGAATAAATCTGCCCCCACATCCTGGGTATCATTTTGGTGTTTCTGTTTGTTGTTGAAATATTTCATGATGAAAGATTCATCTTATGATTATCTCTATCAATATTAAAATACCAAGATAATTCAACAAGGGAAAGAATAATTTTATTAGCAAATGGTACTATAACAATTGTTTATCTGCATGCAAAATAATAGAGTCAGATCCCTATGCCATATATAAAAATTAGCTCAAAATGGAAAAGACCTTAAGAGCTAAGACTGTAAGATTTTTAAAGCATTCCAAGAATTGAAGCATGCTACAAATGAATGAGCCTTGAAAATACTTTGCCAAGTGAAAGAAGCCAGGCACAATAGGTTATGCTGTATGTGATTCTGAGTATACTAAATATCCCAATAGGCAAATTTATAGAGGCACAAAGCAGATTAATGGTTGCTAGGGATTCAGGATTAAGGAAGGGTCCATGAAATTTTAGGGGACACATTCAAAACAGAATAGTAGGTAAACAGATACTTACGGAAATACAGAAAATGCAGTGAAATGTCTAAGTAATTATCTCCAGTTGGTAATTATTGACCCTTTTCCCCTTCTAGTTCATATTATTTTGTGAGGTGTCTATATCAGCAAGTGTGGCTTCTAGAAAGAAAGGCAGCAAACACTTCCCTGTAACCATATCTCGGTTTGAAGTAACTTTGGAGGCCTTCCCTGTTCGTATTGTGGTCTGAAAACCGCACTCTGAGGAATCCAGTTCTCACCATTTTATTCTTTGGTCCTTTAAAATTAAGTTATCATTAATTATAAGAGAAATGAATAGCAGATGAGGACCCAGCCAGCACAAGATAGTGAAATAGCAATGCTTACTTGGAAATGTGTCCTTATTTCTTGTGGGAGCTTGGTCGGGAGGGCATAGATGGTTAGCTCAGCACTGGGTACGAGATCCGGTACAGAGGACCATAGGGGGAAAATAAAGGGAAGGGAGTGGAGGCCGGATGGAGAGATAAGGAAGATCATAAGTAGCAGGTGTTAAGAATGGCATGTAATGCATTGACTGGCATTGTGACATCACAAAGGAGGACTGAGTCAGGGGCTCAGCAGGGATGGTGGGACCCTACCAACCTTTCCATAGCTACCCACCAGCCCCAGCAATGAATGTGGTTATAGGCTAAATTGTGTCCTCCCCAAATCTAATCCCCATTTGGAGTCAGAGTCTTTAAAAAGAGGAATTTAAGGTACAGTGTGGTCATAGGGATGGGCCTGCATTCAATATAACTGATGATCTCATAAGAAGAGATTATGACTCACAGATGTACAAAGATGGTACGTGTCGCTCAGTCTCACAAAGGGCATGTCTGAGTCAGCTTTCCATCACTGTAACAACTGAGATAATCAGTTTATGAAGAGAAAAGGTTTATTCTGGTTCATGGTTGCAGAAATTTCAGTTCATGATTGGTTGGCCCTGTTCTTTCTGGGGCTGGGGTGAGAGAGAGGATCATGGCAGAGCATGTGCTGGAGGAAGCCTATTCTCCTCATGGTTGGTGTGAAACAGGAAGAGGAAGGGAGCAGGCCCCATAATTCCCTCTAAGGCCATGCCCCCAATGACCTGAACACCTCCTCTTAAGCTCCACCTCTTAAAGGTCCCAGGTCCTCACAATAATGCTAAACTGCGAACCACTTCAACATGTGGGCCTTTATGGAACATTTAAAATCTACAGAGCCACACGAAGGCACAGAGGATGGCCAAGCAGAAGTTTCAGAAGAAACCAGCCTTTTTTGATCAAGGTGTCAGATTAACCCTTTAATTTCAGGCTTTCAACCTCCAGCACCAATAGACAATGAATGCATTCTAGTTGTTGAAGTTCCCATCAACGGCACTTATTACGGTGACCTAAGAAGTCTAAGACAGACCCTGGGGAGCAGGAGCCATAAGTGGCAAGCCAGCCATGGGAGGCTTGCCCCACAGGTAAGCAGGCTGCCTGGTTGAGGGTCCCTAGAAGCACAAGCATACTGTGGTGAGTGCCTGTGAGTGTTCATGGACATGGGTGTTGGGAAGACATAAGTACGTAAGTACATCTGGGACTGAGCTGCTGACTTCTGGCTAGAGTGGCGATGTCCCCAAGCAAGCAGTATGCTATGACATCAGCCAGAGACTTTGCATAAGGACAGGTGTGTGAGTGTGCAGCAGTGCACTGAGCCTCCAACGCTTCAACTCCCTAAGAGGCCAAGAGGGTCCAACAAAAGTATCTCGGCAGAGGAATGAGGAGGACACACTGAGCTGAAGGAAAGCTGGGACCCAGAGGCTCACAGGAAGGCCACATCCAGATCTCCAAGCCTGGTGCCAGCACAGACCCAGAGTATTCGTGTGTGTGTGTGTGTGTGTGCACATGCATACACACTGGTCCATGCTGATGCCTAGCTTGAAGAAGAGCACAGAGACCCCCTATGATTGTGCACAAAGGGTGCCAAACCCAACCCCTTTGTCTGCACTCTGCTGCTGGATTTGCCACAGCCCCCGGGGGGCACCCACAACCGCTTCAGAGAGCAGTGTGAGACCCTCTGTCCATTACAGGCAGACTGGGGGGTCTGGGCCTCAAAGGCCAGGCGCACTCAGTGGAGTCCATGCTGACTTTAGTTATTGCTGTCAAAATGACTTAAATGATGCACAGATGTATAAGTTTACAGCGGGCTTGTCACTGTAAAACAAAAACACATTTATAAATTAAACCCACACAATTACGGCCGCCATAAAACTCAAACCAGAGCATTCAGTTTATGTGATGGTCTGTGAAACCAAGTTGCCATTTCTGTGAATTGGAGACCAGATGGGGACCAGATTCTTCTGGTGGTGATAAGATCTTCCCCTCCATGGCTGGGAAAGTGAGTCAGGACCTGCAGACTGATGGCCATCTGTGTCTGGTTGCTTACGATCTATCGCTTCAATAAATATCTTTAACATAGTCTTGCTCCAAGCTGGGAGTCTCTGCCTCTCTGTACAAAATAAATGAAACATGAAAATTTTCAGGATATATGTGATACTAACAATAGGAAGCTTGTGATCAACTTATAAATCAAAGAAAATGAGATATCGTAAAGTTCATGATTTTTTTTTTTGAGGTGGGTTCTCACTCTATTGCCCAGGCTGGACTTGAACTCCTGGACTCTAGTAATTCTCCTTTCTCAGCTTTCCAAGTAGCTGCAACTATGTGTCTCCATGCCCAGCCATAATCAAATTTTTAAAGTTTTTTTTTGTTATGGATTGAAAACTGGTGGTTAACTTAATACCAGCTGAATTAAATAAGCATGGTTACGAGCACAGATGTTCCACCTGAGGAAAGTTACCAGCGTAAATAGAGCCATGGAGAAGGAGAAGCGAGGCATTGTGGGTTTCTCCAAGTGTTGCTGCTTGAGCCGTTGGTTCTCCTGGCGGAGCTAGTCACGCTGGCTTCCCCGGTGTGAGTTTGACCATTGTCATTGGAGGAGCTCTGGACCTTGTTAATAAGAGTGGCTATGATTCAATTTGGGGGAGCTCTGGTCCTTACATCAAGCATCACTTCCTGGCTCCGGAGGGGAAGATGTGTGCTGTTTAATCTCCAGGACAAGCTCATCACGCTGGCTTCCCAGCATGTATTTGACTGTGCTTACTGTTGGTGGAGCTCGGGCCCTCCATGTCACTGTGGTACTTTTCAGTGCAGCCCTGGTCTTTGTTATGAGGGTGACTTCTCAGCTCCAGCATAGAACCCTCAACCTACCAGCACAGCTCCTTCACCCCGCTGGCACAGACTTCCTAGCTTCCACTGCTGACTCACTGGCGTGAGTCCTTCTTGTGGGCTTTAGACCTCCAGTTGGACTCGTGGGAGGCATTGTCATAGCTCTGGGTCTTCATCTGGACTCATGCGGGACATTGCTGTGGGATCCAGGCCCTTGGCTGAATATTCTGGGTCTTGTGGATAGATTTCCTGCACCTTTTTGTGTTAAACTCTGGGTGACCATCATAAATAGTAGTATAAATTCTGTGTCCTGATTGTAACTGTTCTCCTCACAACCCCTGACTACAACATTTTTCTAGGAAAAAAAGTGAAAACACATTAGAGGTTCCAGAAGTAGTGCATTGAATTCTATGTTCATCTAGCTTCATCAGATGCTGATCTGATTCATTCTGTTAATATCTCTTTCCATGTGTGCATTATATAATTCATGTGATAGATTTATTATTTTTGCGAAGCTACTTAAGAGTAATTTTTAAACATCCTGTCTATTAACACTAAATATTTCAGTGCATGTTCCCAAAAACAGACTTTCTACTCCATATTCACACTTAAGAAATTTAACATTTATATTGTATAAAATACAGCCTGTCCATATTAAAAAAATCCCAAAGCCAGTAATAATGTCCTTTAGCAAATTCCACCTAGATCACATCTTTTTAACTTCCTTTACTCTGGCCGGTTCCTCGGTCTGTCTGTTTGTCCATTTGATGTTTTATTCAGTGAAAGGAGTAGAAATGGAATGAGATTTTAGTCTTGGACATTGGTGGTCAGTTCGAAGGTAAAGTTGCTTGTGGTCAGTTAGGTATGTGACCTGTCCAGTTCCTAGCTTTCTCGTACTCCGGACCCCTCCAGGAACCTCGGCCCCTCCTTTTCTGTTTCTTGGGAGCTGGCCCCGGCAGCTGCCCCAGCTATCCTGCAGAGCCCAGCACCAAACTCACCATCATTGCTAGGATGAGGAATGAACCCGTCCATTGGGGCTGCCAGCACAGTTGATCTAGAGGCACTATTTCTAGCTGGCTGTATCTACGGTTCAGGTCTGCAGCTTCAAATTTCCTTACCGGTAGGGAAAACCCCAGAGTATGCTACGTCCATTGTACTGTGTGGCAGAAGATGTTGCTGCAGGTCCCATGCAAAGTCCTGGTCCTTGTCCCTTCTGACTGATGGACAGATGCCTCATCTGCAAGGACCCCTTCTTTCCCTCCTGCCATGGGTCACGCCTGGGGGCCCCTTCTATCCATTCTACTCTTTGCTCCCTTTCTTTTTGTGCCAGTTCAACCATGCAACGCTGCTTTGAGCTGAAATGTGCCTATAAGCAACATGGAGGAGGAAATCCTCAGACTTACCTGGATACATCCAAACTGAAACGCACCAGGTAGGAACCCAATGGGTACCTGCGGGTTGCTTTTCCTTTAGGGATATCCCTGCTCTATACACTCACACTGATCACAAAGCAGGCTCCTCCATCTCTATAGCAGAAGAGAATGCATCTGTTCTCCAAGCACAGACTGTAGTCATCCAGAGAGACCTGGATTTCTGGCGTGATTCCCTCCCTAGTAACTAGAGTCCAAATTAGTTGAGCATTTAAGATCCATGGGATCATGGATCAACACCTTGAATGCACAGACAGAAATGCCAGGTAGAGGTATTTTTAATAAAGGTAATTTTGTAAAAGTAATCAGGATTTATTCTTCTAATTCAGAAGAAAGGCAGACCTGATAGGTCCAGGGCTGGAAGTTTTTAATCATTCTCATCTTGTGAGTGGGCTGGTAGTGGAGGCAGGGAAACATCAGGAAGGTTTCTTTCGACATAAATTGGAGGAGCAGAAATATGACTCTCAGAAGGGTCACTGGCCATGTTCCCCAGAGCCCCTGGGTAAACTCCTTGCCCTTGGGTTATGGAGCAAAACCCTCACCAATAAATTCTACCAGCTTGTTTGGGAAACTGAATAGTAGTAACAGAGACCCCAGCTGAGACCTGCACGATATTATATATCCCAGAACCTCATGCAAAGCATTTTCCAGCCCCAAACCTCCAGCAAGCATCAGGGTGGGCAAAGGGAAAGCAGGGCAAGGAGGGGCCAGGTTGGACGTCGTCATGGAGAGAGTGGCAAAGCAGGCTTTGGTTTCCCCAAGTGTGGCCATCACATCTCCACCAGATGGAAGTCCTTGCAAACAGCACAGCTGGGTGGAGGTCTCTGAGGACCCCATGTCTTCCTCAGTCCTGTGTGACTGAACTCGGGCCCACGTGCCATTTCACAGATGCCACCTTCGCCTGAGAAGTGGTTATTCAGAGAGATTGCTTTGCCCCCAAACCCGCAGCTGTTGCTCAAGAGGGGCCACAGTCTGCGTTCAGAACTAGCTCTCCTGGTCTGGGATGTCTCCCGGGTCCTGCTCCATACTGCCTCAGGCTCCTGGCCACTTGGCCAAGGATGTGTCAGGGTCTAAGCTCCCAGTGAGACAACCCTGGACAGGTCTCCAGGTCTCCCTGAGACTGAGTGGGGTTCAGTTGTCCCTGTGCTCCCCCATTGTCCTCAGCATCCGATGCAGGGGCCTCAAGACCCGCCTGCCTGCAGCACCCTGGGCCCTTCCCCACACCTGCCCGGGTGGTGGCTGCACACTCCATCGGGGCTGCCTGGCTGGTCAGCCCTGTCTCTGCAGCACCTGTTCCAGCCAGGGCTCTGGTCTGAAGACCCCCAGGGCCCAGGGTCCAGGGTGTGCTGGGGCGTGGAGAACAAACTGTCCCCTCTGGTAGGCCTCAGGAAGCGTTCCTCACACAGGCTTTTCCCAGTGCCGAGATCCCGACCCAGCTCCCGAGATGGGCTCAGAGCCTGAGTGCACAGCCTGGGGAAGAGACCAGGCTTTGGTTCAGTGACCTGGCCATGCTGCAGGTCGCAGGCTGTGACCTGAGTCTGTTCCTTTATCTCCTGCTTCTGTGTCCTGACAAGTGCTGGCTGCCACCTTAAGGGACTGCCTCATTTGTTCTTTTTAACTTCCAGCAGGGTGGGCCCCATAGTGCAGATTGGGGAAACTGAGGCACAGGGCGACTAATACATCGGTGAGCCACCTGGCCCTGGGTGCTGTATGAGGTCGCACTTATTAATACTTTTCACCTATTCCAGATTTGTCTGTGAGGACCCTTTCTTTCCAGGGGTCCCCACGCTGGCCCATCTTCTGCAAGTTCAGCAGGGTCTTCTCCCTCTCAGGGGCCCTGGGGTCACAGAGACCCAAGATGAGTGAGTACAGGGCTTCAGTATGGTCTTAGGTCGGGTTTTCTAGAGGAAGCAGGCCCCAGGACCTTATTTTAGGGGTCAAGGACACCCGCACAAATGGGCAGGTGCATTGGTTTGCAGTCGCAGGTGGCTCCCGAACTGGGGCCAGCAGTACCCCGCACCGCTAGGGCGGCCTGGGTTTCGCTGGAGCAGGTGGTGGGCGGGCCTAGAGACTGGGCGGAATGGGGCGTGGTCGCCGAGTGGGCGTGGTAGGAGGTGGGGCGGGGCCACTGAGTGGGCGTGGTGGGGCGGGGCCGTTAATGGGGCGAAGGTCTCCGGTTTAGGGGTGGGGCAGGGGCGGGGCCTCGCTGGGAGGGGCGGGGCCAAGGTCAGGGTCTGGGTCTGGGTCTGGGCCGGGGCGGGCCGAGGGCCGAGGGCTGAGGGCCGGGGGCGGACGGGCCGGGCAGGAGGTGGTGGCGGCGGCGCTCCCGGCGTCACAGCGCCAAGCCGGCGGCGGCGGCGGCGGCGGCAGAGGGGCGATGCGGCTGCTGGCGCTGGCGGCCGTGCTGTGGGCGCGGGCTCCGGGCCCGGGTAAGCGCTGAGGGCGCGGGAGGCCCGGGGGTCCGGGATTTGGGGCTGGGGCGGCTCGGGCACCTCGCGTCCCCTCCCTGCCGCCAGGGCCCTGCGGGCTGTCGCACCGTGCGCCCCTCCGGAGAGGCCCGGGACGGCGCGGTGCCCCTGCGCTGCAGGCCTGCCCGGGCCAGCGCGGCAGCGGTCGGTGCCTCCTCCTCTGCAGGCGGGCGCCTCTCGACAGCGCTGTCCCGCCGCCTGGGACCGGGACGGGTGGCTGGGCCTGGGGACGGCGTCCTGGGGAAGCCGCGCGCTTGCCCACACGCACCCGCCCTGCACGGCCTGTGCCAGCGCGGGCTGCCACTGCAAACTTCGGAAAACTTCTTGCGCTCTGGATTCCCCAGGGCCACAGCTGGAGTGACCGTGAGAACGCGTGTACGGGTGGCTCCCGTTTCCTGAGCGCCTGTCCAGGTGCTGCTAGTCTGGGGCCAGCTCTGTGTGATCGCAGTTATCCACAACAATATTGCAGAGTTACAATGAGAAGAGCAGATATTTACAGATTCAAAGTACTTCACAAAACATGAACTCAGTTCATTTGGTGCTGTTACCACCTGTCGCAGGTGGGGAAACTGAGGCATGGGTCCATGCCCTGATAAGGGTAGAGCTGGGATGTGAACCCCCATCCCCACCCCGGGGAAACTTGGGCCTAGACTGCTCACAACCTCTAAGCTGTTTGACATTTGCTTTGTAAATAAGGAAAATGACCCGCACACATAGGGAAGTAATTTCCCACCAGTGACCCAGCTCCCAAGAGCTGGGCTGGAGGAGGAGGGACTTGGACATCAGTGGGGAGAGATACACCCAGTGTCCCCTGGCTCACGAGGGCTGCAGAACCTCTGGTGAGCCCAGAAGGGGTGGTGGGAAGAGCTGCTTGTCATCGTGGTCGCTGCTGGGGATAACTGAGGCTTGGCTGAGGTGTAGACCAAGCCCCCTCTCATGGCCTGTGGAGCAGCTGCCAGGCAGTGGGTGCCGTGGGCTTTGAATCCTTCCTTCTCTGCACGGTGACCCCTGCTTTCCTGATTGCAGGGACTGTCAGAGAGGGTGCCCTGATATGCACTGGTTAGGTCAAGGACAGAGTCATCAGGAGCCCTGAGAGCTGGACTTTGGGGTCCTGCAGGCTCTGTCCTGCATCAGAGCCCCCTTATTCTTCCTCGTGTGGCCCTCACCACAAATCTACCACCACACGTTCTAGGTCTGCACCAGGCCTCCTGCCCCCACACCCCGCTGGCCCTGAAATGAGCACCCAGCTGTGCTCCTGCTTGCCAGGCCTGGTCCTCCAGTGCCTCTTCCCTGTCAAGATCCCATGCACCACCTACACCAAGGCCAGGCTCTGTCTTAGCCATCTCAGTGCAGGGGACAGCCCTGCCCAGGGGACTCCCTGCAACCTGACAGCTGTGACCTCCAGCCAAGCTTTCCAGCTGGGGGTGGAGGGTGGGGACCCAGCCATCTCAGTTTCACTCCCAAACCCCCTGTGTTAAAGGTGGGCATGAATATTTTAAAAATTCTTATCAGTGCATATTTGCAGTATATAACGTTTCTGTTCCTTGTGGGAAGCTGGTACCTGTAGATAACACATCTTAATTCCTTTTACATCCCTTTGCATCCTCTCTCTCCTCCCCCCATCTTTCTCTTTCTTCCCTTCCCCATTTGCAAAAGGTTTATCTCTCTGTTTCCTACTACCTGTCTTTTATTTTGCTGTTTAATTCGTTTGAACTTTGGGTTTCTTATGTAAGAGAAATGATGCAGTATTTAAGGTTGTATGTCTGATTTATTTCACTGAACATTAGTCTTGGTCATCAGGTTGCGTCTGACTGCTGGGAAGGCCAAAACAGAGTGCCCCAGCTGGGGGATTAAGCAACGAGAATTTACTTATGTGCAGTTCAAGGTGTCAAGGAGGCTCAAGGTGTCAGCTGCTGGGGCCTCTGTCCTCGGCTTGCTGATGACAGTGGGCATCTCCTCTCTGTGTGGGCACTGTGTGCATCTCTTTCCATAAGGTCATGATGGAGCAGAGCCCACCCTGGGGACCTCGAGTGGACTTATCCCCCTTTAAGGGCTCCATCTCCCAGTACAGTCAGACACTGGGTGCTGGGGTTAGGATTCCTACATGGGACATTGGGGGGGGGACATAATGAGGGTCTTCACACTGTGATGGAAGAAACAGGTACCCCACCCATTTGTCAGAGAAAAGAAGCAGTGCTGTGAGAGAGAGAGTGGGGTGTGTCCTGGAAGCTGGCCATGGCCCTGTCTGTCCCCATCTGTCCAGCCCTTCCTGGGAACCCTGGGGCTCCCCAGGGCTGCGGCACATGGCACATCCTCTTGGTTTCAGTCGCTGTAAATCAACACGCAGTGTGACTAGGAGGAGCCTGGGGCATGGGTCACTTACAGTCTTCCCATCCCATGGTTTCCACTTCCTGCCTTCCCAGCTCCCTGGGCCCCAGTGGGAGCTCTTGGCTGGGCGGGGCTGGCCTTGGGTTCTGGAGGCCATCTGCAGTGCCTCTGCTGTCTGCCCTGGTGGCTGCTGGGGTGGGGGTTCCAGCTGCCCCTTGCTCTCCAGGAAGCCCCGTCGTGGGGGCTCCCCCATCAGCAGGGCAGAGGTAAGAGCCCGCCAGGTGGGCAAGGCATAAGGAAGGTGCTGGGCCAGTTCCTCCTCTTTCACCCTGCATGAGTGACAGCAGAGGGACAGTTCCTGGAGGAGCCAGCACCAGCGGCAGGGCACACTCCTGGCCATGTCCTTGCAGGAACATGAATTTAATTGCATCCTTAAAATGCTTTTTTGTCACATAAGGTGACACTCGCAAGTTCCCAGGGATGAGCACAGGACACTTTGGTTTGTTATCTGTATTTCCAGGTGTCTCCCTGGGTTGGCTTTGTCCATCATCACGGTACATGCAGGGGACCACCTGTCTGTCCCTCAGGGGCTTAGAGTCCAGCTGGGCACTGGCCTGGCTTCTTCCTGACTTTTATCCCCTCTGCTGTCATGCTGTGGCATGCTGAGGACTGGCCCCCAAAGATGCTGTGTCCCCATCCGCCTGTGACAGAGACACTTCCTGGAAGCCTGTCAGTCATTGTTAGATTGCTTTAGAGTGTCCTGTGGGCCAGTGCCTGGCTCCTAAGAGCTTAGAGAGAGATGGAAAGACAGCTGACCCTGACATCTGAATGCTCGAGGCAGTTGGTGTACGAAATCCACGGTGGACGCTGAGGAGGAGCATGACTGCCATGCTTCGAACAACTTGTCCTCTCTGTGGCTCAGCTGAGGTTTCATTTCCATCAAGAGGCAGGAATTTCAGAGGTGATCAGGGCTCCCTCTCTTCCAATGAATGGGTTAGGGAGCTAATGAGCTATCACGAGGGTGTGTCTACCATAAAAGCCAGTGGGGTGGGCCTCTCAGACACCCAGTTTCTGGTCACATGATACCCTCTGCCACCCTAGGGCTCCATATCACCAGACACAGCCTCTTATACTTGGACCAGAACCTTCTCAGTCTGTAGCGATGTAAAGCAGACGAAGACCTGTTGCTAGTGGTTTACACGCAAGATTGCTTTCTCTATGACAACACCAGCACACCCTCATGGGCCCCTCAGGGACCTGCAGCCTCCTTGTCAAACTCCAGATCTTTCTCTTTCTCTTTTTTTCTGCTTGCTCTTTGAGTGACTGCAGCACTGACCAGGGGACAAGGTTTTTGGTAACTCTGACATCTGCGGCCCAAACTCCCTCCCGTGACCAGAAGATGTCAGGGGTCTGAAGCTATGGTTTGGAATAGCCCTGGGGATGCCTGCTGCTGTGGTTGTGTGGGCAGGAAATGGTGCTTCCTCCAGTGGGAGTGGTACCCTGGGCTGTAAGGAGGTGGGAATGTGGGACCTGGTAAGGGGACAGTTTAGATTTCACAGAAAGAGTTTCCAGCACTCTGCACCAAGATCCCTTCTTGGCTCTGTCTGCCAGAGTTTCTCAGTTGGTTTTCTGTTGCTGTAACAAAATACCTGAGGCCTGATAATTTATGAAAAACAGAAATGCCTTTGACTACCCCAGGAGTCTCTTCCTCTCTTTACCAAGTCATTAATGCCATCCTGGGGCCACACTCCTGACCTCTTACAATCCCAATCAATTCCAAAGCCCCCTCTCCAAATACCATTAACCTACGGCTTTGGGGATTAACTTTCCAACACAGGAAAACTGGGGGGACACATTCAAGCCCTAGGACCAGAAGGGTGTGCTGTTAGCTCCAGGGCAGTGTGACCACTGTCCACTCTCAGCAGTGGCTCCTGGGAAAGGTCACAGAACTAGGCCTCTCTGAGGACTGCTGGTTGGGATGACCAAGCGGGTTGGGATGGCTCCAGCAAAGGTCAGTTCAAGGGCAGAGCAGCAGCCAGGGTGGGCAGCCTCAGACATTTTCTAAGAAACCAAAGGACAGGAAGCATCGGGTGGGGCTAAAGTTTTGCAGCATCGTTTAGAGCCTTGGCCCCTCCTCCCTCCCTGTCCCGAGGGACCTTCATTCCTGCACTTCAAACTCTGAGAACCCTGTCCTGAGCCTGAGAAAGGCCCTGAAGCTCTGCTCCGGCCCAGCGTGCTGGCTCAGCTCCTGCCAGGTCCCTCCTGAGCTCCTGGCCTGGCGCTCAGGGAGACGGAGGAGGGGAGAGGCACGCTCGGGGCTGTGGCAGACAGGCGGTCAGGAGGGCAGCCTGACCCCAGCGCTGCCCACGCTGATGATTGCAGGCCTTGGGGACACTGGCTGCCAGGCATTCTTGAGACTCCAGCTCTGCAGATTTGTATGTGGATCTGAGAAATTTTAGCTGTCAGTGACCAGTTAGTTTCCTGCGCAGTATCTGGCCAGGTGGTGACTGTTTGGCAGCCGTTGCGTTTGATCACTCAGACACGAGAGTGTGGAACCCCGATAGTCCTGCAGGAGAGCTCTCGTCTGGGGGGTGAGTGGGAGGCTGGGGGCCACCTGCTCCGGCCACACCGGCCGGGGGCTACCCTGGGCCTTGAGGCCCTGCAGATCCCTGGCCATGCACAGCGTCCCCATGGGGTGTAAGGCCTTGCTCACCATTTCCCCTTTCTGTTCTTCTGTAGAAATTTGCTGGGCTCTCAATGTCACCGTGTCCCCAGGGCCTGTGGTTGACTACCTGGAGGGAGACAATGCCAGTCTCCTGTGCCACGTGTCCCAGAAGAGGCTTAAGGACAGCCTGCTGGCTGTGCGCTGGTTCTTCGCAGGCGCCAACAGCCCGGAGGCCTTGATGGTGAAGATGACCAAGCTCCGGGCCGTGCAGTACTACGGGAACTTTAGCCGCAGTGCGCACCGCAGGAGGCTGAGGCTGCTGGAAGACCAGCACGGGGCGCGGTACCGGCTCTCCGTGTTGACGCTACAGCCCGCTGACCAGGGCCAGTACGTCTGCCGGGTGCAGGAGATCAGCAAGCACCGGAACAAGTGGACGGCCTGGTCCAACGGCTCCTCAGCCACGGAGATGAGAGGTAGGACGGAGAGAGCGTGGGGGAGGGGCGGGACCTGGGCCCAGCTTGGGTCACCATGAGGGGGCCTGTGTCGGTTCCAGCAGGAATCTTCGTGGGGAAGGGTTGGCTTCGTGGGGAAGGGCTGGCTGTGTGCTCTCAGGCGAGCCACCAGACACTCATTACCGTGCTGAGGACAGAGTGCATTCAGTGGGGACTATCCCAAGAGGGCAGAGATCCACCTTGGCTATCTGTGTAGAGGGCTGGGCTGCTTTGGGGGAGACAGGAGGAGCTGGGGTTTGTGGAAGCTACAGAAAAATGAATGGGACCTTCCTGGGTTTGCTAAGGAGCTTCCGGAAGCCGACTCCGGCCTTCCCGCAGAGGCTGGGGGCAGGGTCTGCCTCCAGGCATTGCAGAACCCTGAAGAAGCTCTGGGGCATCCTTGGGCTTCCTCCTAGGCCAACCACGCTCTGGAGAGGGGCAGGTGATGGGGGGGGGGGACTCCGAGTTTTACAGACTGGCTGAGTGTGCTCAGGGAAGACTTGATCTGAGCCCAGCCTGCAGCTCAGGGAGGCCCAGCCCTGCTCACCCTGGCTGGATTCACAAGGGCACCCACAGAGAGCCCCATGTTGGCCAGGGGGCCCTGATGTGAACGGCAAAGCCCATGACAGGGCAAGCAGTGACTCAGATGCATCGTTCTGTGGATGTGCTCCAAGCTCAGGTTAAGAAATCCTTCAGGAAGGGGGCCAAGGCCCAGAGGCAAAACCCCTTCCTGGAGACTGACGGGGATGTGCACTGTTCCCGGGATATTGTGGCCTCCCAGTGCCACCTCAGAGGGCTGCCAAGCTTTGTCATCAGAGACCCAAGAAGGAAAAAGCCTCTTGTCAGTGTCATAAGGATTTCCGTAGTGCACTCAAATTATTCCTTGGGTTGCTTGGAACTTGGTTTAGTACAGCACAAGATCTAGCAGGTGACAGTATGAAAACATGAACAACAGTCTAGCTTTGTTATATATAATGTTAAATAATATTAAAGGTCGCTGCGATATCGTTTTGATAAGCTTTTTCTTCCTTTTGATTTTGTTTTAGTTTCCTGTTTCCTTGTTTTTATATTCGTTTTTTGAGACAAGGTCCACTGTGCAGCACAGGCTGGTCTTGGGTGACTCACGGTGACCCTCCTGCCTCAGTGTCTAGAGTACTGGGATTATAGGCATGCACCCCATGCCCAACTGATAAGCTGTTTCAAGGGATAAAACTCAACTGTGTAAGGTCCTGCCAGTGTGCTCCGTGGGTAAGGAGCGTGTGAAAGTGAGGCACTGTCCACAGGAGGTCTGTAAAGCAGCCAGGTGTCTCTGGAGTTTGCAGTATTGTGATAATAGCAAGCACAGGATGATGTGAAAACTAAGATGTGCACTTTTTCATCTTTAGCAAATTAATTCAAGAAAACAAATGATTATTAGTATAAATATGTATTTTGGCATAAAACAAAAAGAATTACATAAAAAAGTACAGGGACTGGGGGGAGAATACTACCACTTGGCCTGTGTGTGCGTGCGGGTACATGTGTGATTAATGCAATTCTGTCTTCTCAGCACAGTACATTCTGGAATTAGACACTGAATATCTTGGCAGTAATTCAGCTCTGTGATTAGAACATATATAAAGGCCTATTTCCTTCAAGTAAGCACGATCATCTAGCTTATTATTTAATGTGAAGTGACTTCAGAGAGTCTAGCCAGTTTCTTCTAGAACATTCCCAAGGAACTTGCTCCAAAGGCTTAATTGGAAATAAAACTCTTTCCCTTTCCTCACCTCTCCTCCTTCCTCTTCCCTTCCCTTCCCTCTCCCTCAGGGGCCCTTCTCTCTCATTTCTTTCTTTGTCCATTTCCCTTCCCTCTGCTCACTGTACCTTTTCTTCCTCTTCCTCTCTGGTCCTCCATCTCTCTGTCTGCCACCCGCCTCCTTTCACCTCTGACCCGGAAGTGGTTCTCATCTCGCATATCGCTGCTTTCCTCACTAGGTCGGCCCAGGCTCAGCCTGGAGCCGGCCATGGTTTGCTGGTGGGAAGGCCCAACGCTTCCAGGGAGCTATGAAAGGGGACTAAGGCGAGTCACCCTGAAGTAAATGGCCTGCAGCCTGACAGGCCTGCTCTGTGCTCTTCACAGTGGGGAGCTGGGGAGGCGTGGCCCAGTTGTCTCCTTTCCAAAGTCAGGGCTGGGGTCAGACTTGCAGCTGTCTACCCAGGTCACCTTTCCCTGGTCCTGGTGTCTGGTTCATCATCTGCGACCTTGTTTACCTAAATTTCAACCTCCGATTTATGGCGGTTATATGAAAAACAAAACCTGAAGTGAGTAAAGTAATGATGATTGTGCAGGCAAAGGCTTAGGATTGGGGTATTCATTAAGCAGGAGTGACAGCACTGCTTAGGAGCGGGTTCCCGCCCCCTTCTCCAGCAACTCCAGGCCCGTAGTTTTTGTTCCTTCCACATTTTCTTCGCTTACTTCCTTCTGTGGATTCTCCAACCACCCATGGGAAAGGAAACAGATGCCTGGGACTTCCCTTGTCTCAGTGCTCCACTCTGCCCTTTACCGTGGACTTGGTCATGAGTTTCTTCCTGCATCTTATCCGAAGCAAAACTGTCTTTTGCTGAAGCCTCCTTGAAGGAAAGGCCATGCCCTGCCTCTCCTCAGCCCTCTGCAGCGAGCTCCTCCCCTGAAGACAGGATGACTGTCACCCAGAGAAGCTGTGGAATGGCTCCGGGCACATTATTTATTCCTGGTTTCCATATTCTGATTGCTTCCTATTGCAGAAATAACATAATTCCATCACAGAAAGTGTGAAAAATTCTGAAAAGGTTTAGGGTAGAAAATAAAAGTGACTTTCCATGTCTCCATTGCAACGTAACAGTCCTCTCAGGGATTTTGTGTAACTAAAAACACAAAATCTTGTGTCACTCTTAACATAAACCCCGTCCCATGCCTGGCTTTTCTGATGTTACTAAATAGTCTGTGTGTTGTCTTTTGTTAAATATGGTTCCACAGCATGATTTTTACAGTGGAGAGCATTTGCGGTGTAGCTTCTTGCTACTGGACATGTAAGCGATGCTAAATCCTTGTCAGTTAACCTCAGCAAATGTCGCTGTCCTTAGTATAAAATTATATAAGATGTCCTATAAGATATTGGTCCAAAAGTTCCATAATGACCTAATGATGGATACAAATCAAAGATCCGAATTGACCTCTAGAATGGTCATGATGTGTTCACTGAACGCCCACAGGGCTGGTAACGCGTTCTTTCTAGGTGTGCTCTTTCTGTTTCTCTACTGCAGTCACGCATACCTTTTGTGGATGCTAATGATGACGACAGTGAACGCACGGCTCATGACCGGCTCTCAGTTAATGCTTGATGGATGTGCCGAAGTTTCTGGCTGCTCAGGTCCATGTGCTGACTGTTCCCTAGGAACACTGGAGGCCTGGAAAAATAGATGAAGGCTTTATTCAAAGCCAACTCCAAGGACAGAGGCCTCGCTTCTTTCCTTAGCCTCTTCCAAAAGTACACATCTCATTCGAGGGCCCGTCTGCCTTCCTCTCCCACCGAGCTTCCTGTGTGCGTGCCAGCCTGGGGGAGTCCCTCCACCCAGGACACCCAGGGGACTCCGCTTTGGGTGGGGATGACCCAGTGTGGGAATCACTGCACTGTGTTTGCCACCTGCTGTGGTGGAGGAAGAGTAATTAGGGGTGAAAGAGTCAAACAAGGCAAAGAGTGAGAAGTGGAAGCCGGTCTTTCCCCATCCCGAGCTAAAATCCCCTGCTGAGGTTACAGGTCCTCATGCCACAGATGCGTGAGCACATGGATGCGGGTGTGTCTTAACAAGGATTGGCACCCTGCTTTATGTATGATCATTGCTGGTTTTTTTAACTTTTCAAAAGTATATTCTATGTTGGATTTATATCCAGTGACAAATAGCATCAAAATCATTACAGTATAATCATCTAAAATTATCATGGAAGCTAAGGCCTAAGCTTTAATTCTAGCTGTTCCCTTTTATAAAATTTTCAATGTACTACAAGTAGATGTTCATAAAGAAAATATGCAAAACATTCATCTTTTATGAAAAGTAAATGATTTTATAAAATATAATCAGAGAATGGTTAATACACTGTGGATTCTAATATGAAAGGATGGCCAAAGTGTTACTAGAGTACAAGTCATGAGCAAAAGTGTTTCCCTTTGTTCACTGAAAAAAAAAAAAAAACTTTTGGTCTTTCATTTGTTCCCTTTTTTTTATCTCTAAGATTTTAGAAATTAAATTCTAGTACCTCAAAAAAATGGTCTATATTGTCTCTACTAATATGGAACTTTAAAAGTTGCTTTTTGCCTAAATTAGATTGCTGTTACCTACAGCATTTATATTGTAAATGTTAAGGGGAAAAAACGGATCCGAACACCTCTTCAAACAGAAATAGAGTATACCTGGGGCTTTGTTCTGAAATTTTTTGTGTGTCTCCTAATAAGCATCTGTTGAACAGAGTTTCACTTCTGCAAAAAGCTTGAAAGAGATGGTTTTCCATGCATTTTCTATAAATGATGTCATGTAGAGAGCCAGGACCGAGCTGCCTGGAATCGCCCTCATCCCCACCCCATCCCAGGGATGAGTGCTTAGGAAACTCCCAATTTTCCACCAGCACAGTGATTTAGGGAACAGCTTTGTACACATTTCCAACTGTCCCTGCTAGCTCGGTTCCTGGGAACAGCGCCGGGCTGAAAGCTATGCATATTTTAATGTTTACTAGACATAGCCAAAACTCTATTGCCAAAGAGACTTTACAGATTTATACTCTGGCCATCCTTGTTGGAGAATGTCTTCTTCCCTGAAGCCTCATAAATGATCGATATTGTTAATCTTTTCCGTGATTTATCACAATGATGGGAAAAGTACTACATTATTTTAATTTTAATTATTATATTTCATGTGATAAATTTAATTTCTCTGTCCATTCAGTTAGTAATGGGGTTGTAGCATCTCCTCATGTTTATTGACTGCTTTTGTGAATTGCCTGGCTGTAATTATAGCTGTCCCTAATTGGGTTGCTGTCTTTCTGGTGTGTGTGTGTGTGTGTGTGTGTGTGTGTGTGTGTGTGCGGGTGCAGGTGCGGGTGTGTGCACGCATTTCTGATCATTAGCTCTTTGCTATTATTTTTGGCACACACATTTCTTTCTGTCACTGATTTTTCCATTTTATGTTTTCTTTTAACATAGAGACATTTCACACTTTCAGGATATTTTTGTAATTGAATTTGTCATTTTTTCCCATTATAGTATTGCTTTTTTCCAGTTGTCACTTTTTATTAAGGCATAATTTGCATTCAATAGGCTTCTTATGGTACCTTTGTTAGTGTTTGATTTTAGAAAGTATTTCTTACCCTGAGTTTATACAAATGTTTTTCATATATATATATATATATTTCTGTAATATATTTAAATGAATAAAAGTAAGCTTTGCTCTTTTTTCTCTTTGAATGCACTTCCATATATGTGCTAATTACTTATTTAGCTCTGTTAGCTGATAAGCTTTATTCCAAATGCTAACTTTCTGACTCCTCTATTAAACAGAGATTTCCTTGTTATAAGCTAAATTTCTACATTTAAATACAAAATGTTTATGTCTAAACAATGTAGATCTATTTTAATTATTATGAAATAGTAAATTATTAAATCAGCAATCTAGCTATTTTTTTGAGAGAATCAGAAACAACTTACACAGTTTTGGGGAAATTATGATAGAGCTTAATTTTACTGACTTTCTAAATTGCTTTGGGGTGGCCACAGGCCTCTGCTTTGCTCTGCTTTGTGGGGCTCTGACAAAATACGTGTGGTTGGGTTATTTAGAAAGAGAAGAGGTTCACTGCCTCCCAGTTGTGCAGGCCAAAAGTCCAAGACTGGGTGGCGCCATTTGCTTGGCTCTCTGAAGGCCTCTGGCTGCCTCACAATGTGGAGGATGGCAGGCATGTGAGGAGAGGTCTCGAGGAGAGACAGGAAGCCAGAGGACCTCGGTGCCTGCTTGCCCTTTACGTAACAACTCACCCCCGGAAATGAACTGGGGTCCTGTGAAGAGGACAGCGATCCCTTCCGACCTCCACCTCCACCTCCCACCAGGCCCTACTCTTTGGGTTCCTCCACCTCGGTGGGGACCAGGCCTCCAGCGTCTGAGCTCACAGACCACATCCAAACCCTCACAGCACCTTCCAGACCTTTCCTACTTTAGATGTCCCTCTCCAGGGACCTGTCATACACCTTCACGAATTTGAGCTGTTTTTTTATGTCATCTATAAAAGTATCTTCCCATGCCTCATGATTGTGCGATGTTTTATTTGTCAGCATTCTTAAGCCGGATCCACCACTCCTTCTGTACACACACACAGGCACGGAGCTTTTAACAGGCCGATTGCTGATAGACACAAGTTTGAGTTTGGTTGATTTGTGTTTGGTGATATCATGAGCTACTTTACAATTTCCAGTGCAGTCATCTTCAGCTGCTTCTCAATGAGTCTGGGAACTTCTCTCTCATTTGTTTTTCTAATCACATTACATTCGCCAGAACTTTCCAGAAAGTGAATCCCCTTTTGTATGACACAGTGAGTGTTCCTTTTGTATGACCTTACTATGAATCTCCACTTTATCATTTGGTTTGTATCTTGGCCACCACACAGTCTCGTAGCTTCAGACTCGCGGTTGCATTAGTGAGAAGCCTCCTGTAAGGTACCCATGACTTAGCCCTGATCCCCAAGGGTAAACTTAGCAGAAAAGCACGTGGGATGGCCTTGATTATGTCCCTTAGTCACTTGCTTTCTGCTTTTGAATTTGTTAAACTCCTTATTCAAAAACCCATTGTAGGAGGCTGTCACAGGTAGAGGATCATTTTAGAACTTACTTTTCTTCTTCCTTTTTGCTTTAACTGTGACGTTTGAGTGCCTTTTGGAAGTTTCCTATTTTCCAGGGTTTCTCACTTTCCTTACTGGAGTTGCTTCTGATGTGTATGTGGTCCCCACTTAGGAAACATCAGCCATTCTTCCCTGAGGAGGGGAGAGATTTTTAGGGGTGTCGGTGGTGGTGGGGAACTGGCCGTGAAAGATCTTGGCTGGGAAGCCCACTCACCAGGCTGCTGAATAGACTAAAGCCATGGGTACTATTGGGGTGCACGGCCGAAGCACCATGAGCCCTGATCTAAGTGTCCCGCTTGGGGATTTAAAACCTTGCCGCAGGAGGCAATGGGGTCAAGTCTGTTATCACAGCATCAGTGCACACCCCTGTGCTTTGATTGCTTTCTCGAGGGAGAGAGAAAGGGATGGGGTCCCAGAGGTATCCAGGGACTCATGTATAGCCCTTGGCCTGTCATATCCAAGCTGCATCCCTTGGGTAGTGGCCCTGACAGAGACCATCTCGATAGTCGAATATTTATCAGATGCATTTTGGATGGCACACAAAATAAAATATCAGAACAAGAAAGTGTAAGACCAAACCAAATGACCAACCTCCCTGTATCTGTGGTGTTGCTTGCTTAATTCGGCTCTGTGCAGGTTTTGGTTTATATCTAACTGTGTATGTCGCTGATACATGTGTGTGGTGACAAAAATAATCCCTGAGGCTGCTACTTTCATTGTGAAAATTATTAGAGATCAGATATTTTAAAGAATGGAGAGGTTAAATTAAATTGGGGCTTTGCTGCAAACCACAATTATGTTGAGCTTGGGGCTGGCTCCCGCATACCCCAAAAGTGGCTAGCATGAGGTGCTATGAAACCATACAATGGAAATGACAAAGTGTGTGAGTCTCTAGGTGACATGAGGACCCGTTTGGCTGGCTGTAGGGAATCCATCATGGTTGACAAACTCATCCATGCAATTTTTTTCATGTGAAGTAAAAAGAAAAGGCAAAAGTCTGAGAGACGCCGTACTTTAAATTACCTGTGTCCCATGATAGTTTTTCACTGGTGGAAAACCCTGCTCGACAGGAAGCGGGTTGAATAGCCAGTCGCAAAGACACACAGCATGGGAATCCCCCAGGGTAAATGTGTGGTTTGATACTTGTAATTGTTTTATCAAAGACATTGGAAAAAGAGCCCATATCATCCTAATGAACTTTACAGGAAGTGCAAGATTGGGAAATACTCAGTACATCAGCTGCAAGGAGTAAAGCAGAGCAAGGATGATTCCAGAGAGGTAAGAAATAGAGGTAGGAAATAACAAAATGAGAGGCGATTTGCAGGAAGACAGAGTGACACATCGGGGGAATGCGAATCTCCAGCACTGTGGATTATCACCCGGAGGTTGGGGCTGTGTCTGCCGGAGGCTTCCCAGGCACGGCGGAAGGTGAACTGGATCTGACTGCACAGCATGGGGGTGATTTCCTGCCTTCCCCAAGGAGGAAGGCAAGTGTGTCACATCTACGACACTGGTGGGACTCTAATGGGGCCACTTCATCCCTCATTTCCAGAACTCATTTCCAGAAAGACAGACTCACACTGGAAAAGGGTGGGAAACAATCACAGGAAATGAGCCACTGCGTTCAGGGCTACGCTCTGCTCTTCTGCAGAAGGCACTTTGCTCAGCGCTGGAGGAAGCTGAGTCGGAAACAGCAGCAGTGGGTGCTGGGGGATCCCTTCCCCCTTCACCCAGTGGCATGGATCACTGACTCTGGCTTTTGTTGCTATAACAGAATATCAGAGGTGAGGCTATGCATAAATAATAGAGCTTTATTTAGCTCATGGTCCTGGAGGTTGGGACGCCAAAGAGCATGGCACTGGCATTGGTGATGGCTTCATACCCTTGATGAAGAAGGCATTGCATGGCAAGACAGGACATATATGCCAGAGAGAGCTCACTTTGGGATCCAAGCCACTCCTGCAAGAAGCCCTTAATGCCCATTGATCCAGGAAGGGATTAGTCTACTCAGGGGGATGACTTCATGTTCCAGCCCCTCCCAGAGCACCCATCTCACCACCTGCTGTCTTGGGGACCAAGTTTCCAAC
Source organism: Hydrochoerus hydrochaeris (assembly GCA_004027455.1). Taxonomy (NCBI): domain Eukaryota; kingdom Metazoa; phylum Chordata; class Mammalia; order Rodentia; family Hydrochaeridae; genus Hydrochoerus; species Hydrochoerus hydrochaeris. The sequence continues at coordinate 69,336 of PVLA01002095.1, read as the reverse complement.
TCATGAGTTTTGCAGGGCACACCCTGACCTGAGTGGCTGTTATCTGACACCTGCTGACCCCACTTCTGGTGACAGTGGACCTAGGAACCACAGAGGGGTGGGGAGATTTTCAGCTGCAAGGTGGTTCTGGTGCTGTGTGCCCCTCGCAGGCTGAGGGAGAGGGCAGGACTGGAGCGGACCCTGGCAGTTTATGTGGGGTCAGTGTGGACACCCAGGGGGGCAGCACTCAGCAGGGGCTGGCACTGAGGACTGAGGGTTTCCACTTGATTTTGGAGGGTAGCATGCTTGGTCTTGCCCGGTGGGAGAATCCTTAGCTATCGTTAACACACGCCTGGGAGACTCCTGCTTATTAGTGTCAAGCTGGAATCTGAATATTCCACCTGTGGTGGAGGGGACCCTCCCCTTAGGTGGGTTGTGGAGTCTGCTATAGTGGTGTCAAGAGGGGACCCTCCCCCTAGGCAGGTTGGAGTGTCCTCTATGATGCTGGAGCCATGGGAAGCTGTAGAGTGATTCAGATCTCTTGATGGATCCCTCCATTGGCTGCTTGGGGCCTGAATTTGGGGAGATCATATTGAAGGGTAGGAAGCAGAGGCCTTTGTAGTGGCCCAGGATTCACCGATAGAGGATTAAATCCACCAGGAGGGGTGGACCCCAACTCAGATGGAATAGTTGTGGGCAAGGCAGAGTGCTGTGAGTTAGACTTAGGAGGGGTATAAGGTGGTGCCCACACTGATACAGGGGTCACGGGAGGGAAGAGCTGGTCCACAGGGGTAGCCCCAAATGGAGAGTGGGAGGGCAAGAGGCTGGAGGCTGGCAGGCTGGCAGGTCTGGTTGGCACAGGCACCTTGGGTGTGAGGCTCTTCTGCAATCTGTTGACAGCTGACCTCTAGGTTGGGCAGGTGAAGACTGTGGATGGGTGAGGTGTCCAGAGGCAGGGGCTGAGGATGGAGCCTGGGAAACCCAAGGCTGGGGCTGGGGCTGGGGCAGGGGAGGACCCCTTGGAGGGTGAGGAGGAGCAGCTGTTCCCCAGGAGGCCAGGGATTTAGGGTCAGGAAGACACAGGGAGCACACTGCCTGGGGAAGGGGGGCTGAGGTACATTCTCCTGGATGCCTGTAGCCAGTGACAGCCTCCTTTAGGTCCCAGCATCCTGAGCAGATGGGGACCTCACTGCAGAAGAGACACGACCATGTGTGTGGCAGGGTCATTCCCTACCAGGCCCAGTGCCCACATCTGAGTGTCCTGTGCCCAGAACCGGGGGGAGAGCAGGGCTGGGTGGCATGTGGAAAATAGAATGAAAACTAAGGAGTCTGAGCCGAGGGCAGGGTCAAGTCCAGCAGGGTGGTAGACAGCTCTGCCAGTCTGTCCCTCTCTCCAAGGGGGAGACTTGTTTATGTCGGGGAGGTTTCCTGCCTGGCAGGCACTGTGCCCTCATGCTCAGAGTCCCAAGTATTCTTGGCTCTTGGTGCCGTTAGGGTGAGGAAAAAAATCAACAAAGCCACTGAAGAGTTTTGCTTTTAAAGTAACGGTTTCTAACAGCTATTGCTGCCCTAAGCACTGAGCTTATCAGAAGTCCTGGAGACCCAGGTTCAGTGTGACTGTCCTCTTCAAGGCAAATTGTAAGGTGGCTTCTGAAAACAGTGCATGTTTCATATTCCAGGAGTCTGAAGATCTCACACAAGTGAGAGATAAGACAGGCCGAGCATCCCACGTGTGAAAGGCTTTTCAGCTGTGGAATATTCACGCATGCTGGACGCGTCAGGCATCTACAGAGCACATCAGATTCAGGATTTTCAGACTGAGGATGCTCAGCTGAGAGTCAGCAGGTTGAAGTAAATCTAAAGATGCTTTCTGCAAAATTGAACTTTGCCCTAGAGATGCACAGGGCGCCGCCTGGCCCTGTGGATTCTGTAGCTTGGCTCTGCATGAGGGAGACCTTGTGGGAGTGAGGGGCTAGGTGACCCCCTGAGCCTCATGGCTTCTGCCGAGTTTTCAAGATGAAGCTTGGGGGTGCATGAGGCCTCAGATCTGGGTGCCACCCCCACTGAGGTCATCAGTGGGAGCTGTGAGGTGGGACAGTTCCAGGGCTCCCCCAAGGGTGCCACATGGTCCCACCCCTAGAGAACGTGAGCCTCATGCTGTGCACTTGGCTTTCACTTTGGGTTTTGGCTGCAACAGCTTCACTCCCATGAGCTCATAACAGATGTTCTTCCAGCAGGATATGGTGGTGCACACTTGTAATTGCAGCACTCTGGGAGGCTGAGGCAGGAGGACTTCAAGTTTGAACCCATGCTGGACAAAGTTAATGATTGAGGGAGACCATGTCTCCAAATAACAAATAGAAAGTGCTGGGGATGTAGCTCAGTGTAAAGGCCCTGGGTTCGGTTCCGGGAGAGTCTAAGACTCTGAACCCACATTGCACTCATAGCAGGAGTCAGCTGCAGAGATAGTGGCGATGCTAACTGGGGGACTGAGGTGCAGTCACCTGCACCCCTGCAGCCAGGGACAAACCCCGGTAGGCAGCAGCAGTTTGCAGAGATTGGCTGTTGCAGTTTAGTCAATCCAGCCCCAAGCAGCCTTGTTTAACAGCCAAATGGTGATGTAAGATTCTGTAAGTCAGACACGCGAGCTTAAATATTGCATAGTTCCTCTTATAAGAGAAGCCATCAGCATAAATAAAGAGGAAAATAAAGACAGGGAATACAAAATAGGGACATAGATCTTTTGCAAATGGAAAAGGGACCAAGAGATAGAGGAGAAGGAAGGAAAGGCGAAAGGGGGCGAAGAAAGAAATTGAGGTGTTATATACATATATTGACTCCCCACAAGGAATGCAGCCATCATGTACTGCAAACATATGAAGATTAAAAATTTAAAAATATTCTGCATGTGAGGTTCAAATGGGGCAGATGGACAAAGCAGATGAAAAATGCCCCACCACTCTGAAAGTATTTGGGGGCAGATATGAAATTAGAGTAAGTTATATCACCTGACTCTTTGATGCCATAATGGAAGAGGAAATTTAATAATTAGACCTGAAGTTAATACCACAGAGAACTAATTCTTTAAATTTCAGTGGAATAAATTAACTGAATAATTCCCTTTTCTCTGGAGACATGGAACAGATAATTAGGAATGAGATTTACTAAACATTTAATGTGACTGCTTAATTAAGCAAGCATGCATCACAGTGTTTAAAGTGTCAACAGGTCCAGACACTCAAAGGGAACAAATTGACAGCTGGAGTGTAATTTAAGCACAACTCAGAACCATCCTGCATGGTCCCGACCCTCAGCCCACTGGCAGTCTTGGAAGGATTTAGGGAATTAAAAACTTAAACTCAGAAGCAGGAATGAGGCCTCTGTTCATGAGACCACGTATTAGTCACCTTTCCAGCTGCTGGGACAGAATATCTTCCACCTACAATTTAAAGAGGAGCAGTTTGATTTGGTTCATGGTTTCAGAGGGTCCAGTCCATGGCCAACTCCAAGGCAGGAGCCTCATGGTAGGAGGGCCTGGTGAAACAAGGCTGCTTGACTCATGGCAGCTGGGGAGCAAAGCTGGGAGACAGTGTCTCTGGGAGGTATTTCCTCTCAAGTCTTACTCCAGCCACCACCTCCAGCTGTCACTAGGCCCATCTCCTTACAGTACCGCAGCCGTGAACATCGGTACTTTAATCCATAGACGAATTTATCACCTCATGATCCAGTCACCTCACTAGGAATCTCTTAATCCAGTCAAATTAACAGTTGAGATTAACTGTCACATACTGTAATCACCCAAAGAGATGTCAGGGTGGACCTGACCTCCTGGAGCCCCAGCTCCATAATCCAAAACTGTGCAGACATGAGTCTGGATTTTATAGATCTCAATGACACAGCAAATTAGAGGTGAGCATGAGTGGGTCATGCTGGTGGGTGACACTGGTGTGGGACTTAGGTAGGGACGATGATGCAGTCCTTGAGTGAGCAAGTCACAAGGAGGACATTCCCAAGAAGCAGATGAGGTTGCAAATAGTCAGTGGGATGGAATGCATGTTCACGGGGGAGGGAGGGACAAGGTGAGTAGTGAAGGGAGGCCGGATGGGCAAGAGGGACCTGGCCAGGGCCCTCAGCACCAGGGACCCCATCTTGCTCCTTTTCAATGCCCCCTGGACTTGGGACTTGGATGGAGAGTTTGGATCAAGGAGTGAATGAGTGATACAAATTCTGGTGAATGCCTGCCTGCGATGGGCCCAGGGAGAGGGAAATGCTGTGCAGTACACGGGGTCACACACAGCCCTCAGTTTCCAGTTTTCTGATACCATGTAGGGATATTGGGGTGACTCTGCACTCTTCAGTGGCTCCCTTTGGGGGCAAGAGCTTCTTTTCCAACCACTGTGTCCATTGCAGGAAGTCAGCTGGACATCTCGCCTCTGCCTTGCGACGTTGGCTCTGGTTTCTAGAATCTGCCTAGACCAGAGGGCAGTGAGAGGGCAGCAGGACTGGACAGAGCTGGAGCCCTGTTGTTCTCTTCCGCTGGCCATGCTGGTCACTCACTGACACTTGGCTGACTCTGCACCTTGGAGACGCTGCCTGTGACCTGGTTTTGGAGGGTGGGGAAAAGAAGCAGGAGGCAGAACAGAAAGGCTGTGTCTTTCTGGGTTGCTGCCACCTTCCCCAAGGACAGGGAGCCAGTTATAAATAGCAGGGATGCAGCCTGGTCTTGACAGTATTTTCCTTGGGGACCATCCTGTCCTTGAATAATGGGGACAATGAGCTGAGTGTGTTCTCACTGGAGCTGAGATGCTGTTCTAGTCTTGCTCTGTGTCATCCTTCTCTTCCGATCACCTTCTTTCCAACTGACCTGTGTAAGATGCTGCCTGGGGAAACTGAGGCGGGGTGTGTCTGCCATCCCCTGGGTATAAATTAGCAAAGCCTGGTGTGCCTGGGAGCAGGGCTTATACTTCTAGCTCGCTCTTTTAACTTGAGAGTACCCAAGAGTCACTTCCTGCTGAAGGATTCCTGCTCCTGTCTTACAAGAAACCAAAAGCCCAGAAGCCGTAAAATGTGCTACAGGGTCACAAAACATATAACTCTGAGCCTGGAGCCCTGTGAAGCCATGGCCCAGGTACTGCTGTCCTTGGGAAAGGAGGAGGCTGGGTAGGTGGGGACCCTGCCCTGGCCTCTTCCCAGTTTGGAGGATGTAAGGACATCATGGCCCTGGGATCAGATTCGCTTTGGGTGGCCTTGTCTCACGGCCACGATATCACCACCATGTCATTGAGATGTTTTTGTTTTTAGAGATGAGGTTTCTCTCTGGTGCCCAGGCTGACCCTGAACTTCTGGGCTCAAGCCATTCTGCTTCCTGACTCAGCCTCCCAAATAGCTGGGTCTAGGGGTGTGTAGCACTACACTCAACTTCATCCATTGGCTCAAAGCAGCTGACCTGAACTGTGGGCTGAGAAGGACTCTAGAAAGTGAATAACCCAGAAAGCAATTGAGATAAATTTCAAAGTGCGTGCTCTGTGGGTAGTGGCATGTTTTAGGGCAACATATTTAACAGGGCTTGGGAGACACTAGAAGATCGTGTACAAAGGCTAATGGGACTCGGTCCGGAGTTGTCCCTTTGGGAGACACACTCGTCCCTGCAGAGGCTCCAGTGGCTTTGTGCCGACAGCTGCGCTCTGCAGACCGCGGATTTCTGAACTGAGACATGCTGTTAAAGGGCCCTCGCACACCCCACTGTCATGTGCTAATCCTGGCTTGTTGGTGGCTCCTCCCATTTTCTCTGGGTTGAATGGAGCAGCAGCACTTAAGGTGGGGTCCTAGGGCCCTGCCCAGTGTAGACAGAAGGAGGAGACCCGGCTCCAGCCCTTCCTCTCCTGCATCCCTGGGATTCATCCCTGTGTCTCTGCCTTGCCCAAGGCAGGGCTTGGCCAGGTGGAGCCCTGGGGCCTGGAGTGCAGAATCTCCTGGGAGGTGTCCCCCTCATCGGGGTGTCCCCAGGACTCTGCACTGCACATTACAGACCTTGGCCTCGGGATAATGAGTGAGGGTAACCCCTTAAGGGCAAGATCTGCAGACCAGCAGTGGAAACAGGATGGCCAGGGCCACGCCCCCAGCTCGGGGTCAGCCTTTGCTGCCTGCAGCCACTGCTTCCGGGACCCTTTCTCGCTCCTCTCTCCAAACTCGAGCGCCAGCTGTTTCTGTGTCATGACCCGCACCTCGCGTGGGGTGGCGCCTACTGTACACTGTAAGCACCTTTAACTGTGGGATTCTTTGTTAAGGGGTTGGGGGTCACAGATGAACTGGGGGAAAGACCATTTTGGGAGAATCAGATCTTTCTTGGACGTCCTTCTGTGGATGACCAGAGTCAGTTCAGATAATGGGTGGTGACACCAGAGGTTCCCGGGTGTCCAGAGGGTGTGGTCATGGGTCTCAGTGGGAGCTCACAGCCTGAGAACCGAGACACAATCTCCCCAGGGAACCCTTTGGGGCAGGTCAGGATCCTGTGCTTCTGGCTTGTGATGTCTCGGGGCGATGGTTTTCCCACAGGCTCTGTCCGAGGGAACTTGATGAGGTTCCTTCTCTGCACCTCCTGGACACACTGGGTTTGTGTTAGGGAGCTCTGGGCCAAAGTAGTGCTTCCTGACACATGGCCCTGTGGCAATCTTCAGCCAGCGCCTTGCAGAGAGCAGTGACCCTCCTGTGATTCAGCCTTTTGGTCGGTGGCTGGGCAGGGGGGCCATCACCAGGGCCACTTCCTGTCCCTGGAAAGAGATAATGTTGCTCTTGGGTGCCAGGTCCCGTGGGAAAGGCACAGCACTCAGTGGGAAATGACATAGCATCCTAACACTTTTCCTCCTCAGACCAGCAATGAGCACAGGGCTCCAGCAGACCCAAAGCAGTGTAGGAGTTTCCCTCCCCTAAAGCAGGACCGAGAGGGGCATCTTGGCTTCCTCCGCTTCCCCAGCCGGCGGTGCTACTGCCTGCTGGCTTCCACTCCTCGGCCCGCAGAGGGACTAAGGACCCTGTGGAAGAGCAGCTTGGGGCCTGCAGTATCTCCAAGAGAGCTCTGGTTGCCACAGGGATGGAAGAAAAGGGGTGCACATGAATGAGGGGTCACAGGGAGGGGTCTCCAAGAGGCAGGTCGCTCCCAGCAGCTGGGTGACAAGGCCACCCCAAGGGGGCATACAGAGTCTGCTCCGTGCAACCTTTGCTAGGAGACCAATGTCAGAGCATGAGACGGGACCCAGGCTGCAGGGAGAGGGTGCTCACTGAGCTGCTCTGCCCAGCTGGGGAAGGAGATGGCGAGGAGAGGAGATAGCACCCCAACAGGCCCCGCTGGGCAGAAACCCCAGCCTGTACCACACCCTACAGCCCAGCCCACCGGGGTCAGGACTGGCAGCGACCTGGGTGGGAGCTTAGGACAGTCCAGCAGCAGAGGCACCGGGGCTGCTTTGGTTGTTGTTGTCTGTAGGTTGGTTTGGTTTGGATTGGAGGGGAGTTGATAATTTTTCCTGTGCTGGGGATTGAACTCAGGGCATCCCGCATACCATGCATGACTCCACTCCTGAGCTGTTATCCCAGCCCCTGGCATTGTCTTCCAGCCCCACAGGACAGCTGACCAGGGTCAATTCATATCAGTTGCGTGGGGCTGTGCAGGGCGGGGAGTGGGTTAATAAAGTTAGCAGAGTGGGGACAGACTGTGCACCACAGAGCCCTTGCTGTGGGCCGGCCTGAACCCCACAGCCCCGTTTTCTGGCAGCGAGGGGACCTGGATGTGTCCTTTACAATTCCTCAAATGCACTTGGAGATAGTGCAGTTGAAGGCGATACTTAGAGCAGGACCTTGGGAACATTTCTGAAGCTCTGGCAGGGTCCACATAAAGATTTTTCTTTCTTGCAGGAACAGATAAGATTATGACTGGTATGGTTAACCATTTAATACCACAGAGTGGCCACATTTCCCATAAAATAAGCGCATTGGGGAAAATGAGAAATGCTGGTGCGTTACTTGCTTAAAACCCCTTTAGTCTAGAATCTCAGTTTGTGAGCATTTTCAGCATGCGTCTCCCTAACTGTATGAGGGAGAATTTGCTACCTGTCTCCCACGTATGGCCAAGCACCCTGGGGTTGGATCAAATCGAGGACCTGCAGTTTTCTGGCCTTGAAAGGTAAATGAAAGTGACCCTCAGGCAGATATCTTGGCTGGGATGATTATGGTTCTTCCAGTACTACAGAGTCAGCCGTAAGGGTGGAAGCCTTCAGGCTGACCTTCTGGATATTGGAGATTCACCCTCTGGGCAAAGGAAGGCCCAGCAGCTAAGACCCATCTGGGCCTTAGATGGGAAGGAGAGTATTGAATAAAACGGACAAATTTTAGGAAGCTGGTGTCCATGTGGGTAGAGATAGCTCACCGGTTCCCTGGCCCTGTTCTATGCACTGCAAACCCATTAACCCGTTTCACCCTCACAGTCACCCAATGCACACCTTGTCACCATTTCCCCAAATGGGGAAACAAAGGCCCGAGGAAGTTCAATGGCCTCCCCGGGTCCCACAGCTAACAAGTGGCAATTTAATATCCTGACCCAGGGGGTCTCTGTGCACCCTGAACTTAAAAGTGTTGTGTGATTTACCCGGTGATGGAAGTGGGGAGGCCCATTCAGTTGGTCTTGCTGATGTGAAAATTATTTTACCGTGTAAGTGCTTCACTGGGCCAGGACTGTGAGCTCCACCTTGAACTGTTCTGTTTTTTTTTTTTTTTTTTTTTTTTTGTGTGTGTGTGTCTTCCAGTGATTTCCCTCAAAGCTTCAGAAGATTCATCTTTCGGGAAAAAAAGAGATGCCTGGGCATTTTTTGAAGGTAAGTTTGACCTATTTGCTCTAAGCCTCAGTCTCAGTTTTACACAGCAGGAAAAGAATACACCAGCAAGAAGGAACCCTAACTTCCTGGTTTTGCCATCACATCAAATTGTGGGTTTTTCGGTGGGAATTTAGGAGTCAGGTGGGAATGGCTGGGGTCTCAGCTACAGAGTGGGAAAGAGTGCAGGGTCCAGCGCCAATCTGCATAGCTTAATTTGTTTTCTGGTTGAGTTTTGCTTCAGGATTCTTACTCCAGGTGATGGTCAAAAGACGGTTAGTGTTACAGAAAAAAGTGAAAATTGTATCACCGTGATTTCATCTTGTTGCTTATGGACTTTGGGTTCTAGAAAGTGTGAAAGTCTTTAAGCAAATCATTTCCCCACCCACATCCGAGTCACCCAGGCTGCTCTCGACACGGACGCCTGGACCCTGTCTGGAGGGGCTCACATTTGGTTGGAACTCATGGAAAGCGCCTCAGGTGATTCCTGCCTGCAGTCAGGCTGAGATCCGAGGCTTAGCTGTGGCTCTTGGCATGGTCCCCTCCAGCAGCATTAGTGTCACCCGGCCCCTTGTTACCAAAGCCCTCTCTCTGCAGGCTCTGGCTTGGCTGAAGCTCAGGACTGGGGTTTTACTCCCTGAGGTTGAGACCTGCTGGGAATTCTAATGCATGCTCCGATTTGAGGCTTAGAGCAGGATTCTCGGTGGGGGAGACTATGCCCGATGTGGAACGTTTTCCAAGTTCTGGAGATGTTTATAGTTAGCACCACTGCGGAGGTGCCCCTGGCACCTAGAGGGCAGAGACCAGGGGCCATGGTCAGCATCTCCCAGTGCATCTCACAGGCCCACCTCAAAGAACCCTGGCCCCAAAGTCCAAGAGTGCTGAGGATGCTGGGCTGGGCCTCGGGGAAAGGAGAGTTCAGAGAGATTCTCATCCCCATCCACGTGTACCACTGAGGACCACGATCTGAGCCGTGAAAGAAGGTGCAAGTGAGTTCTCAGGCGGGGCCTCTGATCCAGGAAAGACCATTCATATTAAAGGGCGCCTGGAGCTTCATGAAGACGTGGGGTTTATTGACGAGGAATGGCCCAGCCAGAGAGGGTTGGCCAAGGGCAGCACCTTTGCGGGGGGAGTGGAGGACTTTGGGTTCAAAATCACCCACAAAGTGCTGCAGCAGGGCACCTTCTTGCTTAGGAAAACATACCTTAGTTTTTAATTTTTATTAGTCTGCATTTGCAATATATCACAATTACATTTATGGAGGGTGTTGGCTCATGTCCATGAACATATTAATTCTCTCTACGTGCCCTTCCCCTCTCTCCGTCTCTTGTCCCCTTCCTATCTGCAAAAGATTTATCTCTCCATTTCCTGTTATCTGTTTTTAAAAAGCGATCGTTATTTATGCTTTAATTTCTCATCTAAGAGAAACCATGTGCTATTCGAGCTTGCGTTTCTGATTTATTTCACTTCACATTACGGTCTCAAGTTGCAGCCACACAGGAAAACATCGCTTTAATTCTGAACACGTTTGCAAAGCAGAGGAGCCAACCAAGGATTTGGTGTTTGGTTTTGGTGTGTTGGATTCGATTCAGAGTCAGGAGTATCTTTTTTCTGAGACTGTGCTCAGGCAGAAACAATGACCCTTTGTATTCTCTGACTTTTCTTCTGCCCCCTTTCTAGTTGTATTTTTTTTTTTTAATCTGATGACTTTCTTTTAGCAAAATAATCCCCAGGCTCTCACTTGGGGACTGCTTACCCCTGGGCAGGGATGAAAATGCCTTTATCCCCCAGAATAACACAACAGAAAAAGAAAAGTTTACCCTTCTTTTTCTGTTCAGTCAAATCGAGGCAACACAGCTGCCCTGTGCCCTGGCTCCATGGTGGGGTGGGTCCAGGGGCTCCTGGGGCATCTGATGTCTTTGAGAGGGACTGCAACTCATCAGATGCTAAGAATTGCTGGGGAGACTCAGGGCTTCACCCCGGAGGTTCTGATTATTACATCAGGAAAGGATGGGAGAATTTGCACTGCCTCAGGGTCTGAGGTCGTATGACACAAGTAGTCTGAACCCCAAATGATTGCAGTGCCTGGTCCCAGCACACTCCCAGCATCACCAGAACATCTGAGCACTATACCCCATCGGCAGTATTTTGCATTGTCCGTCTCCTCTTGACAGCAGCTGTCACATGGCATGCATGTCCTCTCCATGGCGAGACCCAGAGCCTGGCTCCAGGCAGCCAGCATCCTTACTGCCTCCTGCTTGCCTGGAGCAGCTGTTTCCCAGCTGGCCTTTCCCCTGATTTCACCACCAGCAGCAGCAGCAGCAGCATCTGTGTTTTGCTTTTTTAACCTGCCATGGGTTTGCCAAGGTCAGGTGCGGGGATGAAAGTACCCGGTGCAGCTCCCAGGCCTTCTGCCCTTTTGTTCCTGGATGAGGGGGCATTGGTGTGGGCTGCGGATGGAGCGCAATCCTCCTGGGGCTTAGCTTGTGCTGGCTGTGGGCCTGCTGAACAAAGCAAGCATCGACTGCCCAGCCCCTTGCCGGAGCAAGTTAAAATCCCTCGGGGCTTTTGCTCAGGTATTATGCCATGAGCAAGATGGTTTTACGGGTTGCATTAAAAAAAAAAAAAGAAGCACACAGGGTTATTGCCAGCACTGCATCTTCCAGGTGCCTGAATTTGCCCTGGAAATGTAGAACAGAACCCTTGACTGGGGGTACAGGGGGGTTAGCAGCGCTCCTAGATAGTGCTGAGGAATGCTAGGGCCACTGTGCTCCAAAGCAGCCCCAGCTGAATGCTCTACCGGGTTGCCAGGCAATGGGTGCCAGGGTGGAAGTGGGCAGGCTGTCACCCTGCCGGTCCCCCTGCAGTGTGTACAGCCATCCCAGCTCACCAGCCCATCTGCTTCAGGGACGCCTGGGCCTTTTGTGCAATAGAGTCTAAAAATGGCATAGGTGCCTGTGTGGGTCCAAGGGCAAGAAATAAAATGGCAAATTCAGGGATGACAACATCATTTTTAGAGTCCTGTGTGTATGCAGGCATGCGAGGTATTTTTGCTTTGTTTTAATTTAGTGCCTCTGGGGTTTGAATTCAGGGCCTCAGCATCCTAGACAAGCATTCCCCACACCCCCTGCCCTATGTGGTATTTTACAAGCTAATTTCAGATTTGGTTAAATGCAGAAGTTGTGTCAGTTTGGGCCTAGAGGTTTAGTTTTAGCTTTTGGACAAGTATTGTTTGGCCAGTGCTGAGTTTGGACTCTTCTGAGCCAGCATTTGTAGAGAGATTGCTTTCATGCACAGTAAAAGGACAGGTTGGAAGCTAAGGCAATGCCAGGCACCTTTGCAGCCTCACTGAGAACAGAAGGAGGAGGGCAGACTGAGGCTCAGGGTAGCCTAGCCGTCCGTCCTGGCCAAAGGTGACGTGACTCTGCGACCCTGGCTTCCATGGCTTGAGGTCCAGCTTTTGTTTGCAGAACACACCAGGAAGGGAGGAGGAGTCAGAGGTTTGAGCAGGCTCAGCAAATGGCTGGTTTCATGCTCTAAAAGGAATGGTAGAAATGAGGAAAACCCCTAGCATTTGGGGACAAGGTGCTGCGAATCCAGAACAGTGAGATGTTCTGAGTTTTTCTCCTCCGGTCAAGTGACACATTTAAAAGCACCTTTAAAAGAACAGATCAGAGAGCAGGCAGGGTCAGTGCTGCTCCTGTGCGTGCAGAGAGCCAGTGGGTGGGCAGTGCGTGCTGGCCGGTGGCCGCAGCCTCGAGAGCTCATGTGCTTGGCGCAGAAGCTGAGCATTCTGAGCTGGCCAGATGTTTTTCGGGTTCTGTAGCCACAGCTGCCCAGGGAGAGCAGGCTTCCTCTGCACCACGGCATGCAGGCTGCGACCTGAAGCTGTACTTGGGACCTCCAAGCCTCTGCCTCCCACCAGGGTAGAGCCACCCCAGCTATGCGCAGCTGCCGGGAACCCTGTAGGAGAATTGCTTCTGCTGTCTCTCTGCAACCGTGGCTCTCTGTGCCTCCCACAGCCTAAAACCAAGGAAAGATCAAAGCAGGGTGGGAGGTCAGGTCGCTCTGCTCCCTGACAGGGAACCTCCAACAGGATGGTTTCTCTCCATTTGCAGAAGGAAATGCAAGCCACCTTGCCTGCCCCTTGGTCCAGGCACCCACATCGCTAGCATCTCTTCAGGGCAGCTGTGATGCCTACCTGTCCCAGTTTTGCCTGGTCTGGAAATGCGACAGTTATTTACCATGTTTTTCAAGCCACAAATTGTCCTGGAATTGTGTTCATTTTCCCAATAACATCAAGATCCGAGACTGGTCACCAGATTGTCATGGTCCGGTCATCCCATGCTCTGGTGACCCATCATGAATGAGTGTGACCCTGCTCTGTCCTTCAGTCAGAGACTGGCTGGTGTGATCTATGCTGCTGAAAAGGAGGTCGAGGACACCGTCCTGACTGACCGCTCCTCCGGGGACCTGTCCATTGTTCTTGTCTGGAAACACAGTAGCATCCACAGAAGCGCTTCTGATTGGAGCGTGAGGATAGTTTTCCGTTTGCATCCCGAGGGCCTTACGTTCAGTGACCTCCCGCTTTTCTCACCTGGTTTCTGCTCCTGTCTCTCTGGTCTGGGTTTCTCGCAGGGCTTTCCCAGCAGCTTCCATGTGGGAAACGCTGAGCTTGAGACTTCACTCTGGGTTTCTGGAATGTTCCCCAGCACTGTGCCTCGCCCTGGGCTCCTTTGTGGGAGGCGCTTCCTTCAGCGCCTGTCCTACATGTGAGTGCAGGTGTGCCTGGCCTGCAGTGGTCCAGTGTCAGCAAGATTCATGCCCCCGCCTCATGCCAAAATCCCCGGAAGCTCAGATCTTCTGATACATAAAACAGCATCTTGGTTGCCCGTAACTGTTGCATACCTCCTGTGCGCTTGAAGTCACCTCACAGCTTAGAGTGCCCACTGCAATGCGAATGCCATGCAGCCAGTTCCAACACGGCACTGTGTAATGACAAGCACAAGGTCTCCCCGTGTTCAGCACAGAGGCAGTGTTTTAAAGAATACTTTTGCTCCTCCCTTGCCTGAAGCCATGAATTCAGACGATCATCTGAATTTTACTTTTAGCCCAGACCTCAGAGTGGCCAGGAAGAGAAGCCTGCTGCCACTAGCTCGGGTAAAAATGCCAGGCAGCTCCAACAAGAGCAGCGAACCCCTCGGACTCCAGGGGTAGAGGCCGCATCTGCTCCCTTGAGTGCCAGATAAGGCAGAGATGGAGAAAACCTGATTTTCTGGCTCCCTGCCCCATTCCCTTCCTTCTCATGGACCTCAGCCTGCCTGGGGGGGGGGTCTCCTCCTCCAGAACCCAGCCACTGGCCGTCCCCACTGCCAACTGCCCCAAGTTCCTCGGTATGTGGCTTCCTCAGTTGTAGCACTTAGCTGTCTGCTCCTCCTGGTCCCAGGGGCTTTGCAAGGTGTGCCCTTGCTGACTCAGCACTTGGGCTCCCAGAGACCTCACCTAAGGGCTCCCAGAGAGGCCCCATTAAGGTTCAGGTTGTGGGTGCTCGGCACCAAGCAGCCAACAGCAAGAGTCGTGCTCATTTTCCTGGGCCAGAAGCTGCACAAGGTGGCTGCGCCATTTCACACCCGCACCAGCCATGGGCGGCTACCCAGCCTGCTACCTCCCCGCGGGCACTTGGTGTGAGCACTGTTTTTAATTTTAGCCAATTCTGGGCGGTGTGTGGAGTGGTCTGTCCTGGCTCAATTTTGCTTTTATTTAATGCTAAAGAAGTTAAACTGTCTCTCACACAGTGGCTTAACACCTGTATGTTCTCTTTGGTGAGTACCTCTGTGCGTTTTCCTGACTTTTTAGAATTGTTGATATTTTACTGTTGGATTTTGAGAGTTCTTTAATTCTCTTTTGGATGAGTGGCTTGCTAGTATTTTCTCCCAGTCCTCAGCACAACTTCTTACCCTCTTCCTATGCTGGTTTGCAGAGCACAAGTTTTCAGTTTGGATGGAGCCAAGTTTGTCAAGTTATTCATTTTACTTTTATTGCAGTGCTGGGGATTGAACTCAGGGCCTCATGTGCTAAGTCATCACTCTGCCACCGAATCATGCCCAGCCTTCAGGTTTTATATGGGGGACACTGCTGGTGTGAAATCTAAGAACACTTGGATCCCAAGGAGGCTTGTCCTGTGTTTTTCCTCATGGTTTGCTAGTTCACATCTTAAATCAGCATTGTCAGTCAGTTGGAGTTAATTTACACGTAGCACAAGAGGCCAATTTTATTTCCTGGCAATGGGAGTCCAGCTGTTGGGTGCCAGTTATGGAAGGGGTGAATCTGCTGCCCCCGAATCCTTTCCTCAGTTGTCAGACCCGATCTAGCAGACTGGTGTGGCTCTGTTTCTGGGCCCACAATGTCCCGTGTCACCCATCTGTGTCTGTCCTACCGCTGCAGTCTTGATGTGTTTGCGGGGCTGCCCTTGTGGCTCTCCGGTGACGGGGCCCCTCGTGCCCTCCCTTTCCAGATCTCTACGTGTACGCTGTCCTCGTGTGCTGCGTGGGCATCCTGAGTGTCCTGCTCTTCACCCTGGTCATCGCCTGCCAGTCTCTGTTGCACAGGAGGAAGTCCAGAGGTAAGACAGCCACGGGGTCACGCCACCCGCCCGGGGACAGGCCCCACCGTGTCCCCTGGTGGGAAAGTCAGCCTGTGTCAGGCACAGTTTACCTGGGACTTGGAAACAAAGTGGGAAAGGAGGTGTGTCCTGCTCAGACAGTGCTAAAACAGGGTGGCCATGACCCGGTTTCAGTCCTCCTTCCCTCCCTGAGCCGAGGGCTGTTTTCGGACGAGTTCTGGAACCGTCCTCAACTGGGCAGCACATGCCTGCGAGTGTCTGCTTGGCAGGAAGACGGGACTTGGAAAGCCCTCCTCCTGCCTGCTTTCCTGTGGGGCCCCTGACGCCCTGGACTCTGTCCTCTGCCCCTGCAGATTTGCTTCTCAGGAACTCTGGGTTTGGGGACATCTCTGCATGCATGCTTTCTACCTTGGGCCTCTCCCAAAGCCTGGGTTTCAATGCCCAGCAGCCTGAGGCTCTGCCCAGTGTGTGTTTTCCTGTGCTGTCCCAGGGCTGCCTGCCTGGCGCCTACCACCCACTCAGTGACACCTGAGCTCCTCTCTTGTCCTCCCTGTGTCTCTGTGCTTGTGGCCTGAACCGTACTTGGATGTGGGCATTGGCCTCTCCTGAGTGGACCCTGCATGCAGGGACATGTGTGTGACCCACTGTCCTGGGGATCTGCAGCAGAACAGGTGCTCAGCAAATGGCACACACAGGGGTTTCTTCCAGCTGCTCTGCTCCCTGGTGCTGCCCCTTGGAATCCCAGCTGGCTGTGCGAGAGTGTGACATGTGCTGTCGGACCCTGGGGTGGGAGGCAGGGCAGACTGGGACACACAGGGACCAGCTGCCCCTGGTGGCCTTGTGTGCACCTATGCTCAGGTCTGGAGCCCCTCTCAGCTGTCACCATGTTGTCTACCCATCTGCTGTGGGCAGGGCACCTGGCTCAGCCCCTCTGTGTCCTCCTGCATGACAGCCACATGGCCTCCGTGTGACAGACGGCAGGGCTGAGGACTTTGATGCATCCCCCGGAGTGGGGCACGGCAGAAGTGAGGCTCTGACCTGAGCCCCATTGCAAGCCCCGGCGTTGCTGTCAGGACAGCCCCAGTGGCTGGGCGGATGAGTTGGCCTGTGGCCTTCTGTCGTCGTGGTTACTGAGCGTCTCCCAACTCCTCCATTCTCCCCGGCTCCTGCAGTCCCCCAGTACCTGGCTTTGGTCTGGTGGGATGCCCAACAGCAGGCTCAGGCTGGCACCACCACCCACACTCCAAGGGCAGGCCTGGTACGGTAGGCTTGAGTGTAGAAAAGCAGCCACCCCACTTTCCAGAACCGCCACCCCCTGCTCACACCAGACACTGCTGCAGCGAAGCCACCAGCCAGCTCTTCTGACCCCTACCCTTCCTTCCCATGCAAAGGTGACCTCATTACTGTTCAAGCTGAAGCCACAGTGGGGCAATGCTACCTGTCCCCCACGCGGTCTAATGCGCTACACTTAAAGGATGAATGAAAGGAAGGTAACTCGCAAGGCAGCAAAACGTGTTTTCCTCCAGCTCCTTTAGACGAGTGTGAGTTTCGGAGAAGGCAACCCTTGGTATTTGACTTTTGAAATAACTGACCTGCACGATGATATAATACACACACGACAGGGACAAGTGTGGATGGATGCAACTGTGCCTTCAAATCCATGGGAGCAGACACCTTGTAAACCCACAAGCTTTCAAATACAGGATACGCCCTCACGAGGTTCTCACATTCTTGGAACACACATGGCATCTTCAGTGCGGCAAGGGCAGACATACCTTGTGTGCGCGTCAAGTGGACCCGGGCCCCTGGCTCTCATGCATAGGGTTTCCCCTCTATGTGGATGTCGAAGGGTCATTCGAAGTCAGGGGGATGAATCCTCATTCATGGACCTTTTCTATTGCCTGTGCCCAGCACCTTGCCCACCTGTCATCAGGCATCGTCCCCAATCAGTGTGACAACCATGCCAACTCCAGATCGCCCCGGGGTCCCTGGATTCCACTGCCAGGAAACAGTGGTTCCCAGCTGAGGCTGTGTCCACTGAGCTGGGGGACACAGGTGCTGGGAGCCTGGGGCCAGGTGCAGCAGAGGGGTTCCTGGTGCGGGTGGGACACTGTCCCTCTGTGGGTCTGCTTTTGTGCTCATGCACTCTCTGGGGGGGAGTTGCTTCATGAAGTCCCCATTTCCTGACTGGGGCATTAGAGGCACCCAGAGCTGCCCCAGTACTGCTTAGGACCCCAAGCCCACCCTGTCCCGAGCCTCTTGTCCCCCCCTGCAGGCCTTCAGTAGGAGCTGTTCTCCCTGTCACATGCAGACACTGGAGAGGAGTCCCCAGGAGGGCAGCCTGGCTCAGGCATGGGGTTTCTACAGGGGCTGGGAAGGTGGGATTTCAGGGAGGAACCCCGAACCCCTTAGGGGTCTGCATTGTAGGCCTCTGCTTGCCCCTTTCCCCAAAAATATTGGAGTCTGATAAATATGGCTTTTTATAAAATTGGTCAAAGACCTTTTTCCTGGACATAGACAGAGCTTGCCTTTCTTGTTCGTGATGGCTCTGCCCAGAAGATGCACCACAGATCCTGAATGTCCTAGGTGGCTACTGCTGCAAAGAGGCCACCCAGTACAGTGACCAAAACATCGTCTCTGCACCTAAACTGGGCTATGTGGGATGGACTTCTGGCAGTGGACAGGAGGTCCAGGATGGCACTGGCTCACTCTGGGGTCACCTCTGAGATGAGTGGGGCTGCAGGGCTGGTGATGTCTCAGTGTCCCCTGCGGTCCCACCGGCAGGCAGCCAGAGCCCTCACCTGGTGACCAGGCAGACTAGACATTGGCACAGGGTCAGAGTGTCCCTTGTGCTGTTGGTTACAGCAAGTCCTGCAGGCAGCCTGGATTTAGAAGGGGAGGACGACAAAGAACTTGTGGTCACGTTTGGACTCCAACTGCAAGAATGCTGCTGGTGTCTGTCCCCAGTGCAATCTGGGAGCAAGGGGAGCCCCCCCCGGGGGGGGAGGAAATGACCCTCCCAACATCGCAGATGGTTGAACCGTCACTGTGACCTGTGTTGCCTGAGCACTGGCCTGTTTCCCTGGCAACCAGCTAGTTCCCATGCAGCAGGCACCACATGTCCAAGAGGTTCCTGGAAGTGCCAGAGTGACACAGGGACGTGCATCCCTTGAGGCCAGGATGCACCCCAGGAGGCTGCTGCCTTTGTGGGTAGGCCTGGCTCTTCTGGGGACAATAGGTCAGTCCTCATGACTAAGGCTCTGTCCTATTTGCACAATCAGTGCCTCCCACCAGCTGATTAAACTAGAAATGTGTGGGATGGATGGCTGGGAACTGCGCTCTGTGGGAGGAGGGTGGGTCTTTCCAGGGACTCCCTCCTGAGACCTTAGGTTTTCACGTTTCCCAGGCAGATGTGTGGGAAGGAAGCCAGCCCTTCCCTCTTTGGGGGTCACAGAGCATAAAGTTTTTGCAGCCTGCACCCTGGCCTGCAGCAATGTTTGTACAGACTGAGGGTGTCAGAGTAGCTGCCCAGCTCCTGAGATAAGCACAGGAGGAACTCTGCAATCAACTGCTCAGCCTGGAAGTCAAGAACCCTGGCCAACCCTCTGCCGTGTCCCCTGGCTGCATGGCCTCCACTTGGCCTCCAGAGCTGGAGCTAATTGTACCATCTGCTGTGACCACTTCCTCTCCCATGCAGTGAGTCTGTCTCTGCTCTTTGTTGTCCCAGCAATGCCCAGCACCTCACCCCAGGTCTTTGCAGCTGAATCACCCCAGAAAACACCCATCTTGGTGGTTGGAGCTGAGCCCTGTGCAGTTCTGGGTTCCTGAAGCACGCTGGTTTCCAAGGCCCTTGCATGTTGGAGAATCAGTCGGCCTGACTTGCTACC
This sequence comes from Hydrochoerus hydrochaeris, assembly GCA_004027455.1. Lineage (NCBI taxonomy): Eukaryota > Metazoa > Chordata > Mammalia > Rodentia > Hydrochaeridae > Hydrochoerus > Hydrochoerus hydrochaeris. The sequence continues at coordinate 49,987 of PVLA01002095.1, read as the reverse complement.
CTGGGTGGCCCTACAGTCTCCAGATTCCTGATTGAGCCTTGAAGGGCACAGTCTTTGAGACCTCCAGAGCCAGCAGGGAAGAGGGGAGCCTGATCTCATCATCTGTCCCCTCAAGGCCATGCCAGCAAGATCTGGTTGGCATCACTCTAGGGAACCAGAGATAGGACGTCCAGGTTCCCTTACTCCACCCTCTCCTGCCCCCAAGCACATGCCCTGCAGCCTCTCTGAGACCAGATCAAAAGGCAGTGGCCTGCTGGACAGACGCCCCAGGAGGCCAGCACTCAAGGCCACACCCCACACTTCACATGGAGGAAGGCTATTGGCCAGAATGCTGTGACTCGGGACTTCAGGAGGCAAGGGGAGACCCCAGGCTGGAGGAGGCCTGGGAGTTGGGACATGTGGACAGCCCTGGGCAGGACCTCTTCTCCAAGAGCCTGGGTTGGAAGCCCCAGGGCTCTGTCTGTCCAGGGTCCTGCTGCTGGAGAGGGAGAGTCCACCCGTACTCTGGGGGAGCAGAGCATCTCCTGCTGCCTCCTGGACAGAGTCCTGCATGTACAGCCTGGATTCTTTATTAATGAAGCAGACCTTCTGAGACCCTGAATACATGACATTCTGAGACCCCAAGTACAGACTATAAAACAGGACATGAGCCCTCTGTGCTCTGTGGCCACCAGTCCTGGGCAGCTCCTGGGGTGCCTTGTCTTTCGGGGGCATCTAAAGTGCTGGGGTTGGCACCTACACACTGGGGAGAAGACCCAGTTCAGCTCCTAAAACCAGCTGCATGATTTTGGGCAAGTCCATCAACCTCTTGGTTACTTCTGTGTCCCCACTGTGACCTGAGAGCGCTGAGAAGGCAGCTGTGAGGGTTACGGTCCAAAGCTGCGGGCGTCACGTGCTTGTACCTGAGTAGCTCCTAACGTCATTTAAAAAACTGCACACCTTTGAGCTTTCTCTGCTTTTTCATCTTAAACATCAATCATTTCAAAAGATGCCATTTCCTGATCATTGCGCATATTACTATCTTAAAATGCAAGAGGCAGGTTTCTCTTTTTTATATTAGAAGGTCTGGATTTCAGTGACAACCCCTATTTATTTTAAAGACTCCGTGAAAAAGCTTTAGCTGTGTAGAAAGTTTAGAGTGTCCCTTTTTCTCCTTGAACTTTTACTTTTGATCCACTTTGCCTTTTGAGGCAGGAGCTCTCTGTAGAGTCCAGCTGGTCTTGAACTTGCTTATGTAACCTCATCTTTTGTTTTGCAAGCACTTTACTGATCACCTTGTCCTTGTCATCTGTGAAACAATGGTCTATTAATAACTTTTTCATATGCTTATTCCATAAGTCTTTAATTGTTAAAATATGCTTATATGGTTAAGTTATTAATATTGCAAAATTAGCAATATTGAAAAACTGGAATAAAATTAGCCTAAATAATGTGTCTCATAAATATATTATCAATGTAGATAAATAATTAATAATAATAATAAGTAAAACTCTAATGGAGATGCACTTTTATTGAAATGGATTTTTGTTTTTGCTTTACCTACCCTTGTATGAATTTACTTAGGAGTACAATTCACTCTCAACTCTACTCCTGCATTAATATAGATGTTAGCTTTAGAATTCCCCCTTTAAAATAGAAATGAGGCAGGAGTAGATGAGATTTTCTTATACAACATAGTACCTCAAACCAGTTCTGAACTAGATGTCAAAAGTTGTATAATCTAGCAGCAAAATAATTTTTAATACTCCATCAGCTGACAACTGGGTTAGGTCACCATTTGATGCTTTTGGAAGCAAATACAGAGAACACGTGCCTTTGGAAGTTAAGCTACCCAGCCCTGAGTTATTCGCTTACCCGGTGCTGATGCCAGCACATCACACCATGTCTCGCCTGCTGCCAGCATTCTGTCCTTGGTTGGTATCCTTGATACAGGTCCTGGCAAGAGAAAAGATGTGCCTTGGTTTTAGAAAATAGAAAGGGTGAAATGTTTGGTGGGGAGGAAAGAAAAAGTGTCAGATGTCAGGCAGACAGCAAAAGACAGAATTCTTAGGGATGAGCACAAGATCCAGAAATTGGCTCCCTTAGAACTGTCCCATCCGAGAGGACCTGGGGTGTGTGCCCCCTAGACCAAAGCCCACTGACCCATTGATAAGCTTGGGGTGATGGCCAGAAACACCTGATTTGTTCGCTGAACACTGTGGTTGCTATCACTGCTGCATCCATGAATTGTCCAGCACACAGTCAGTATGCAGCCAATGGGATGCAGGGAGAGTGGAGGTGTTAGCAGGGGTTGGACCAGATAAACCCACGCAACCCTCTCTGGAGCCAAATTGTGCTCTGGCACCTGCTTTGGTAGCTGGCACAACAGATCACCCCAAGGCTAAAGACCTAGGACACCTCTCTTACTTGGTCCCAATGCCCCAGGTCTGCAGTTCAGGTGGCTTCCGCCTGTATCACCTGTGCAGCTGCCATTGGCTGGGAGGTCTGCTGGGTCCTGCTGCTCAGGCTGTGGCGGGATGCCTGATGGCTACTGTATGGACCCCTGTGTCCCAGTGGGCTGGCCAGGCCTCCTTGTGTGGCAGGAGAGTTCTCCAGTGTCCAGTACCTTTCATACCTGTGCTTGTGACATACAGCTAACGTTCCCTCCTCCCAAGCAAACTGTGTGACCAACCCCGGAGCCAATGTGGGAACAGACAGATGCAAGGAAGGGTGACTCACAGGGTCCCTGGCATAATGGTGTGCTGCATCCCAGCTGTCCTCCTGCGGGAAGTGAACTCAGGTACAAGCCTGGTGTTGTACACTCGGGGGATTCAGTGCCTGAGTATTTTTGTTTTTCCTCTGCAGCCAGAATGATATGATTTCCCCAAGGAGGTCTGCAATGGGAGAGTGTCTTGCACCAAGGTTGTTTTTCCAAGGGCCACTTTCATTGAGTCCCGGAAGAACATCACTCAGCAATGCAAACCCATTTTATCGGGAAGAGCTCCTACCTGGAGACCAGTTGTCCTGTCTGGCTTTGAGGGCTTCCTCAAGACTGAGGCACAGCCCAGGAACCGGGTGACTTTATTACTATGGGGCCCTTCAGGTTAGAAACAACTCAGCCTGCTTTGGCCTAAAATAAATACTGCGAGTTAAGTAATGGAAGTCTAGGGTGTGTGACTAGGTTCCCAGCTGGGTCCAGAACTGCGACAATATCAAGGCACTGTTGGTGTCGCCCCAGAGATATCTGTGTTGGGCTCCCCTGCCTGAGGCTTCACGGATACAGCACCAACATGTAGGAAAGGCAGGGCTTCGCGTTTCGTGTAATTCCTGGAGTGCTTATATTTAAAGTAACATTGACTTACTGTCTCTTATTCTTTTTTTTCTTTCACAGTGAGACATTATTTGGTGAAATGCCCTCAGAACAGGTAGGAAAATTTTCTTCTTCTTATCAGATGATATCAAACTTTTTTTGATATCACAAAAAAACTGGTTAATATGTATTTTCACACAAAGGTCTGCATATTTGTACATACACAAGCCAAAAAATGTGATCTGCATGTGTCTTGAGTGTTAGAAGATTCTACGCTCTGACCGTCACCCCCAGAGGGTCAGATGCCCAGTGGCTCTTGCTGCCCAGGCTATGTGCTACCTGCCAGAGGCCTGGTCTGTGTTCTTCACAGCTGCCCAAAGTACATGGGGCCTTGTGGCCCCAAACACTCCCAGGTAAACCTCTTTCCACCGGTGCCCTCTTTTCCCACTTTTAGCTGATGAGACACAATTCATGGGTGACACAGTAGATGTAGGAGATTTTGCAAACTCAGGTCATTTAAAGATTTGGAACTGCTAATTCAGATGAGATAGCATGGGCCAATTGATCTGTGCTCTTCCCTATTAAACACACATATAAATCATGGAGATAACTCAAGAGATAACCAAAGGAGAACTCTGGGAGCTGGAAAGAAACTGTTTGGGATTCCAGGACTGGAGGAGTCACATGGTTACAGAGCTTTTTAACTTTTCTCCATCCCATGGAAGGTGACCCTAACCCCTTCTTTCCATCCCCAATCCTGAAACAGGAAGATCCAAGTAAGCTCATTCCTTCCATAGTCTGAATGGGGTTCCTCTGACGTCTTCTAGGGAGCCCTCTACCACCAGAGGGGGCATAGGATGGGAACTACTCCCACTATAGGCACCAGGTGATATCAGAGCTGAAGGCACAAACTTGTGAGTCACCCAGACACAAGTATCTGGGTCCCAACTGGGAAACCTCTTTGTCTGCACTGGCCTGAGTCTTCCTCACCCACCATGATGTGTCCAGCCTCCCAACCTGGGAAACCCTTTCCAATGCCTAAGCCAAGCCAGTGGGGTCTAGTTGCACCAGATAAGCCAAACAGAACACAGTAAGACAGGGAAACCTCTGGAAGTGAGAAATGCATTGGAACTACCGCCCTACAGGAGGAGGCCAGAATTGGTTGATATACTAAACAGAACGACACCTACAAAAGTAACCGATTTAAGGACTCCAGACTTCTGAACTGAACTAGCTAAAAACAACCACACTAGCAAAACCATCACACTGGAAACTACAAGTATCACAACCTGAATGAGGAAAGACAGTTGATCAGAACAACCTTGGCATGGATCAGGTGTTGAGATGACCCATCAAAGGACTTTAGAGCTGTGATCATAAAAATGTTTTGACAAGCAATTAAAAATCTCTTAAAACAAGTGGCAAAATAAAAACTCTCAATAATAAAGAGAATTTATTTTTTAAAAATGGAATTACTGAAAAATAAAACAAATAAAAATCTTGGTGGATGAGTGATGCCTGCATAGTGAGTGAGCTGGAGATCAGGTCCGTAATATTCTTCTATCCTGAACCACAGAGGGAAAACAGGCCAAAATCAAATGAGCAATGAATACTCCTCAGGACTACAGGGCAAGAAGTCTGATATTCTATGATGAGAGTTCAAGAAAGAGGAAAAAGTAGAGTTGAAAGAATATGGGAAAAATAGTAGCTGAAGTTTTCTCCAATTTATCAAAAGAAAAAAACCTCATAAATTTAAAAGAATAGGATAAACCCAGTGAAATCCACATGAAGACACACCATATAACTCAGCAGAAGGTAAACTTGAATGTCTGCATTTCCCCTCTGAATCCATGGAGGGCAGAAGGAAGCAGTACTTTTCTCAAACACTAAAAGGACAAACTGTCAGTCACAAATTCTATACCCAGCAAAACTATCCTTCAGCAATGAGGGGAAATGCAGACATTCTCCAATACAGGAAAACTCAAAGGACCTATCACTAACAGACCTACCTGTTTTAAAATAATGACTAAATGAAATTTTTCAGACATCAAAAAAAAAAAAAACAAGAGGAGGAGAAAGGAAATAGTAAAACTCTACTTTCCATGAATAGATGTGAATGTTAAATGCCACATTTGGTGACTGAAACAAAAGTGTAAAACCATCTGCTACTCAAGACTGTGATATTTAAAAGTGAGGGAGATAAAAGGACTCCAACAGAAGAAAGATTTCTACATTTTCTTCAGTGGAGAAATACTGGTTCCAGTAGACTGGTCAGTCCAACATGAACGTTGTAATGCCCAAAACTACTACTTTCTTCCCGAAAGAATGCCGTTGGATTCTTAAGGCACTAAACTTAACCTGGGGCCCCAGTGGGGGTCAACCCCAGGAGGCCGACCTCCATGCAGCTGTTCCTAGCCACGTCTCTCCTAACAGGCAGACACTGGAGCGACCTAAAGATGACCCTGACCATAGTGTCCTGCGACTTACTGCGCACTTGGTAATGAAGCAGAGTCCAGTCTCAAAGTGCAACTGAGTGAGAGAAGCCAGTCCCCGAAATTCTGTATTATGTGATTCCATTTAATGAAATGTCCAGAGAAAGTAAATTGATAGAGAGAGAAAGTGAATTAGTGTTTGCTTAGTGTGTAAGTGGGGATTCACTATAAATGGGCAAGAGGGATCCTCTTGGGGGTAACCAGAATGTTCTAAAACTATTGTGGTGGTAGTCATACAACTATATATCTGTTAAATCTAATCAAAATGATTGAACTGTACACTGTGATCAGAACCCAATTTTAGGGTACCTCAGTTATGCCTTTGTAAAGCTGTTTCATCCTTGTTCAAAGCATGTGTCTCCTTAAGACACAGGGATGAGGGGTGCAGACCTTTATTCCTCGGGAAGCTATAGCTGGGGAGGTCAGAGCCAGCCAGTGTCACTTGGAGCTTGCTCCCTGTGATGCCCAGGTTTGGCCTGTCCTGAGCACACAGCCCCTGCTGGGTTGGCCCCTTCCTTCTCTCCTGGGACTTGCCCCATGGGGTAAAAATAAGATCTGTGGCACCCAATGCTGGGACCCAAAGTGTGTGAGTTGGATTCTCTTTGCTGTTACAAAATACCTGAGGAGATCAACTTAAAGGAGGAGGGATTCTTGTTGGCTCCTGAGTCCAGGGTTTCCGGTCCTTGGCCGGTCAGCTCCATTGTTTTTAGGCCTGCGATGAGGCAGAGTGTTGCACTGGTAGGGCCATGGCTTGGTTACTGTTCTCTCATTGCTGAGACAAAATACCTGACACACCAATGTTAAAGGGTAGAAAAGTTTATTTAGCTCACAATTTGTAGGTTTTAGTTCATAACTGGCTGGCTCTAAGGCTGGGTGGCTTTGCAGTGGGGCATCACAGAGGAGAAACAGTTCATGGTGGGCAGAAGACAGAAGAAGCAACAAGGCACCTTAACTGTGTCTTCCTACTCCTTTTATCTTATCCAGGCTACTTAGGGCAGCCAGCACTCACACCCTTAATTTTAGAGCACTAGAGCCTAGCATTTCACCATAAATCAACCCCAGCATCATAGACTCTAGACCCAGCGCCTCTGCAAAAGCCCCCACCTATGACCACATGTGGATTTGGGGAGACATCTAGACATGAGCCCTAACAGGCCTGGTCCAAGTGACCCTTTCAAGAACAGGCCCCCATGACTCACTTCCTCAAAAGGCCCTGCTTCCCCAAGGTTCCCAAGAGCACTACAGGCTGGTTGGCAAGGCTGGCCAGCAAGCTTTTAGTGCATGACCTCTGGGAGACAGTTAAGATCCAAACCATGACACCAAGGCCAGAAATGGGTGCAGCCAGTGAGGAAGGTGGAAGTGGGCTTGTGGCTTTCCCCTTGGTCATGAGCTGCTGCAGTGAATATGCTGAGCTCCGTGAGCACCACTGTCCTGCTGTGTCCAGGGCCACTGTTCCCTTCGGGGCATGGGCAGGAAGCCCAGGACTAGGGCAAGATGCCAGGTGCAGAAACCTCAGGCAGGGTAGGGAAACTCGGGAAGGCGCCACAGGCCGGAACCAAGGAGGCTGTGGTCACAGCAAAAGAGGCCTGGCCAAGTGACTTGGGCAAGACGTGGGCCCTGGAGAACTCTGATCTGCTAAGAGAAGTTCAAAGGGGAGGAAAGTCAGTCTGCTCTTAACTGTGCATTGTCCCTGAGGTTCCAGGAGGGGTGGCCCTGACTCTGGGTCAAGAGATGGCTCCTTTTCCATGGCCATGGCCACATGTCCCGAGGACTCAGATGTCCAGGGCAGAGGGGACGGCAGGATTTTAAACACGCCTCTCCCAAGAGAGCAGCCCTAGAGCAAGCAGCACAGCCAGCCAGCATGAAACTGCTTTGAAGGTCCTGGAAAATCAGGCTGCAGATGAAAGCCCAGCAGCTGCGTAAGGCTGAGCGGCCCCCTCCTCCGGGCCACAGAAAAAGACAACTGCAGACAGATGGCAGCGCAGTCCCCGCCAGTACCTCTCCCGACAGCCACCCCTGGAGCCACCACCACTCCTTGCGTGTTCACGGTTTCTTCAAGGATACACAGGCACGGGCTGTGCACATGCAGGATAGAGCACACGCACAGCTCAGCTGTGCCCTGCAGGCTCGATGGAAAACGTTTTGAGTCTTCTCCAGACCGTGTGGGGTTTCTAAACAACCTTGACAAAGGAAACGTGGGGTTTCACCCGTAAGTGACGTGCTCGGGACCTTGGCGTGAAGGGGACACAGGATTCCCCAGAGACCGAGAGCTGAACTCAGAGATGCGAGTACTGTGCTTGCTTCTTTTTTGTGGTACCGAGCGGTCACAGAGCTACAGAGGAGCATTTATTCTTTCTATGACAAGCAGCGTGCTGTGGTGGGCCAGGCTCTCGGGCCGGGCTGCCTTGGTTCAAATCCAGGCTCTGCCGCTGACTGCTGGGAGGCCCTGGCTAGCTTTTTTAACCTCTCTTAAAAATGGGGACAGTATCTGGAGATGTGTTTGGACCTCGCCTGAAGGACGGATAAGGGCTCAGGGGAGGGCAGGCTTGGGTGGCCTAGCAGAGGAGTGGCTGGGAGTTGGTAGAAGTTGGTCCCCGAGGCTGGAAGCCGTGGAGACGCAGGCGGAGCCTCGGGAGGGGTCCGGGGCCAGGGACAGAGAGGCAGTCGTGCTGCTGACAACAATAGCTACTCTGCACGGCTATGAAGGGCCTCAGCCTGGAGAGGGCACTCAGCAGGACTCCCACAGCACTCCGAGGTGGGGCTGTCATCACCCTGGTGACAGTCATGTGCTGAGTGCGCCTGGCCCATGAGTAGCACAGTGGCACAGGAGGGAGCCAGCTCCAGTACCTTGAATCCAGATGCCCCAGAAAATTGGCTTGACCATGTGTGTCCATCCCTGCCGGCCCGGGAAGGATGCTGGAGGTGTCAGACAGGGGAGGGGACATGGGAAGGGCACAGGGCCCCCCATGCACTCCGAGGAGCCCAGCAGCCTCCCAGAAGAGGTGGATTTGAGGATGCAGCGTCAGGCTGGCTTTCCTGTCGCCGTTGATCTGGCATGAGCACCTCCGCAGGGAGGACCTTCTGGGACCCACGCCAGAGCCCAAGGTGAGCCATCCTGTCCCCAAGAGGTGCACACAGGGGACCTTCTGTCTCCAAGGATGCAGAAGCTCCTTAGCACTGTTTCGTTCACTTCAGCCCACACATGCGCTGCAGGCCTCCTATCTGTGGTTGCCCGGGACAGAATGGCGTTGGGGCAGACGTGAGGCACTGCGCATGCCCCAGCGGCCTCTTTCAGGTGTGCGCGTTGTTACTTTCATCACGTGTCCCTTTCTAGGGCTCGGGCCTGGTGTCCGCTTCCACAGCCCACTTGCAAGGGTATCAGAGGCAGGGCAGGGCCTCTGGGCTGTGCTGACTCCAGGCGCTTGTTTGTCTCAAGGCCGGGTCGTGCTCTTGGGAAGGGAGAGGAGGTGGCTGGACAGGCCCCATTCACTCACCCAAGGCCTCTCCTCCTGGCCAGCTGATACCACTCTGACCTCCACTGTGGTCCAGCTCAGAGCAGCACAAACCCACCAGGCAAAGGTGGCACCGCAGAGGTCATGTGACTGGCAGAGGGAGAGCTTCCCTCACAGCTGCAGTGTCATCTTGTGTGACTTTAACAGGAGACTTCTTGGGGGATGTGACCCACTTAGGATGGGGGCTGGGAGGCTGGCGCAGAGGGGGCACCTTGGAACCAGTGCACCAAGGAGCAGCTTATATTGTGATGCTGCTCATGTGTGCATGCAAAATATGCAGCAGATCTCCTAGGACAGAGACAGGAAAAAAAAATCATGACCCCCCCAGTAGCCTGGTGGCCCTGTCCAGGCACTGGGTCCTGGCCCACGCAGGATGCTGGCTGGCTTACACTTGATGCCAGCACTTAGCAGATTCCATAGTGACAGCAATGACGGTGACACTGGTAAGGTAATAGCAGGTGACACCCACTAAGTGTTTACCAGGCACTGGTCACACTGATCCATGCTTGATATATATTCCTCATTAGGAATAAAGTCTTTCCAAGGGTGTCACTGTGCAGGGTAGAGCCACCCACCCACATCACAAGTGAAGTTAGTTGTGTAGCTTCTAAACAGCCCCTGGGAGGTGGCACCCACTGACCTTGAATATTCATGGCAAGTGACTCCCAACAGGTGGCACCAGTTGACTTTGGGTATTTCATGGCTTGTGACCCAGGAAACAAGTGCTGAAAACCTGAGATGAGAAATTCAGGCACCTGCCTTGTTTGTGTGAGTCCATTGACCTTCACTGGTGGCAGCTGACCTTGGGGAGGGGGTACCTGCAGCTGTTAATATTGTTTGTCATATTAGAAGTGACAGAAATTTGCCACTGTCGCTGTAGAGATCAGCTGTGGAGGTCCCAAGTGCAAGATGTCACACACAGCAGCTCGGGTGTGAGGCTTTGCAGTGTCCCCTGTACCTCAGGGGGTGGGGTGCTGTGACAGTCCTAAGAGAGAGAAGCAGGAGTCCCTGTCACCACCCAGGTCAGGACGGAAGAGCCCAGTCGAGGAAAGGATGCAAGGGGCATCTCAGTAAAAGGGGCCCTCTGCAGTGTCTTCCCATGACAGTGTGGGGTGGCTGAGCTCAGGGCCCAGGGGGCAGCAGCAGGAGCCCAGTGAACAGGGCTGCCTTGCCCCACCCCCTCAGGCCTTCTGTGGATGGGGGTCTTTGTCTCTGGCTGTCCCAGTTCAGGCCACAACAACTCCCACTGGAGCACATGACAGGCAGTCTGTGTCGGGGAGGAGGCTGGTAGATGTCCTGGACGCTGGGACCTGTGTGCAGACAGAGGTGGCTGTGGACCGAGGGAACACTGTCGTCCATGGGGAGGTTGAGAGCCTCAGGCTCACGCAGTCACGCACCTCCGCACATCCTCGAGAAACGCCGGTACAAAGACAGCCATTTGATGGCCAGATGACACAAGGGGGACACCTGCTGTGGTTCAGCATGGGTGTGCTTTGATCTCGGGGTCAGTCACCAAGGCACCATGTGGCCACGTGGACGCCCGTCTTGCTTGTAATTATGTCCGTTCTTTTCTTCCTCTCTGTACTCCCAAACCCTCTCAGCCCTAGAGTGGAGGCAGAAATTGCATGTGGCTGCCCACCGTGCCCGCAGTCTCCGTGGCTGACATCACTTATTCCAGATTGTCCAGGAGCTCGCCCCTCTCCTCCCCGCCCACGGTGGCACTTGGTGTAGCACCGAGACCCCAGCGCTTGGCTTGGCCCCTCCTCCTCCCATCAGCCGCAGCTGAGCAGCTGCAACCCTTGAATTTACACTGATACAATGCACTGGATGTCACCTTTAGGTCCCTTCTCCTTAGAGAGCTGCTGTGAGCCCAGAGCAGCCCCTGTGGCTCTAGATAGATGGACATCTTCCTGTCCCAGTTCTGTTATCTGGGCTGAGCCCAAGTCCCCAGCTTCAGGGCCAGCGAAGCAGGCTGACTGGATCGAGTCCCACATCTCTGTCTGGCCAGTGCTGTTTGGAAGGGCCAGGCCCCTCTGAGGTTCAGCTTTCCCAGGGTGGAGAGGCTGGAGACTTGACACCCAGCCCGTCACAGCAGCTCATCCAGACAGACACAAGCTTGGCAGTTAGGGTGCCATTGCTAACTTTGATATCTGCAAACAGCCATGCTCAGAAGTGGTGTGATGCACTGCAGAATCCGGGCTGTGTGTTGTACTTGCTGTGCCAGATGAATTCACTGCCAAGGGTGCAGCCTCTGCCCTTGTGGGCTATCTGGTCTACCCTGCAGTGGGTGTTCTGCCCTGCTATGCATCCTGAGCAGAAGGTCTTCTGGTCAGGGCTCCAGCAGGGGCTAACATCTCTTCCCTTTTGCTTAGGACCCGGGTGTGCCGGGATACTCAGGTAGCAATGGCTGGCAGGAATGTTCTGTGTAAGGCTGACGCTGTGCGCATGTGCCGGAGCTATTTCCTGGTGCCTTACTTATGCAGTGCTGTCTCATCTGACCTTCAGCATGACCCTGTGAGATTGTTAGCCAGGGATGGTCCCCCTGTTTTACAGACCATGGATGGAACCTTGCCTGTGGCCACTGTAGTTGGGGTGGTGCCAGGACTGGAGAGGTAGAGTGACTCCCAGGCAGAACACAGAGGAATTTTAGCCCAGCAGAACGGTGCTGTGCGATGCTATGGTGCCGGACACAGGTCCTTGCACGAACCATGCGGCCTGCAGATTCTGGGCGGTGGAGGGGTCCGTGTGGGCTGGTGGGGAGCCCATGGGTGGGGACCAGGCACAGGCAAGGGGGGCAGGTGGGCCTTTGTGGTTTCCATTCAGATTTGCTGTGAATCTAAAATTGCTCTTCAAAAATAAATTTCCTTTTTTTTTTTTAGAAAAGCAAGTAAGCAGAAAGAGTTGTGGAAATATTTACAAAGGTCATGTTTTGGTCCCGGTAGACTTGTTTCCTTTCATCTCCATGCCTGTCATTATGATTTTAAACCATAAACCTGTGTTATTTTATATTGGAAAGAAAAAAATAAACATTTTGAGAGTTTGAAAAGCTCCAAAACCACGCTGTACTTGTGTTTGTGTATTTAAGCAATTCTAAGAGTTTCTAATCCTTGCTTCCTCTTGGCGGTCAGCGTTTTGTAAACCTGCATTGCTCTCAGCTCTCGGGGTGTTTACGAAGCTTCTCTGTACTCTGAGGCTAGGACCAGATAGCATTTCTGTGCCCCAGGAAAGTAAGCCATCCCTGGGGCGTCTCGGTGGGAATTGCATTCTTGGATTTTTTCCCACACTGTGTGACTCAGTTTTCATTTGTTTATTTTAAGTATGGAGGACTGTGATTGGAACAACCTCTCTTATTAAGTACATGTGTATATTTATTTACCTTTAATTAGAAAGAGATCCAGTGATAATTTTTTCTGTCTTCGCTCACATCTGTTTAGGTTTTCAACTCTCCCATTCTTGGGAACCATGATTGCTAAATTCTCGTGACAATTTCTGAAGAATACACGAGCACATTCTAGCATGTTCTCATTTTGCCATTTATGCATTTGTGTTTATGCAGAGCAGCGCATTACACATGGTGTCTAGCACCTGGCTTTTTCATTCAACAAATCCTTCTTCCTTCCTTTCCCAGCTGAGGAGACCCACCAGTAGATTCTCCGTGACCTGCTCAGCCAGGCCCCCGCTCAGAAGCAGTCGGGTTGTTTCTAATCTAATGCTATTATAAACAGTGCAGTAAACAGATGTGGTGGTGAGCACAGGTAATCTCAGCACTCTGGGAGGCTGAGGCAGGAGGACTACAAGTTCAAGCTAAGCCCAGGCAACTTAGTGACTTATGGAGACCCCTGCCTCAAAATAGAAGGTAAAAAGGCTGGAGATGTAGCTCAGTATGAAGGCCCAGGATTCAATACCCAGTATAGAAAGAAGGAAAGAAAGAAAGAAACAAAGAAACACAGAAAGAAGAAAGGAAGAAAGCAAGAAAACACACACAGTGACACTTAACCCTTTCTCTGCTGCATGCATCATTTCACACACGTGCACCAAAATGAAATGAAATAGTGCGAGAGGCGCTGTCTGACCTCACTGATGCGGCTGAGTACCTCTGCAGGAACACTTTGCCTCCCCAGTCCTGCTTCCTGGGGCGGAGACTGCTGCGCCTCAGATTTGATGGGCTCTGGGGAAGAGGCAGCATGGTCCCTTCAGCCCGGGCTCCTCCCCAGGAGGGAGTGTGAGCTGTTTCCAAAGAGCCTTTCCCTTGGGGCAGAAGCTGCCTGTTGCTGCCTTTGGATGCGGCACATGGAACAGGTGGTCCCAAGGGACCTCTCTGTGGGTGGCGGAGCCAGTGGGAAGCCTCTGGGACTAGACCCATGGTCCCTGGAGTTTGTGGATGCACTACACCAACAGGGCCGGCCGCAGGGGCAACTTCTGCATCTGCCCTTCGGGAAGAGGGCTGCTTGCAGCGCCACCGGCATCTGGAAGGCAGCACCACCTTCAATGTCATCCAAGGCTCGCCACCACAGCACTGCAGCTTAGCATGGGTAACACATGGGTAGCAAAGTCCCTCAGGCTGCAGGGACTGGCTCCCCAGGGTGGCCAAGTGGGTAACACAAGCTTCTCGGGGTGAACTCCCTTCATCCATGTAGCAGCCGAGGCGCCAGCGCACACGGGGACCCTGGATGGCCCGCGCCACCCTCAGATCCCTCAGTGCTGACAGGCGTTTTGTGTCTCAATTACAAGCCATGGAGACACGGGCGGGAAGCTCAGGTTTAGCAGAGGTTTCCAGTGGCATCTTTAATATCCTGCAGTATCCAGCCAAGCTAGCCAGTGTGGCCAGTTAAGCCCAGTAAGCTGTCCCCCCGTACAATCCTAAGGAATGTGGACAAGCTGGTCCCAGGTCCCTCCAGGGAACCTTGGATTTTAAATAGCTCCTCATAAATCACACACTGGCTCATCTAGTTGCCCTAATCGTGGCCAGGGCTGGGGCCCTGGAGACTAGTGTGGAGCCACCTGCCCTGCTGCAGCACAGCCCTCTTCATGCAGCTGCGAGAGCTCTCAGACGTGAGGGTTTGCAACAAACTGGACTTTGGCTTGACCGAGCCCTTTCTCTTCTACAGCTCAGGGGAGACCGTCACCAGCGTGACTAGCTTGGCCCCACTGCAGCCCAAGAAAGGCAAGAGACGGAAGGAGAAGGTGGACGTGCCCCCTGCAGTCCCTGCCAAAGGTGAGGGTGGGCAGGGCCAGCATGACACGGGACTGGCCCGCTGGGAGGGTGGCCTTCGATGGATTGTGGACTGGACACCCCACCCAGCTTCTGCTCACAGTTGGTGCCCCAGCAAGCGGGGCTGGGCGGCCCAGCATAGGTCAGGGAATGTTCAGCATCCACGGAGGGATCCACGTTGTATTTCCTCGTGGACAAGGCCTGTCCGTACCCCTTCCATCCACTACCAGGGGAAAAAGGCTTTTTAAAGATGTCACCCGAGTGTACAGTGCCTTTGGGTCTGTTCTGGGGTTATTCTGTGATTGCAGTCTTAACTTGGTACCGCATGAGCGAGGTATTTCCCAAGACTTAGGAGAACAAGGCTGTTTGCGGAGAGTTGCTAAGGTAACTGGGCAGTTTAGCTGCCTGAACCTCAGGAGGCTTGAAATGCAAGGACAATGGGAGGACAAGGACTTCCCAGGTGTGTGATGTCAGATGCGTAAGGCAAGATGTAGCTTTCTCCACACCTGGCACTTAGCAAGATGTGGCCAGGGGCACCTTGAGGCGCAGTCATCCTCCCCAGGAAAATCCTCTGCCTTAGGAAAGAGAAAATGAGACTGAGAGAGCCAGAGCGTAGAGCTGGGCTTTCAAGGTCAAGTCTCATATTGTTCCCAGGGATGGGGACAGGGAGGGTCTCCCTGGTAACCTCATGGTGACCTGTGTGAGGATCTGTCATGTCTCTCCAGTTCAGTGAGCTGGTAGGACAGAGTCCCCCAGGAAGGGGCCCAGCTGTCACCAAGTGCACCACGACAGATGTAGCACTGTTTGGCTGACCCAACCCAGGGAGACCCCGATATGTCCAAGGGCCAGGGAGGACCCTTGCTCTGTAAGGAGCAGCCTCTGGGGCCTAGTTCAGAAGCTGGGTCCCTTTGTGTAGGGGTCCTGTGGGGGTCTGCAGCCCACGCAGAGCATGTGTGTGACGCTCACAGCAGGTGGGTCATTAAGGGTCCAGGAGGAGGTGCAACCTAACCTTCCTCTCCCCCGGCAGCTCCCATAGCCGCCTCGTTCCACAGGCCAAAGCTGCTGAAGCCTCAGAGGAAGGTCACCCTGGTAAGTGTCCCTGTGCTGGGCTGTGCTTGTCCCTCCGGCCCTGAGCGTGCCTCAGAGCCAAGCAGGTGGACTCAAAACCTCTTGGTGCTTTGGTCCCCAAACTCAGGGGTTCTCCCTCCTAGCTCAGGATTCCTGAGCTGCCTGCTCAGTTCCCAGAGTGACATCTCAAAATTCTAAATGGGTTTCAAAATGCTACCTTTCAAGGGGGGAGAAAACCATACTCAGAGAAGCTGCAGTTAGAAAACGGGCCAGCTTGTGTCAGTTCCCCTGCTAACTCACTCTGGAGGACGTGAGATTTGCAGAAGAGCTGCAAGAGCATGGCATCCCATGTGCCCATCCCACCATCTCTGCACGCTGGTGTCTGGCATAGCCCTGGTGTCTCTGCCCAGCCAGGAGGTCAACACCAGTGCCTTCCTATCACTGCTCCACCTTGCACCCTGCCTCAGCAGGTTTTTCCCATCCATCGCATTGCACAAGGCTTGTTGTATTTGTGCGGGGGCTCCCACCACACAGGACACCCCCAGAGGCTCCTGGTGGACACCTGAAACCGCAGGGAGTGCCGGGCCCTGTGCAGGCCTGGTTCCCTGTACACACCCACGCACCTGCGATACAGCTGGGTTTATAAATGGGCAGAGTGAGAGATTAATGACAGCAGTGGTGGGATAGAAAGGTTACAGCAGTGTAATAAAATGACTCTTTGTCATATTAACATCACTGGGATTCCCCGTGGTGTTTCCCCGCCTGCACCCGGCACGCATCACTCCCATCCATCCACTCTTCTCCTTCTCACTCCCTGGCAACCGCTGTTCTTCTTTTAGGTCATCTTCTGTCCCTCAGCCTCCGCAGATGAAAGGGACCTTGCCAGGCTTGCCTTTCTGTGTCTGGCTTGCTTTGCTTGACGTGAGGTCTTCTGGTTTCCTTCATTTCCTTGCAAATGACAGGACCACGTTCTCCTGCGCGGCTGCATAATAGACCCCATCGTGTACACGTGCCGTGTACACATGCCGCGTTTGCTTTGTCTCCACCTCGTGACCGACACTGGGGCTGATCCTGTTTCTTTACTGTGCCACTCTGAGGTAGGACCAAAACGTGCACGAGATGTTCACATTTTCAAAAATGCCTAATGGTACAGGATGCATTTCATGAATCCCCCTCAAAATACTCCCCTTCACTTCAAGTGCACTTGTCCCATGGTCCTTGCCACTTTCTGAAGCAGTTCTGGATGTCCTCTTTCACGAGGGTCTTTAGTGGCACTGCCCTGGTGTCCTGTTCCCCTTTCCCGATCTCTGGGGGAGAGCCGGCAGTGCCACGGTGCGGTCCAGTGAGTAAGCTGGACGGGGATGCACTGTCCTCTTTCTACTTCACAGAAGTTGCTGTAAATTTTTGGTCAACCAGAAGTGATAAAAAATACGGTAATTGTTTAAATTTTAAGAATTATTACAATAAAGATTGCTATTAATTCCCCTGGGAATGTTCTAGATGCTTTGAACACTTACCCCTCTGTTCATGGTGACGTGCCTTCTTCAGTGCTAAGTTTTTATTATTTCAGCATTCACTGTGTCCTCAGTCTCCCCTGTGAACATAGGCTTACAGGTTCCTATCAGAGTGGTTTAAAACTCAGCCATTGAATGCTTATCAATCGTTTACTTCTGGAATGTTCCTGTCACTATCTTCAGGCTGTGGTCCACCACAGGCCACGGAAGCTGTGGAACATGAAGCCAAGGCTGAGGGGGTCTGCCGTGTGTCTTGGTAGCATGGTGCCGCTCAGCCTACAGTGAGGGCCTCGGCCACTCAGCTCCATTCCTGTAAAATTTCTGCCTTTCCTTTGCGATGCTCTGTGTGCTGAAAGCCAGTCTTCAGTCCATTCACAGTAAGACGAGCCACGTTCCCCCACCCAGGGACAAGGATCAAGAACTGTGACGTGCTAAAGCCGCCCCAGGAATTAATGATTATTTTAGGGGAGAAGCGTTAAGCTGTGAAAATGTTCTATTTTCCCTTGAAATTTTCCTGCTGCTTTTGCGTGTGTCAGGGCCTTTGGCCCATGAAGACGGTGACTTTCTGCTTTTCCCAATCCTTCTGTGATCAGCGCTTGGAATTCTTCCTCAAGAAGAATTCCTCCCCTTGTTTGACGTGTTCCCTAATCCCTTGATGTCAGTATGGATGCGTATATGTTTATTTGATGTCTCTGCCTTTCTGTCACACTGGGGCTATGTTGCTCAAGTTGGTCAGAGCTGTGTGGGGCGTGGGAGAGACGGTCTCCCTGTGCCAGCCCTGCCAAAGGCAGGCTCTAGGATTCTGGCAGTCAGCGCCTTCTTCAGGCACTTGGATGTAGTTATCGAAGTAAGACCCCTTCCTCCCCGTCCAGTTTTGCATTTGAAGACACAGAGATTCAGCCTGGGAAGGTGATGGAGTCCTCTGTCTTCCTAGGGGAGAGAATGTCATCAATCTTGAATAAAGCAACTTACTCCAGCCTACAGCCCCTGGGGTCCCAGCTGTCCTTTACCCACTGGACATAAGCAAAAATCACTTGTGCAGTTCTTGGGCACAGAATGCTGTCTGAAGCATTTTTGCTGCCACTTATCAAAAGATTGGATTCAAGAGCATTTTCAAAACCAACTGCTCCCAATTACAAGTTATCGTTATTGACATTCTTCTGTGTGTGCGTGGGTGCGTGCGTGTGGTGCCTTGCTTCTCTGGATGGGGACCTGGCACGGGAAAGTCTTTATTTTCACAGAAGACAGGTAGGGACACTTAGCTACATCACAAAAGTTGTTTTGTGGACCAACTCCTAGTAATGGTTCTTCAAATACCAAATTATCCTTTGATTGCTGAAGATGGGAAGACAGGTTGAAAATATTTTAAACTTAATTTTCCAGGAATGAGTGTCCTTGGCTACCAGTGTACACAGGTAACCACCTGCGATGAAGAATAGAGCTGACCTGCCCTGGGTCTCCGAACAGCAGTGTAGAGTCAGAAATCCCAGGCCTAGTTCTGCAGATTTGGTGACTCTTGAGATGCATTTTCCCCGGGGCAGTGCTGACCTCACTCTCCGTGTGGTCAGTGTTTATCCCCAGGTCAGTGCGTCTTGATGGAGGCTGAGCTGGAAGCAAAGCCACTTGTTGACTGCATAGCCTTAGTGGGTGACTCAGGAAATGCAGGGCTATTTGGGGACACGGGGGAAGTGGTACCGGTTAGGGGCTGAATCCCACTGTGGCTGTGTTTTGTCATTGCCATCTCTGGTCAAACAGTGCTTCCTGGCTTCCCACCTCTCTTCCTGGAAGGCTGCCACTCCCCTCGATGACATCGGGGGACAAGGCTGGTGTAGACAACACCCCTTTACTGCGCATCTGCTGTGCGCTGGCTTTTCTCCCAGGCAACTTTTGGCCCCGTCTCACCCCTCCGAGCCCCAGAGCCAACACTGTGACAAGCGCGACTCTGTGTTCACAGACTCCCCACCCCCAGGGTGAACAGGATGGCATCTGTTCTCGTGTTTCCAGGACAACGGGGCGGTGTGCAGGAAGTGTGGCCATCAGAGAGTAACAGTGGGCGGAAAGCTTTAGAAAGATGACAGCACATCAGAAGCAAAACGAAGGGAGAAAGGCACTTAGGACATTTTATAATCAAGGTGCCCAGACAGCCCTTCTCCCTGTCCCCGTGCCTGTCGGTGAGTAAGTCACATGCAACAACCTGCATCCCAAGTGCCGCTGAGCAGGTGCGAGACCCCTGGCCGGCAGCTCCTTCCTGAGTGTCTCACAGTGAGGCTATTTCCTCTAAGAGCTCTGAGTGTGGACAGCGTTCCCGCAGCCTCTGGGCGGGGTGGGGTGCAGGGAGCACTGTCTCAAAACGCAAACCCTGGGCAGGTTCAGCTCAGTGGCAGAGCCTCTGCCAGGTGTGAGTGAGGCCCTGGTCCCTTCCCCAGCGCCAAACAGCAAACCGAACCGAGCCCTCCCAGGGCCAGATTTGCAGCGTGGTATTCCTGTGAGTGGGGCGCTGGTTCGTGGAACCCCGAAACCTGTCGGGGCCCTAGAGACCTCCTGGCTAAGCCCCCTACCACACTGGCTCGGGAGCCAGGGATGGAAGTTATTCACTTCTAGGAAAAGTGGTTTGTACTTCCTGTTTCTGAAGAAGCAGAGAAAGCCAGAAGCACATTTGATTTATTTTGATTGCATTAGGCTGGTTATTGATTTAGAAGCTGAGTAGAAAAAGAAAAATACACACAGTATCTGTGATTTGGAAGCAAAACCTCAGACTTTAGAGGGAGAAAATAATCAATGGGAAACCAGAGTTGGAGAGGAGCATGGTCAGGGGAAGTGAGCGGAGAGGCGAGCACTGTCCAGGGGTGAGATGAGCCTCCTGCCTGTCCCCACCCCGGACTTCTTCTCAACGGGGCAACCTGGGGCCCTCCCTGCGTGGAATGAACTTTCTCACATATGCCATTAGGCGAGGCGGAAAAGTCAGCCCCACCCCACCCCCATCCTCTGAGGAGAATGGAATTCCAGCTCTCTGGGAGGCTGAAGCAGGAGGATCACAAGTTTGAGCCCAGCCCATGCAACTTAGCAACTTTGTGAGGATCCTATTTCCAAATGAAGAGATGGATAGGGACACAGCTTGGTGGAGGTGTTCCGGGGCCCCTGCAGTCCCCCCCACCCCCCACCCCCGCAGCCTGCGAACGCCTTTCCCAACCCACAGCTCCCACCGCACCATTTCCCTGCTTGAATGTCCCTGTGACTCCCCCGGCCTCCAGGGAGAGACTTCCTGCAAGGAGCAGTGGCCATTCCTGCCCTGCTGTCTCTGCTCCCCGAGACCCCAGGCCCTGCGTGGTCCAGGTCCCTTTGCCGGGCTCTGGCTCTGCGCCTTTGGTCCTCCTCACCCTCCTGAGCTGCTGCTGGGCTCCACCATGAGGCTGGTGCACCACCTTCTCCAAGAACCCTGCGCTCCCAGGGGCTGAAGTCAGGTCGTCTCAGTCGCCACCTGCCTGCCCACCACCCCTGAGGGCTTGGCCTTCCATCTTCCACCTGTCATGTCTGACCCCGTGCTGTCCCTCATGCCCCTGTTCTCAGAGGTGATTAGAGTCCCCTCTGCCACCCCACTGCCTGCCCTTCCTCCTGGCTGTGACTCCCCCCCACCCCGGAGTATGAGGGTCTTGGGATTTGCTCTGTGCACCTCCCTGGGTGGAAAGAATCCCCCACACGAACGCAGCAGCACTGTGTGTCCTTTGGGGCCCTAACCAGGATCTCCAAGCCACTTCCAGGCCAGCTTATGTGACCACAACTGGTCAGTCCCTAGAGGCCAGGGCCTGTGGATGTAGTTGGGACACCTGAGCTCCCTGCCCCTCTTTGCTCCCTGCAGTGTCCCTGATGGGGACAGTGGCAGAATGCAGAGCCCAGGGACCTTCTCCCTCTCCCACCTGTGTTTCTGTCACTTCTCAGGATGTCCAGAGTGTCTCTTCCCATCCCTGCCATTACTACAGCTGGTTCTGTGGTCACCACCTTCGATCTCTCGAAGCCCATTCCCCCTCTAAGGCTCCCTGAGCCCAGGCCTCAGCTGAATTGCAGCCTTTCCAGTGGCTCTGAATAGGGTAGTGCTCCCTGCCCTGCTTGGTTTCTTCCTCCCCTTGCTGGGGAACCCTATGCCGCTTACCCTGCAAAGAGCGCATGTTACAGACCACAGATAGTGCAGTTGTGGGCACTGCTTTGGTTTTGTTTCTTAGTTGTGGCCAAATCCCTATAACATAGAGCTTATCATCTCAGCCATGTTTAAGCACCCAGTTCAGCAGCACTGAGTACATTCACATTGTCCTGCAGCCGATTCCCAGAGCTCATCATCTAGCAAAACTGGAACCCTGTGCCCATTAAATAACAATGCCCTACAGCCCCAACCCCAGCTTCCTGTTATGGCTCATGTCTAGATGTCCCCCCACAGACTCATGTGGTCACAAGTGGGGCTTTTGCAGAGGTGGCTGGCATCACTCTAGAGTGTGTGATGCTGGCATCAATTCATGGTGCAATGCTAGGATCCAGGGCACTAGGGCTAAAGATGTGAATGCTTAGTCTGGATAAGATATAAAGGACAGAAAGAGCTGTGGCCACCCCTTGTTGCTTTGCCACCTTCTGCCCACTATGAGCTGCTTCTGCTTTGATGCCCCTCTGCCGCACCACCTTGCCTCGGAGCCAGCCGACCATGGGCTGAACCTCTACAAACCTCGAGCTAAATAAACTCCTCCCCTTTAACTTCAGGTGTTGGGGTTTTTTTCTCAGCAACAAGGAAAGTGACTAACACACTCCCAAAACAGTGACTCCACTTTCTGTCTCTGAGTTTGAGGATTCTGCGGCTCTCTGAGAAGTCGAGTCACACAGCACTGTCTTTTTGTGGCCCGCTCCATCCAGTTTGCAGTGTCCCTGAGGCTCACTCATGTTGTGGCACGTGTCTGGATGCCTGTCCTTCCTTCCCAGGAGGAACACACTTCCATTTTATGGATAGACCGCATCTGTGTGTCCATCCATCTGCCCTCAACCCTCAGCTGTTTCCCCTTTCGGTTATTGTGGAAATTATAAAGATGGATATAAAAATATCTACTTGGATAAACATCTATTTGAGTCCCTGCTTTTCATTCTTTTGGGTACCTAGAAGGAGCCTTGTTGAGTGATAGGCTGAGTCTATTTTTAAGTTTTTGGCAGTTTTCCAAAGCAGCCAAACCATTTCCCATTCCCTTC
Organism: Hydrochoerus hydrochaeris; assembly: GCA_004027455.1. Taxonomy (NCBI): domain Eukaryota; kingdom Metazoa; phylum Chordata; class Mammalia; order Rodentia; family Hydrochaeridae; genus Hydrochoerus; species Hydrochoerus hydrochaeris. Next base: position 27,680 of record PVLA01002095.1, on the reverse strand, counting down.
AATCGTGCACAAGGGTCTCAGACCTTTGCGTCCCCCCAACTCCTGTGATCTCTCTTAACTCTTCCTCCCTCCATCACTCGGGCTCCCTCCCTCCTCCCTCCTCCCTCCTCCTTCCTCCTCCTCTTCCTCCTCTTCTCTGCCTTTGCCACCCTAATGGATGGGAGCTGGTGTCTTGCTATGGTTTTAAGTTGCATGTCCCTAATGATTAGTGACATTTCTTTTCGTGTTATTGCTGCCCATCTGTTCATCTTCTTCAGAAAAACATCTGCTCAAGTCCTCTGTCCATTTTTTAATCTGGTTATTTGTCTTTTATTGTTGATTTGTTGGGTTTCTTTTGTTCTGGGTGCTGTGTCCTCATCAGATGTGTGGTCTGAGTGCATTGTCACCCGTCCTGGAGGTTACTTCCTGGCCCATTGGTCACAGTGTCATAGGAACTGGTTCACCATCAGACCCCGAGTCCAGGGTGTGTGGAATGAATCAGCGATTGAAAGTAGGGCTACGGGACGGGAGCTCCTGGGTCCCAGCAGCCACGCCTCATGTCTGCTAGGAGACGCTGGAACAGCAGAATCTCAGGCCCCACTCAGACCTACTGAAGCAGGATCCCAGGGGAATCGGTGGACCTGAAACTCAGCGTGACCCACTAGCTGAGCAGCCCTCAGCAGCTGGACCAACGGGCAGAGCCCTGTCACTGCTCCGCCTTGGGGAAGATTCTTCCTATAGTCCAGTAATAATGAAAGCAGGGGGGCTGCTTATCAAGCAGAGAAACTAATCAGGAGGCTGCTGCAGGGTCATAAAACCTTTACAGCTCATGCTTGCTTGGGGAGGTGCAGCCCTGACCTTGCCCTCTGAGGCCCTCAAGAAGCTGCTTTTTTTTTGGGTGGCTGAGACAGCGGGGGTCCCTCAGGGCTAAGTCCTGGTCGGGTCCCCTCTTCTTGCAGCAGCCACAAGATGGAAGTCTTCCAAACGGACAGAGAGGAAATGATTCATCTGAGCAGTGTAGGCAACCTCTGTCTTGGGATCCTGCCTCTCCCCGCCCAGTTGGAAGTCATGGAGAGTCAGCCCACCTGCAGGGACACCAGGTCTCCTGCAGTGTGGCCCTCACCGGGGAAAGAGCCCCTCCCCAGCCCCAATTTATCGTGCGGGTGTACAGGCGGGGCCAGGATGAGTTTGTTCTGAGCTGTGGCAAAAAAGGGCTCGGGGCCCATTAGACTCCAGTGATAGAATTCTGAGAGGATTTTAATAATAACCCAAATCCCAGCAAAATTACTTCCAGAGGACATGCATTTCAGCTTTCTTGAAGGATGTTTATACTAAGCCGGAGAATTTCTCTTGTTGTTAATGTGCTAGAACTGGTTTGAGTTAAATTTTACATGAAAAGGATATATTAACCTGCATAAAATATGTTCATAATCTCGATTTAAAATTAAAAAGAAGGAAAAAATTCACAACCACATGTACAATATATTGCCCTGAGTAAAAGCCTTGGGAAAAAACAAAAACTTTGCCCGTACCACGCCGGCGCTGTTTGTGCAGAGATGAAAATTCTATGCCCCCCCTGGTGCCCATGCACATCCCGTTACTGTCACCGGGAGCTGCATGTGTGACAGCAGGGAGGGAGGGGTAAGGACAAGTTGTTTGGCTTCTCGGGCTTCTTCCAGGCCAAGAGAAAAGCCCTGGGGCTGCTGCGCCCTGGAAGTGTCAGGGTCAGGTGGCTGAGGATTTCCCACGCTGGGGAAGCTGGTACCGGGGCACAGAAGTGTCCGCGCCAGCCCTCTGCTGCCTGGAAGGGACCATGGGTGCCCACCAGTGTGGGGCTTCTCAGCGGTGTCATGGCTCACGGTGACTGGCTGGGGTGTGTGAGGGTGCAGACAGAAGCTGCCTCGCTGTCCTGAAAGGAAACTGTGGCCTTGTGGTGTGGCATGGAGGTGGCTTTGGGGCTAAGCCCTCAGGCCTGGGTGCCTCCCTGTCCTCTGCATGACTGACTCACGCAGATCCCCATCCAGGCTCTTTCCCCAGCCATGAGTGTGAAGGTGTTGGGGACCCTGGAGACACCTGATGACAGAACAGGTGGCAGAGAAGAGCTGGATTGGCAGATGGCCCAGGCAGAAGGCAGGCACGGGAGGCACAGCTGCCACCTGACCTCCGGTGTGCAGCCCGCCCGGCCGCCGGGGGACCTGGTGGCCCTACTCTGGGGCAGCCAGTCCCAGGCGTCTGCAGGGACAGTCCCTCCCTGCCGAGTAGGAGCTTGTTCGCCGTCTCAGCCTGGCTGATTTGTGCCTTTATGGGCTCTTCATTTCTGGGATCATTGCACTGCTGGGAAATTTTTTTCAAAAAACTTTCCCACTCTATTTTATTTTTGTAATCTAGTGGAACAATATCATTTCTGCTCATGTTTGAGTTTTTTAAGACTATTTCATTGAAAACCTCAGTTTTGAACACAGAGTGTTTCAGAGTTGTTATTAAAAGACTTTTTCAATCTCAAATGGAGCAACTGGCAATGAGGTGCCACTTTTGGAAAGAGAAAAAATAATCAACGTATCTATCACATCAAGCCAGATATCCATAGTTTCAGGAAGAAAATCTCCTTGTGAAATTACGAGTTCACAGTGAGGGTGCATTTAAGGTTTTTTTTTTTCTTTCTTAGCCAGATTAAATTCTAATTTATTATTATTACTTCCTAAAGCTGACTTAATAAATTGTCAAGGAGCAGATATGTCGACCAAAGGCAGTAACATGCAGCCTTGCAAATCAATAGTAAAGGTGCTCTTGGAAAGATGAAGGGACAAATTTCAATAAAGCAGTCACTTGCTTCCGTTGCTCACACTACACATGGCCCAGATTGAATGGTTAAGCAGCGTGTCCACCTCTGGCCTGCGTTTGGTCTTCATCCTTGGTTCACACTCTGGACATCATACCAATGACCTGACATGACTGTAATGGTGTTGATGGTTATCATGATGACAGTGGCAATGGTGGCAGTGGAGATGATGATGATGATGATGGGAATGGTGACAATGATCATGATGGTGGTGGTAGTGGTGATGTTGGTGACAGTAATCACGTTGCTGATGATGATGGTGTCGTTGACAGTGGCGGTGATACTGGTAGTGATAACACACGTGCATGACATTGTCAGTATGCCAACACTGTCCCAGTGCTTACCAGTAGGAGCACTCATTTAACTCTGGGACAACCCTCATTGCCTCCGTTTCTCAGGGATGACACAGGACAGTAAATGCCTGACATTAGTAGTGCCATTTCTCCAATGAACCCCTGCATTTGACCACGTAGGCTGCTGTGGTTTCTCACTGGTAGGATGAGTGCTCTAGTGCCTACCCCTTCTCACATAGCTTTATTGAATGTAATTCTGCGGGAGAGGGTTTTAGAAGTGGAATTACGTGAAATATTCCCTTATCTCAATTTTGTGCAGTCATCTTCCAAAAGCTTTTTCCTATTTTATTCTCCCACTAATGAGGAATAGATGTCACCCCTTCTTGGCATCCTCCCTCCTGCAGGGTACCCATGTATCCCTCCATCCACCCCCCCCATTAATTTATCTCTGACCCTGGGGATCACTCTTCTATCTGTACTTTAAACCAGTGAACTGAAAGCCATGTGCCTATTTAAGTGACACAAGCAGCACACCTCAGGGCTCCTACCTCTTACCAGAGTGTCGTCACAGACCTCTGGAGAGACTGACGGAGAGAAAAGTGTCCTGGAGAGAGTGTCCCCTTCCTTCCTGAAGTCAGGGCTAGCTCCAGGGGGTTTCCTGTGACAGTTTCCGGCTTGGTTTTCCTTCACGGTGTCTTATTCCTTAAGATGAGAACTGTGCACTACTCCGAGTCACCTGAGTCAGAGGTGTCTTTCTAGGAGCTCAGCTCACAGCCAGTGGTGTGCTCCAGGCCACTCTGGTCACTGGAGTAGTGGCTATGCCAAGGGAAGACTAAGGGCCATTGCCACACTTTAGAGGGGCATCCAAGCCATGAGTTGTGCTTAGCCCTGGGGGTACCAGGCAGAGCTTCCTGCCCAGAACAGACCCGGCTTTGATGGGGAACAAAGGCCTAATGCAGTGAGGGACAAGGGCACTGTGTGGGAGAAGCTTCTGGCCGAGACAGTGGGCTGTGAACAAGGACGGCTGAGTCAGGGAGACACGCAGAGCCGCAGACTGGGGAGCTGGTCCCTGGGGTGGGTAGAGGACAGAGCCGAGTAGGGCCATCCCGAGACTCTGCAAAGCCCCTTCTCTAAGCAAGAGGAGCAACACTGGTGCATTTAGCACCGGGCAGTGAGTGGTGGGGTCTGACTTACTTACCCTTTAGGGGACTCCACTGGGTTTATGTGGCCCCAGCCCAAGGCCCAGGAGCACCCCGCAGCTACCGGCTCTCCCATTTCCCAAAGCGTCTCTAAGTGTCTTCTCTCTGCCTCTAAATATGTCAGTGGAACCAATTGTTACAATACTTGCTCATAATTGGTGATACATTAATAGCCACAGGAATAATAATCGAGCACGCCTACAGCATTTACCGTGGATCTGGTGGCCAAGTGCATTACATATGTTAACACATTTACACCTCAGAGCGGCTCTGAAGGAGGGTTAGTATTGAGTCCTACATTGCGGATGAGGAAACAGCCACGGAGAGGTCAAGCCTTTCTCTGAGGTCACACAGCCCATACGCGGCAGTCCCTCTGTCTCTGGGAGCACAGCCGTGGGCACCATCACACTGACCCTTGCACAATCTGGTGAGCCCAGGAGAGCCTTCGAGGTTGCACTTGACCAGCAGCCTGATTGTGCTTCGGCGTGCAGAAGCTCGGATTCTGCCTCTCTTTGAAGCAGATAGCCAAACGCCCTCTTTTTTAAGCAAAAACCATCCTGAATGATGCTGCCAGTAAAAGTCTTTTGGTGGCAGAGCTGGGCACACACGTATCTGTGGCCCATGGGGAGGAGAAAATGAATGGACTCATCAGATCCTGGAGTGTTCTCTGTGCAGCCACGGCTGGTTTCACGTGTCAGGGTGGGTCCTCCCAGACTTAGCCCCGATCACATTTCTGCTGCAGAGTGTGGTAAAGCTGAAGGCATCCATCAGCCTGACGACCTGTACCACCTTGAGCCAACAGTTTCCAGGGACATCATCCTGTGTCCCAAGACAGCCAGCCTGGGCCTGCCACATGCTGTCACACCAAACTCATTCTGGTGCTAAGCCTCCGTCACCTCTCTGGACCAGGGCCTGATGGGAGTTTGCTCTGCTAGGGCTTCCCAGCAAGCTCAGCCACCCAAGCTATGAATTTAGGGACAGGATGCTGGACCAGAGCCTTCTCCTCCAGCTCTGGGTCCCCTCCATCCTGCCCTTGTCACAAAGCCCACTGCACTGAGTGACCGCGCAGAGGCTTTGTGATGGCACCCAGGGCCTTGTGATGGCTGAAACCACAGAACAGGGGGGCTGGTTTGTGTCTCAGAGGGTGATGGGGCTGCAGCACGGTCAAGACACCTCTAAGCCGGCAGTCCCAGCAGCCTGCTGGCTCAGGGGAGCAACTGATTCTAGACTTCTCTGCTGAGACTGCCCTTGGGGCCACGGTCCCCCAGGAGCTCTGGCTCTAGCAGCATAGGTGATAGCAGCAGGCTCTACCAGCGGCTGCTTCCAGAGCCTGAGGTCCTAGTGGAAAGGAGCCCTGCCCCAAGGAGGTGATGAGTTGACCTGGTGCTCAGCTCCCGCAGGGAGGTCCCTCGGACTTCTCCAGGTCGACCCCATCAGACCTTGTGCCTCACATTTCTACTGAGCCAGGCAGTAGGCAGCTCCCAGGAGGACTCTGCTACCACCCCACACCGGGTCTAGCCCAGGTTGACTCTGAAGTCTCATCCGCTCCACCTCCCACACTGGCCAGAGGTGCTCACTCAGGATCAGGAGGCTCCTGCTCCCTTGCCCCTTTGGTCAGAGCTCACACCACAGGCTGAGTATGGCAACCCTGTCCCAAACCTCACATGATGTGTGCTGAGGAACCTTTCCTATTTCCCCTCTGGGATTGGTCTTCCTGACCTGGGTTTGTGGTGACAGTCATCCCATCCAAGCCAAGTCACATCCTTCGAGGGCGTCCGTGAGCCAGCAGAGGTGTGGGACCTCACAGGACCCCCAGGCTCTGAATCCAGACCCTGCCAGGCCACCCCGTAAGCTGAGCAAGTGTGTCTGTCTAGGCCTGGTGGCACCTCTGGGAAGTGCATGTGATCCCTGGACCCGTCTCACAGGTCGAGGCCACCTCCAGTGGTGGTGGTGACAGTCAGGTGACATCTGTGAGTTTTCCTCTCAGAAACCCAGTTCCCAGTCCCTGCACTGCTTCCTCCAAAAGCACCTCTGACACCCGTTTCTTTCATGGTTTCCATTCTTTATTTTTATGCGGCACGCACCTCCGACAACTCTGCTTCCTGTCTTCATAATGTGTTTAGAGGTAAACGAGGACAGCAGCAGCAGCCAAGACCCATGGAATCCACACGAAATCAGCCTCGTGTCCAGGTCATGTCGATTCCAGCTGGGACACAGCGTACTTTTCCTTCCCTAGCTGGACCCGGGAGAGTCCTCAGAGGCCAGAGCCATTACTTCTCTGATGAATAAAAAATGACCACCTACCTGGATGGAGCAGAATCGGTCTGCCCTGATCTTTCTCCTCTCTGGGGTAAACAGATTCCTGAAAGTGCAGCCTGTAGACCTGGGGCTGAGCCCGTGTGGCTCCGAGGTGAGGTCAGCATCCTGACGATTGATCCTCCGTGTGGTAATGGTGTTACCCAGTGAACTCCTGACACTGGGGAACTCGTAGCATGGTGACTGCATTTTTCTTTTATTTTTGCAAACTTAATTCAACTTGAAGTTCCAACTGCAATCTCCATGAAAATGGGCTTTGGAAGGGGTCTGCATAAGAGAATATTAGGTCCTCCTCCTCTTCCTCCTCCTCCTCCTCCCCCCAACCCCGTGGGGACCCTCCTCTGACTCTGCAGCCATCTGTGAGCACTTGGGCTCAAGTCCAGGACTGGAAACTCCCTCGAAGCTGGGGACCAGGGTGTCCTGACACCTACTAGGACAGTGAAAGGGATGATGGGAACTGAGAAGGCTGCAGGGACCCTGCTACCTTGTGCTTGGTGGGTGGCAGGTGGGGAGACAATGGTGACCCTCTGGCGATTTGGCAGTTTAGTTTCTTAGGAAGTTAAACGTGTTCCCGCCAGATGACCCAGCAGTCCCACCCCAGGACATCTGAGTCATTCAGCAGGAAGCTGGGAGGCCCCTTGCAGTAAACTGCTCCCCAGCAGTAAAGAGGCGCGAACTGTATACACTCAGCCTCTGGAGTGAGGCGGGCGGGTCCTAGAGAGAGTTTTCTAAGGAACAAAGCCATGGGGACTGTCCACTGATCCCTGGTTGCCAGAGGTTAGTGCTGGGGAGAAGGAGGGATGGAGTGAGAGGTGAGCAAAGCCCACCAAATGCCAGTGCCCTTATAGCTTAGAAATCTACACGTGTGGCAAATTTATAGAACTGTACACCCACAGAGCCAGTTTCACCCTTGCTCACTTATGTGAGTATTTGTAAAACTTCATGCCACTCACTGGATGGTGCAGCAGGAGGCATGAGTGTCCCATGGGGCTGGGTGTGCACAAGTGCGTGGCATGTGTTCGGGGGCACGTGGGCTTAGACATGCCTGTGGTGGGGGCATTGCACACTGCACAGCTTTGAGAGCAAAACTCAGGAGCATGCTTAGAATATTGCTAGATTTTATTTTATTTTATTTTATTTTATTTTATTTTATTTTATTTTATTTTTGAGACTGGGATCTCATCGTGTTACCAGGCTGGCTTTGAAATCCTGGGCTCAAATGATTCTCCTGCCTCAGCTTCCTGAGTGCTGGGACTACAGGCATGGGTCATCAAGCCCAGCTAGATTTTACCGTATTTATGTAAATAAGTTAATTCAGAATGGCTTACAGTAGCACCCCTTTGCTCCTTGGCTAATGCGTGTTTCCATGCTGATGGTGTATTTTTACCTATCCTGCACCCAGGAGGGCAGAAATGTGCTGAAGAGGCCCCTCCTGAGTGCCATCAGCTCACAGGGCACAGGCAGGACTTCCTGACGTGAATTCAGAGTCCCGCCTGCCACCCTCCAGCTCTGAGACTGCCACGGCCGCTGGTAACGATGTCTGAGCTTCATAGTAAGCTGGGTTAGTCTGGCTGAGACGGCAGGGAACCTGCGTGGGCTGACACTCAGGGGGGCCTGCTCCGGTCCCTCCCGGGCTTTGCCTACCGCCACCCAATTGAGCCATCACATCGGCTTCAGCTCCTGCTTTATCTTACCTCGCCCTCCTGGTATGTGACAGTCTGTGTCTACACTGCTTTCAGTAGCCCCTCTGCCTCCCACCAAAACATCACTGCAGTTCGGTGAAAAGTAGGAAGAAGCATTCGTTGGCCATTAGGAATTTATTTCCAGTTAAACAAGCTAGGAAATGTAATTAAGAGCATGTTTGACAGCGCTAGCCAAAGGTGTCTGCCAGAGAAACAATCGGTCCTTTAAGGATGCCAAGGGCTGACATTATGCATCTCCGGCTGGAAACGGTGTACACTTCGCACCCCGAGCCTCCTGTGCGCGGCCTCGTAGCTTCAATCAAATTATTACATTCCAGAAATATGCATAAGGGAAATGATCACACACATTTTATGGTGAGTTGTTGCTTGTAGCAGTAATTGAAGTACCTTTCCCACTTATGAAAGTACTAATTTTATTTGTTTTTATTGCTTTTCTAGATGCAATTATTTATTTAGTGTGCTTTGGCTTTATTAAATTATGTTTACTATAGGAACATCATAAAAATGTATGAAAACAACACGTCAGCCACACCAGCCTGGTGACCTGTATGGAGAAAGCTAGTGTTATTTTTCATATCCAAACGTAATGAAATAACTTAAGAATAAACAGATAATCTACACTAGAAAACAATGCAATTTCAAGGTAATGCAATAAAACACCTGGACAATATGATTTCATAAATCTTGGCTCTAAAATTTACATGAGGTGGGTTTTGGGGGCTTATTTGAGGACACATGGCATTTCTAAATGGAATCATTATAATGTGAAATGTAATTAAACCAAAAGGCAGGGAATGTACACAGGGCTTTTGTTGGCTGGTAAGATGTGGAAGGCTAAGAAGTAAAGCCAAGGCTTTCGGGGTCAAAAGACAAGTAGCAGCTCTCATCTCTCCGAAACTTCTTAACTTAAAACTTGAAAAATGGCTAGCATGTCGTTTAGGTCACTGGGCAATACCTTGGACTGAAAGTGCAGCTGGACTGCAGATCTCTCTCTCTCTCTCTCTCTCTCTCTCTGTGTCTCTGTCTGCCTGTCTCAGTCTCTGTCTCTCTCTGTCTCGTTCTCTCTCTCTGTCTCTCTCTCTTCTCTTTCCCTCTTACCTCCGTCTTATGATGGCTACTGCACCTCAAACAAAAAAAATAAGCTTTTTCTTTTGGCATTTTTCTAAGAAACTTGAAGATCATCAGTTTGCTTGTGCTGAGCTTGCTGGCTTCCGGTTTGGGTTCCAGCTCTCTCCTCTTGCTTGATCTTACTGATGTACCCCAGTTTTTCTCTCAGGGACCTCTCAGGTGCACCTAAGACTTCCATTGTAACATCAATGCTAAGAAAGGTAGCTGGACACAAATTTTTTAAAGAGGTGAAAATAAAAACAACAACTACCGCCAAACCCAAAACTATAAATCTGATGTCTAAGTTATGGAGAGCAGAGCTGCTTAAGCAAAAATGATTATATGATTCTAAATGAGTGATCGCTTTTATTTTTTCATTACAATTTTACATTAATGTACCATTCATGTACACATACTTACTTCAAAATCCCAACATGTTTGTGCACGTATGTCATAAACCATGACTAACCTCCGAAGGAACCATGAGTGGTGGATTCCACTTGCTAAATGGTTTCTGAGGCTCCCTGGGGTTTTCTAAGCATATAACCTGTGTGTAGACATAATTGCTCACATGCACGCACCCACATGGGTTTGACCAAAGAGTGGTAAGGGGCGTGGTAAGCGCGGAGCTCCTGCTTTCTGCTTGAAGACCACACATGCCATTGTCTAAGTTCCTGCTGACGCCCACTTCCCTTTCCGGTGTTTTCTGAGTGCCAAGAAACACTCTCACCAAGACTATGTGAGAGGACTTGTTAGTTAGGGCAACATGTAAACATCCTTTTATGTTCAGCAACTTGAATAACAGATGAGTATATCTAAGTGTGACTTAGAATTGTGGTTCTGAGCCAGGCTACGTCTCGTTTCACTTGGGAGGGACACTGGTGTCTCCTTTCGTGTGACCACCTGGTGACCACTGGTGACCACTGATGTCCTCTGTGTGATTTCTAGTGGAATCTTGACCATAGCTTGCGCTTCCTTGTAAGACTCTTTGATATAAGCTGTGAATACTTTCTCCATGTTTTTCAGCTGCTCTTTGGCTTTATTTAGAAAATATTTTGTCTTCTCTTAGACAAACATCTACATATTTTTCCTACTGCTCCTAGATTTTATGCCATTCTTTAAAATATCTTCCATACTTGAGATTTTTAAAAAATTCTCCGTGTATTTGTCCAATATTTTTATGGGTTTATATTTTACATGAAGATTTTAAATTCATTTGGAATTTACCTGGGTATAAAAAATGACATAGGGATATGATTTTATTTTTATTAAGTGGCTTCCAAATACCCCAAAAATATTTAGATTAATGTCCATACTTTTTCACCAAATATGTAGTGGCTATTCATCTGTACATACTACAGTTTTAAGTTGGTTCAATTAGATATTTTTAATATCATGACTTGGATCACCAGTTATTCTTTATTTTAATAGCATTTCTCAATCATGTTAAGAAAATATACATCTATGACTACTTCATTCTGAAATTGTTTTTAACAAAAATGCATTTAAAATTTTATTAAATGCCTTTCTGGCAACTATAATCATATGGTTTTCCCTTTTAATCTTTTACTCTTATAAATTATATTAATAGATTTTTCTAATATTGAACCATGTTTGCATTCCTGGAATAAAATCAACTTGAATATGATTATCTCTTAATGCATTTCTTCATTTTCTCTGAATAAATTTGACTTAAACTTTATATTAATAAATGATCTTGCTCTAAAATATGTGAACTTTTTCTTCCTTTCTTATGGTGTGGATCAACTTAATTATATTGAAACTGCCTCTCCCGTAAGGGAATTTCTTTTAGAAATTCTACGAAACTGCTAGCCTGGTACTCTTTGCAGAAAGCTTTTCCCTCCCTCCCTCCCTCCCTCCCTCCCTCCCTCCCTCCCTCCCTTATTCCTTCATCCCTCCTTTCTTCCTCCTCTTCTCTTCCCTCCCTCCTACCCCATTTCCATGGTAATTAGTACATTCAGATTTTTATTATCATTTATATTTTTCCAGAACATTACCATTTGGCCCTGTATTTCAAAATTTTTCTGACAAGTTAAGAAGTCTCACACAATTTTTTCAGTTTCTTTAGTTTACATTCTATCTCCTTTCTCATTCCCTATTTTATTCTTTTGTATTTTTCCCTTTTTAATTTATTTTATTGTTATTTCCTAAACACCAGCTCTTAGATCCTCTGTTGTTTGTTTTGATTTGTTGGCCTAGTTTTATTTTTAATACTCCCCCCCCCCACTCTCCTTTTCTTTCACTTATTTTGTTCTTTTTCTGACTTGAGTTGGATGCTTGACCAGCTCGGATGGTTTAGCTTTAGTATTTAAAGCTGTGACTTTTCTTGAGCGTTACCTCAACCATGCACTCTTTAGTCTGTCAAGTAACATTTTAAAAATCATTATTTCCAAAATACTCTGAAATTTTAGCTTTATACAGGTTGAGCCATTTGGGAAGATTTCTAGGCTCATTCTTAATGCCTAGGGTGGACTCCACCTCTGCATTTCCTTTTGATCACAAACTGTTAGTTACGTTTGGTTTCTCAGAATTAAAGTTTTTTTAGCACGAGGGATTAGTAATTTGTGTGTGTTCATGTCAGCTTTAAGATGCATGAATCACGGTGTCTGTTTGCAGAACTTAGAGATCCAGGTGTAACCGTGAGATTTATCCAGCTTGATAACTGCAAGTCTTTACAGCCTTTATAATGTCCGTGTCCACTGTTTCTCCTCTAAATCCCCGAATGCTACAAAGATTCACATTTAAAGGGTGCGTGTGGAGCTACGCGCGGTAATTTTCCTTTTCTCTCTCTTTTACCAGCCAAAGATCGCCGAGGAGAACTTGACCTACGCTGAGCTGGAGCTGACCAAGCCCCCCCGGGCTGCAAAGGGCACCCCCAGCAGCACCGTCTACGCACAGATCCTCTTCGAGGAGAACAAGCTGTAGGTCCCAGGCTCGCGTCCCCCGCCGCCAGTTATTTATGAAACCTCGGAGACCCAGCCCCGACCGATGTCTGCGGGGCGGGGACCCCTCCAGTGCCATGCCCGGTGCCCTCGCGCGGAGCGGGGCTGCCCTCCCCGAGGACGGGGGGCTGTGGGCCTGAGCCCCAGGCCCCAGACTCTGCCTGAGCGAACCCGGAGCGCTGTCTGCTGAGCCAGCCTACCGCGTGTCCCCCCCCACCCCTGGATGAACTGGTTAAAATCTTTTTAAAAATCGTCCTTGTAACTTCCACGCTGCCAGAATCCACCATACCGAGCTCAGTGCGAGACAGAGGACGCAGAGGAACTGGCTTTCAGACACCCACATGGCAGCGAGCCAAGACCCCGGAGGCCACCTCGAGGGCAGCAGCCGCTCTGATGGCACCGTCTTAAATAGATGCCTGGATCCTAGTGATGCAAGGGCAGAGGAGCCATAGGCAGTGTCTGGGGTCTCTGAGAACCCCGCACCTGCCGGCCCCCAGGGGCCAAGGACGCCCTTCTGAGGGACTCCCCTGGGAGTTTGCCGCCAATGGACAGTGATGCAGGGGGCATCCTTGCCCCGGTCCCCACTGAAGGAGGGCAGAGCCTTCCCCCAGGTTTGCTCAGGGTGGGAGTAAGGGACACACATGCCGTCGGGGAAGCCGAGTCTCAGGGGCCCTGCTCTCGCTCAGAGCCCTGCCCCGACAGCCTCACCCGTGAACCCCAATGGCTGTGGGTGGGATGGGGCCACGCGGACCCGCCCCACCTTCGGGAGCTGGGACCCCTAAGCGCCGTCTCTTCTGCACCCAGCCTCAGCCCCACACCCTCTGTGAATGGATGCTGGGTGGCCGTGTCCCGCACACTATAGAAAAGGTGTGCGATAAATTATCTATTTTAACCATGCCTGGGGTGCAGGTCACACCACTCTGTATCACAGTATGACTTTGATTTTCTTATCCCCTGAGAGCCTCGGGTTCTTCATGACTGTAAAAGTGACACCTAGAATTCTTGAGGGCAAAATTGGGTGGTGAGGGGGCCAGACCCTTCAGACTGAACCCTTTCGCCAAGCATGGTTGATACTCACACTAAAGCCAGCCTGCATTTCCACGGTGAAAATCTCTAAAACTCACTTACCTGTCCAATTATTTAAATACATGATCACCAAAAATTCCATATTTTTGTTATTGTTTTATAAGATAACAGGAAATATAAAAATGATCATTTATCAAATTTGTTTCGTACAAAAATTAACTGGTTGAAATGACTCCTGCCTGACGTGATGCTCAGTGATCAGAAAAGATTTCTCCACTCGTGCTCCGGAGACCCATGGTTCCTGTGACCGCTTGTGCTTTAAGGAAAATGGTCCAAATGAAAGTGGACACTGGTTTCCTGGAAGTAAAAATGGCCCACCTGGACAAAATGAAGAAGTCCTCCCTCCCCGGCTGAGACCTGCATCTCCTCCCTCTCTGCAGAGCTGAATGCATCATTAGTTTTGAGGAAGAAAGACCATTTGGGAGAATGTTCTAGAACTTCAAAGCATCTTTGGGAGGGGAAGATATGTGGTCAGCACCCACTCCCATGGCATTTACTTTTGGAAGTTTTTCATTTTGTCATAACAGTGTCCCAAGAGGTGGACAGGGTGACTTCCTAATTTGCACAGAGTGGTATGGACAGGTGGGGTCACCAGGTGCTCAGGGGGTAAGAGATGATGTGGAAAGGGTAACAGGGTAGGGGACAATATCTCCTCAGGCTCCAGGTCCCCAAATCAACCCTTATAAATCTAGCCAGAGGTTAGACTCATCACATATGGAAATTTCACACATTTCAACCAAGCACTGCCCAGAACGGACATGGTGGACTTACTTGTGCCTGCCACTCATTTAAGGTGACAAATGACATTCTTGCCATCATAAGCTAAAAAATGTGTCTTCTCTGTCAAATCCACCCATCATGCACTGCCATTTCTAAAGATGAGTAAGGGGGAACATATTATTTAAATAGAAGGTGACAAACTTTCTTCAGTTTGCTTTTTCTGTCGTCAGGAGCAACTATAGGAGAGCGGTTTTCACTGAGAGCCGCGTGCGTGAAGAAATGAAAACACGGGCCTTGCGCCTCCCAGGCAGAGAGCGGACGTGCCAAGAGCTGGTGCCGGGGAGTTTCAGCCCAGGCCGCAGTGGGATGCAGCTGCACCCGAGTGAACTTTCCTGCCAGCTCAGGTCCCATTAGGTCATCTCCTCCCTGCACCATGGTGACCCTGTTGGCACAGAGGACAAGAGGACACAATCCTGCCGCCTCCGGATTCTTGCTGGTGTGACAATGGCACCCAGCACTTTGCAGTTGGCACAGCGTGAATCTGTGGGCAGCCTACTTCCTGGTCACCCCAGGCTCACACCACTCAGGCCAGGCCTGGCACCCTGGCGGGGTGGCTCTAATTGCACAGGGCTCGCATGTGGCCTCATCCTCAGGGGAGACGAGCCGTCTTCCCCTGGGCCGGCGAAGCTGGGCCTCGCCTATCAGACCGGCTAGAGCACACAGCAATGGAGGAAGCTCAGAGTATCCTGTGAGACAGAATCCCAGGCGGCAGCCCTAGGCTCCCTGCTTCCTCTCTTGCCTTCAGGACTTCTTTGTACTCCATAATCGACCTCATTATCCCACCTCTTAAATCCAGGTG
The DNA here is from genome assembly GCA_004027455.1 of Hydrochoerus hydrochaeris. Lineage (NCBI taxonomy): Eukaryota > Metazoa > Chordata > Mammalia > Rodentia > Hydrochaeridae > Hydrochoerus > Hydrochoerus hydrochaeris. Next base: position 12,616 of record PVLA01002095.1, on the reverse strand, counting down.
TCTTTCCAGCCTGATGGATCACAGCAGAAAGAATTCTTATAGCACAACTTCCAACTCACTTTCCAGCCCAGGAATCAGCAAAGAATTAACCCCAGGCATCAGTGCCCAAGGAGTCCACTAGTGTCACACCGGGCCATATAGGTCACATCCAATGACTGTACTTTGTCCCTGGCTCTTCTGGGGGGTGACCCCCCAGAACACCCCCATGGACACCATCATCTGTAGGTGCGGGGGTCCTTTAAATAAAATGGCATAGTGCTCATGTGTGATCTCCAGGTTGCCTGTAGGACCTGTGACAATGGACGCACCGTGCAAACCCTTGCTGCACTGTGTGGTTTAGGGAGGAGTCGTGGGGGGACCCGGTGTGTGTGCCCAGGGCCAACACCTCCACAGTTGGCTGGGTCTGTGGGTATGGAGCCCATGGGTGTGGAGACCCACGGTCCTGGTCACTGCACACCTGCCACACTGCCCTGCTGCGCAAGAGGACCCTCCCTGGGCTCTGAGGACATGCATCCCAGTGGAGACTCTGAGGACTGGCATTGCCCCGAAGTGGACGGAGCTCATTAGCAGCTGGCATGGGGGCCGCGTGCCGTGGAAAGAACTGGGTCCTGTCCTCCTGTGTCACAGCTTCCTGGTCCTGGGAAGGCTGGGCTGACTTCTTGCTGCTCCTGTGCTCCCAGAACCCTGGACTTCTGTGTGTTTACAGGAATCTGCCAGGATTGGGGTGTCTTTAGGCAGAAGTTCGTGCTCTGTGGGTACAGGTTGGACATTCTTTTCTGTTTTCTATGATCTATGGGACCATTAGAGATACAGAGTATTGTGACCTGGCTGTAGTCATCGTGATGTCCATACTAATCAAACTTTTAAAGATTAAAAAAGAATGCATAGTACAAGTTAAAAAATAAAGTCTCCCTGAGTTCTGGAAAATATTCACATTCCTGGGCAGGGGGTTTAGCTCAGTGGCACAAGCACCTGCCTGTCAAGTATGAGCTCGTGAGTTTGAACTCTGGTACCAAAATAAAATAAAATAACTCACATTCCCACCTCCTTGGGGAAGGGCACTTGTTTTATTTTGGAAAACTTGGCATTCGTGCAGTTTTTCACTGTCCAATGTGTCACCGTGGCTCACTGCAGACCCCAGGTACATGCCCTGCTGTCCTGTCCCAGCCTGGCCTTTGAGAGCATGTGGCAGGACTTATTCTCCAGGGATTGGGACCTCCTGAGTTACAGACCTGGGTGTGCAGGGACACACAGCCCCTCCCTGCCCTCCCTGTCCCTTGGCCCCCACTCCAGGGAACTTATTGCTTCTCTTCTCCAAACACAGCACCCAAGGACCTGAGGTCCACAGTGCCCTCCTGGTGGCCATCATGGGGCACATGCAGTTGTCCCTGGCTTCCTCCTACCCTTTTTCTCCATAGCCAGGATCTCTGCAGGCCCTGGTTGCCTGGCCGCACATTCTTTTCCAAACCCAAACCCAGCCCACATCTCTCCCTGTTTTCTTACTCTGTTATATCCCTGTCCTTCACCCCATTTGCAAGCAAACCTATAATACGTGTCATGTGCTACAAACTACCCCACCATGTTCAGATGATTTTCCCTGGGGTGTGTGCCCGGCTGATGACTGGACTCCCCAGTTGGGGTTCAGCATCTGCAGTTATTTCTCCTCATGTGCAGTCTGTTTACTTTAGCTTAAGTCTTGGCTCTTCTTACTTGGTAGCGTGAATGCTGGCTTTCTGGCCCGGCTCTGGGACTTTCCTTCCAGTGCTGCTTGTTTGGGGGAAGCTATTTGAGCTCTCTGACCTGAAATTTCTTCTTTTGAAAAGTTACCAGGCTTAAGGGAACAGAGGGAGCAAACCTGTCTTGGGGAGAGGGCAGCCCCATCACCCCCTGACTCCTCTGTGCTGTCCCCTCTGGGTGCCTCACCCCACTTTTCATGGCTCCCCAGTGCAGAGGCACAGAGAAGACCTGAGACAGCAGAAAAGCCCAGGCCATGGGGAAGACATTTTCTTTCTTTCCACCGATCTTGCTTTTCCCTTAGCCACCATCGGAACCCTCTGCCCCCAGACACTTTGCCCAGAGCCGCCACGGCTCAGCAAAAAGGCTGCTATATTTATTCTCTTGGCAGCTGGCACTGCCCGTTTCCACAAGACCAGCCTGAAATAACACTCTGGACTGGCAGTGGGAACACAGCCCAGGGGTTGGCAGCCTCGGTTCTGGTCACGAGCCTGTCCGGTGGAATCCTGGGGTGTCTGCCCTTGGGGGACACAGCAGCTCCTCCTCGAGGGGACAAGAAGGAGCTGCAGCTGTTTCCACCCGAGCCTGGGAGCAGGGCGGACCAAGGGGCCAGCTCAGGGTGTCCCCGGGCTCAGAACTCCCAGCTGCTCTGGGAGCCAGGCCAGGAAAACATCTCTGGGGTCTGGGAGGAAGTGTCCTTGGTGTCCTGAGAAGATACCTGGCCTTCACAGCTTCAGGCTTGAGTTTGTTAAAAAGAAAGAAGGCAGGAAGACAGAGAGAGAGGGAGGAAGGGAAGGAGGGAGGGAGGGAAGGAGGGGGAAAGGAAGGGAGGGAGGAGGGAAAAGGAAAGAAAAAACAAAAAGCAAAGGCAGGCCCTGGGGACATAGCTTGGAGGCAGAGCTCTTCCCTAGCATGTGCCAGGCCCTTGGTTTGATGTCCAGCACTGCAAGAGAAACACGCCAGGTGACATGCACACCCAGGGGGCTCAGCTCACCGCAGCAGGGCGGGCTCTCCCCATCTTTGGGCCGGCTTGGTCCCCTATGCGTTTCTGCTTGCTTGTGAGTCCTGCCTGTGTCGGAGCTCTGAGGGCTCTGGTGAACAGCGCAGCTGTGACAGAGACAGTGTCTTCAGGTCCCTGCTTTCAAAGGACGCCTGTCTCATAGGAGACTTGTCACTGTCGTCCAGTACAGGGCCTGTCTTCCGGAGAGTGTCACCGCCCTATGATTTGCTTTGAGTGTGTCCCCAAAGGCGAGTGCTGGGAACCCCGTCCCCATGTAGCTGTGCTGCCAGGGGGGCTTCTCCAGAGGGCTTCGGGTCCTGGAGGAGGTGACGTCATGGATGGGTTGATGCTGGTAAGAGTTCAAGGTTGTGAATTGACCTCTGTCCCTGGAGCTTTCTCTCCCACTTTACCCCATGTGGTGAGGGGCGACTGGGGTTTTTCCCAGAGGCGGGCCCTGGGCCTTGGACTTCCGGCCTCCAGAACTGTAAGAACTGCGAGAAGCGTCTCTGCTCTGTATGAATGGTCAGGCCCCGGCATCAAGTCCCAGATGACACCACCCCTCTCCTCCCAGGAGCGCCCTGGGAGCCGGCCCTGCTGCTGAGATACGCACCCAGCTGGAGGTGAGGTTCTCTCTGCGGGGGGCCTCAGAGGCTGCGCTGTTACATTAGTAAGAGCCAAGGACGGTATTTAGCGCTAACTGTATCTAAACTGGGGTTCTACCAGCCTTTGACTCATTTAACTCAACAGCCAGGGAGAGGCCTGAACGAGCCAGAAGGGAGGCAGCACTGTCTGGTTTTCCGGCCAAGCTTCCAGCATCACGTTTGCCGGAGGATCAAGATCCAGACTTGATTTAGAAGTTCCCAAGGTGCCATGTGACCCGTGAGCACTGAAGAGCTTGGTGGCCCCGAGCTGGTGACCGTGAAGCCCTCGGCCCTAGGGTGCCGGCCTTGCTGCTCCCCGCTGACCTCCATCCCTCCTGGAAACGCAAACTGGCAGCCCCGAAGGCCACTCGGCTCCTGCTCTCGAGGGGCTCCCTGGACACTCGAGGACTGAGTTAGAGGCCCAGGCTGTGGAGGAGGAGGCGGTGGCACTGTCTGAGCCACAGCGAGGTGGGGTCAGGCCCTGGAGGACCTCCAAAGCCTGTCCTTCCGAGCCTCTCCAGGTCTGGGCTGTCTCCCTTTGACATGGGGACCAGCCTCAGGCGACGGGCTCAGCAAGGGGCCCACTCCATACTCACCAGCTGCACCCCAGAGCGTCTCTGACCATGGGCAGCCTCGGGCCTCAGTTTCCCTATCCAGAGTGTCAGACAATGACAGCAACCTTGACCACGTGATGAGGATGAGACCAACTTTCCCAGCATGTGCCTGCACCAGGACCAACCCCCCAGGGACAGGGGCAGTCTGCAGGGACAGCTATTCCACAGCGGTGGCGGTGGGGACCCCATGTCAGAGCCGACTCCCACTCCCCGTGCCCAGCGCCTTACAGCCACCTTGGGCCCTGGCGGGCGCCGTGGATGGGAGTCTCCCTGGCATATCTCTGCTCAAGCGGTGCTAATTGTGCAGAAAGAACGGCTCACTAGAGTGGAAAATAGTCCTCATATATCTAGCGGAAGACGATAATGACCTTTCAAATAACAGAAGCAATTTTATTTCAATCCCTCAATTACTCTGAACTCTCAAATGTCAAAGTGCTTGGCTCTCTCGAAATAGCTTAATATAGACATTTATAGCACTTAGACACAGCTAGTTTCTTATCTAACCTAATTACGTGTTGTACAGGAAATGGTGGTGCTGGCCCTGTGTGTCATTTTTCACAGCTGTCCCCACATGTGGCCGGCTGGCATATCACTTGGGAGGAGGCCCGCGTGGTCCTGCTGGGCCTACTCTCTGGCTGGGGAGGTTGGCAGTGGGAACCCCAGTTCGGGGACTCCGAGCTGCACAGTGCCCCACTCAAGGGGCTGCTCTTGTGCAAACGGGGAGTGGGGTCCCCAAGATAGCAGTGGCCGGCAATGGAGCCGGGGCAGGGAAGGTACAGGCCTGGTTGCTGGCCTGGCCATGGTCCCCGTGGCTTCCTGTGTGCAGAGCAACCTTGCTCTCTTCTCCGTCCGCAGCCTGGGGCTGCCCTGCTGGTGAGCACTCAGTGACCCTGCCGTGTCCCCTGTGGCACTTAGCTCCCTGCTGCTGTCTGCCACCCTGGGGGCTCCCTGTCACCCCGCTTTGTTTCTGAGAGCAGCTTACTCCTTCCTGCCTAGGGCTGGCACCTGCACATCCGTGTGCCTGGAATGTACCCCAAACCCCACGGGGCTCTCTCCCTCCCTAAATGTCACCTTTGTTGACTGCTCTGTCCCCTACCATAAGTCTCATCCCCAGCCTCCCTTGCCCCTTCCCTAAAGGGGCACAAGTCACATGTGTATACCGTGTGTCTCCCTCTGGCTGGCCCCTTGCGGGCTGAGACACTCTTGGGGCCACAGTGGCACTGTGGCGCCCTGTCCAGCATTGAGGCCACAGGTAGGTGACAAGGCAGGATGACTGCAGGGAGTGGACAAGGGCAAGGCTGGTGTCATTCCTGGTTTCAGATTGCAGGTCAGGACATCAGGGACAGATGCCAGTCCATGCACTGGACACTGGCCAAGAAGGGGCACCTCCTGCAGACTCTGCGTGTCACTGCCAACATGGCTGGGTGTAATCACGGACACTCTGCACATTTACACCAGAGCCCCATGCTGGACATGACCCCAACTGTGTTCCTCCAAGCCACATCTCAGCCAGGGCTTGGAGCTGTTGCACTGGCCACCCATCACGCTTCTGGCCAGACCCTAGGTAGCACTGTCAAGGCATTCATTCATTCATTCATCCATTCATTCGTTCATCCATTCATTCATTCATCCATTCATTCATCCGTCTGTTCGTTCATTCATTCAGGTTGCCTTTCTGTTACACTCACAGGGCTGGCTTCTACCACACAGGAGAGAAAGCTGAGTAAACAGGGTACCATCTCTGACTTCGAGGCTCTATGCTTTGGGGGTAGACATGAAGGTCAGTGATTCCATCCTGAGGCTTGGTAGTGCAGACCCTCCAGTCTGGGTCCTTTTCTCCTGCAGCCCAGGGGACGCCTTTAGGGGAGGGACTGATCTCTTTGCCCACTGAGAGGCCACAGCCCACCCAGATCCTGGCCACTCTTGCTGGTGCCAGGCCCACATGGTGCCCAGCCCATGTTCCTTCACAAGCACCTCTTCACGTCTGCATGGCAGCAGGCCAGGCCTTGGCGTGTACCTTGCAGACAGAAAGCAACCAGAGCACTGGCTTGGGTGGCAGGACTATGGGGGAGGCAGATGGCACATTAAAGTCCCCCTCCCTGTGCTGTGTGCAGTGCAGGTGGCCCAGATGAAGGCACAGAGGCACAGGTGACAGAGGGCCAGGTAGGGACACAGTGGCCACATCTCAGAGCTGAGGACAGAACCTGAAGTCAAGCGTGGCAGAGACACTTGCTGGGTACAGGCCCTTTGTCCACAGCTGAACACTGCCCCAGACCTCTGGCACCCTCACCTGGGAGCCGTGGGCATGGGGCCTCAGCCTCATGGTCTCCTCTTCCTCCTCCATAGCCAAGTGTCCCAGTGATTCCCTGGCCATGGGCCTCATGCGTCCCCAGGTCTCCTCGGATGCCAGATCTGCACCAGAACCCTCTCACTTTTGCCATCTGCATCTAGAACGTGAAGTGCCAAGGGCAGAGGCTTCCTGTTCATCCCCACATCCTGGCACCTAGAGGAGGAGGCGCTCAGCAAATCACTAGGGTAACTTCGATGGGCGTGGGGCACCAGGCAGAGAAGCCTCCCTGCAAATGCTGAGAAAACCACGCAAGCACTCGAAGAGGTGCCCTGCCCACCCCGTTAGCAGGACAGGGGCTTCTGCACCGGCTCCGAGCCCTGAGTTTCCCATGAGGCACAGGCCCAGGGGTTGTAAACTAAGGGGATCCCGGGCCAGTCCCATCACAGAGACTCCTGGCACAGCCATCAAAGAATGCAGTAGGAGGTGACAGATTCCACTGTCCCACTCTCCAAAGTATGCAGACCAAGTTAATGATGGGTACTTCCCATACAGGAGACACCACCAGCTCTGCCTGCACCCAAACCTCCAGTTCAGAACCCTGCGGTGTTCCTGGGGCCCCAAGGGTCATCTGTGCAGGGGCTCAGAGGCCAGGCGTCCCCTGTTCGCATAGCTGGGGCCATCACCATCCACTGCCCTGTATAACAGAGGCTGTGCACGGATGGCCCATCTCAGGTCCAGCGGGGGCTTCACGAGATGGCCAAGGCCACCTCCCCACCCTGGTGCCACTGAGGATCTGCAGGGAGGTCAGTTCGGCTCAGCATGGGAGCTCGGCCCTCCGTGCTCATGGCGCCTTTCGGGGAAGAGGCAGGGGAGGGTCTAGGGTAGGGGACACAGAGACCTCGGCGCAGGACCTGAGCTTTTGGACCTGGAAAGGGGCGGTGTGGAGAGGAGGGGCCTGCTGCTGCCCCAGGGCGAGAAGGTGCTCGGCAGACATGCTCCAGCATGGGGACACAAGCGTGCACATGTGCACACCCACAAGGACAGGCCTCCACACACATACACATCCGTACACACACTCATGCTCACAAACACACACATACACACACGCGCGCACACACGCTCAGACACACACCCTGATCACACATGTGACGTGTTCCCAAGGACTAAGACGAATCTGATTTGGGCTCAGAGAGATTTGCTTTGATGCAAAACAGATTCTGTCTGGATTTTCATGTCACATTGTGACTCCTTCAAAATGCCCTGCCTGTGGGCCAATCCCATCTCACACTTCTTCTCTGTGGACCTGGGTTCTTGGCACTGGCTCTGGCTGTGGCGGAGCTGGGGCAACAGTGCTGTCACCTCCAGGGACTGAGCTCTCCCTGTGGGACCTTAAGGATACTGGTGAGAGGACAGGGCAGCAGGCTACAGAGGCTGCACCTCCAGGAAGCCTAGAACTTGGGGTGGCACTCGGATTCTCTGTGCCCCCCACCCCCAGGTCCCATGTTCAACTCAGTCCTGGGGGCAAGGTGGCCAGACTTACAGTCAGATATCAGCCCCTGGGGACACTGAGCTTCCCCAGATGATGAAGGCCTTGCTCACGGAAGTGTGAGACAGACACAGACTGCACCTTAGGGGACCCTGCATGCTGACATCGCCTCCCGGGACTCCAGTGCCTGCCTGATGAGGTCTTGCACGCTCATAGTTTTTGCTACCTTGCGATTAGAAGACAAAGCGACACTGCCCACCCCTGCAGCTAGAGAGCCCGGGTGACTCCTGGAATGAAGAGATCGTGTTCAAGATATGCGGGAGTCGATGGAGCTGGGGCTTCCCGGGAGCAGGGGTGGTGGCACTGCTGGTGGGGCAAGCACAGGACTCGGAGCTGCACAGCCAGGGCACGGTTGGTGTCACTGTGACTAGCAGTCGTCATGGAGGGTGGCACGGCTGGCAGAGTCGGGCACGGCTGCCGTCTTGGAGTGGGGCAGGTGCGAGGGGGTGTAACCCAGGTCGAGGGTTCAGAGGCTCCTCCCGACCCACCTGCCTGAGATGTAGCAGCTGGCGGGTGGCAGGGACCAGCATCTCTCCCTCGCCTCACTTTCTGTTCCTGACGTCCTTGTAGCAGGGACACGGAATCCACACTGCCCGGCATTGCGGTTTCTGCCCTCTTGGATGGAGCCAGGGGCTGCAGTTGGGAGCCAGAGCCAGGCCTCTGTTCTGGGGTGTCCGCAGACACGCGCAGAGGCTGTGCCCTGTCAGGACCCCGGGTGAAGACGGGGTCTGCAAGCCAAGCAGAGAGGCTCAGGGCAACCCGAGCGGTGCCTGGGTCTCGGATTTCAGCCTCCAGGACTGAGGGGAAACACATTTCTGTCCACCTACGCCCTGGTCTGTGACAGCCTATGACAGCCAGTATGTCACCTGTGCCCCCACCCTGGGGTGTGAGACATCTCCCGAGGGCCCTCATGACTTTAAGGGCCCTGAACTCCAAGAAGAAGATCCAGCCTCAGCTCCCCAGCTTCCCACAGGACACAACAAGCAGAGGCTAAGCATGTTTGTGGAGTGAATGCAGAGAGACAGCCCTTTGGTCATGGAGTGCTCAGCCTTGGGTGAACACTGCGAACTGAGAGATGACGGCGGCGGGCCCAGCCCTGATATTTACGCCCTGCGCTTGCCCTTCCCGGGAGTGGTGCTCTCTGCTCTTAAATTTATGGGCCTCGGATGCATTGGCAGACTGACGGGACCACAAATGGCTGTGTGCTAATAGCGTGCGCAGACAGTAGGCAGGTGGCGTGGCCCTCAGCCCGGGGTCAGAAGACAGACAGCGCTGTCCAGTCAGGGCAGGTGCCCATCCTCCCCTGTGCAGAGGACTCCAGTTCAGGGTGCATCTGCCTGTCTCGGCCGCAAGCCCCACTCTGGCATGGCGGTGACACCGCTCCTCCTCCGCGTCATCTGCTCGCTTGGTTCCACGCGAGGGTGGCCCTGGGAGGGGCTGCGGGCCTGAGCCTGGCTGCATCCCAGCCTGACTGCCCTCTGCCAGCACTGGGCAACTCTCCTGACTCGATGCCTGAGCGCTCTGGCCCGGCCACGGTCAGATGCAGACACCAGAGGAGAGGAGAGAGAGGATTGCAGAGCCAAGTTCTGGCGTTGGCAAGACAATCACTTTAATGAAACACACCCTGAGTCTCCAATGACCAAGCCCCTTGCTCAGTGCAGCACCAGAGTCGGTGCATTTCCTGCCCAGCACGAATGTGTCTTCGCAGCCTGTCTCTAGTCCTCGCATGGCCACAGGGGCAGTCTGGGGCCCAGAGCGCTGAATGGCAGAGGCCCCTTCCTCCAGTGCCCCAGGGAGGGGAGGCCCCTGAAGGGCCCCTGCATTTCCACTGCTCAGTGCTACACAATGCCATGTGCCAGGGCCCCGCAGCATCCTATGCATCTGCAGACCAGCAGAATATTCGTCCCTTCTCGTCGCCAACCAGGAGCTTGGACTGGTTCCTGGGGAGGAGAGAGGAGGGCGAGTGTTGGAGGCAGCAGTGGTTTCAGTGCATCCAGCCAGCCTGCCAGTGCCCACCAACCCAGGTGGGCAACCAGAGCTCTGTGCTGCTCCCTGCACTGGAAACAGCACCCCAGTCCTCACAGGCAAGAAGGAGGAAGAGATGCAGCTCCCAGACTGTGCTTCCAGCATGCACGGCCAGCCCCCTGTGGAAGCGCACCGGGGTCACTGTGCCATCAAGTACCGTCTGACCGCTGTTGCTCTAATTAGCTCAGAGCTTCAAAAGCAGGTTCTGTTAGCACAGGGTGGGATCGAACCAGGTGTTACCATGGGCGGTGGAACTCAGGAAAAAGAAAATCACATAAGTGATAGACCTCTGTGTTCTGTGTTTCTCTATTCAGGAAGAAGGGAACCAGAGTTAAAAACCACAAGAACCAGCTGGGAGTGGTGGGAGACAGCTGTGATCTCAGCACTCACGGGAGGCTGAGGCAGAAGGTGGAAAGTTCAAGCCCAGCATGGCAGTTTCATGACTTGCAAAGACCCTGTCTCAACACATAAAGGCCTGAGGCTGCAGCTCAGTGTAAAGGCCCTGAGTTCGATCCCCAGCACTGAGGAAATATACATGCAACGATGACAAGGCAATAAACTGGCACCAGGGCTGCACCCCTGCAGCCCGAGCCTCCTCCCTGCCTGTCCGTGCCCACAGTGCAAAGGCCTTCCGGGCCTGGTGGACTTTCCCAGGGTGGCCCAGCGCCCTCTGCTGGATGGAGGCTGGAGGAACCAGGCTGCGCTCACCTAGACACTGCCAGAGCTGTCACTGCAGGGCTGGCCTTGCCGGGCTTTCCTGTCAAAGCAAGGCTGACATCCAGTTCCCTGCACAGGGCGAGATTCTTCTGCCACTTGTGACCTGTGGGGAGCATGGGAAGGAACAATTAGGACACCCGGGTGCCTTCACACACAAGCCCACATGCATCCTCACTAACACATACACACATATTTATATTTGTGGTCAGCAACTTGCTAAATTGAGGGGGAAAATATATTTAATCTTGGCCTGTACTGTTGCAAAGAGGGCCGTCCCAATTTAATTTGCAGGCTGTGATAGTTACATGTGCTGACGGGCCGCGGATCCATTGTGCACCAAATTGGATTTGTGTATTATTGCCTTCTAAATTGCGTGCCTAGTTCAGCAAAATTGTTCATCAGTGTTTACTGGCTTTCTGCTTAATAAGACGCCCCACAATACCTTGCTGCCAGGATGTAATGCAGCTCGTAATTGCCTAGTAAAAATAAATTGCATAAAGTCCGCATTATCAACTTATCTAAATCCTCTCACGCCACAACCAATAATTAAATGCTGAGAACGTTTTTTCAGAAAATATAACTCAATGATTGTTACTTCACTCATCTTAATGAACGCATTTGGGGATGGACAGTAATTCCTTCGGCAGGAAGGGTGAGATGAGGAGAAGACAGTAGCTGGGTGTGGGCCTGTGAGGCCACTTCCTTGGGCCTGGGGCCGGAGAGCTGCTGCGGCCCCAGCCGTCCTGGGTGGCCACCTACGTGTGCAGCCAGGCCATACCCAGGAAGCGTGGAGGGGGTTCAACAGGGGAAACCATCTTAAATTAGAAGCAGATATTTGCAAATTCCTCCGCAAATCCAGACAAGTGTTCCTGCACACTTTTTATGTACCAGATTGAGTCCAAATCAAGGGGGTGATTTCTGAAAAAACCTGTACCCATCTGGGTTGATCCTTGCTGCAAATGACAAATAAATGAATTCCAGGCAGAAATTAGATTACATCTGCCCATAAATGCAGTATCCTCAGTGTCATCAAAGCTGTCCTTTCCGGCCCCTTAAGACATACGAGGGGAGGCAAAAACACAGGCACCAAGAGGACACGTCAAATATCCACGCATCAGGCTCCATCCTGATCCCGTCCCAGCAAAACAGCTCTGAGCGACGTTATGAGAACATCCATTGTGCTCCCTTAAGAAAGACTTCCAGTGTGTTCTCTTGCAAATCTTCACACGGATTTGTTGACTCTAAACTGTGGCCCCTGTGATTCTCTTTTTCTGACGCTGGGCCTTCGTGCGGTTTCATCCTGCCCTTCATTGAATTACTGTCACACCTCAGCTGTCCGTCTGCCTGGGCAGCGGAAACCTGGGTTGGAACAGCGTAGACGAAGGTGCAGAGCGGGGACTCTGAAACCGAAACTGAAACCATCTAATATTTTCCCTAATGTCATCAGCTGCTGCATTCAAGAAGACGCTCCTAGCCGTGTAGGAACATGACCGCAATGAGCTGGACTGCGGAGCGGGTTCTGAGCTGTGCCTGTTACTTTCCTGTCTTCAGGATTCTGTGAGGCAAGCAGTAGAGGAAATGTCTCCCCCTGACAGAGGGAGACCAGGGCCAGGCAAGGTGCTGGGGCAGAGCTGGCTTTCAAGCCTTAATTTCCACATATTCCCCGGGCTCCTGGCCAATGAACCCAATCTGACCACCATGCTGATGCCGAATAGAGGATGCATGGGCTTGTTCAGAACAATGGAATGGCTCCAACATGACTTTTCTTTATCTGTCTTTCCACCCACTCATACATTCATCTATTCATCCACTCATCCATATATCCATCTATCTATCCATCCATCCATCCATCCATCCACCCACCTATCCATCACCCATCCATCTATCCACCCATCCATCCATCCATCCATCCATCCATCGATCCACCCACCTACCCATCTGTAGGGAGCAGCATGATAGCTTCATGGCTGCCGCTCCATCTCTCCCTCCTGTGGGCGTCCAGTGCGTCGGCCTACATTTCCCAGGATCCTCTCGCCCCACCCAGGAAAT